>JAZKJV010000413.1:600000-773569 GCA_037367405.1 Ottelia alismoides
TAGTTGGGAATCGAGGGAGGGGATGATTCTTAGGTTGATGTTCATGTTCGAAATAGCATGGTTGCTTGATGATGGGTTCAAAGAGATGGTTGCGAGCTCTTGGAGATCAATACATGTGGAGGAGTCATCTGTACAGACATTGGCAAAGAAGATTGCAGGTTTGTGTGAGATACTGACGAAGCACAGGAGAGAGTTGCATCAGAGATGCAATGAGTGGCGTGGTTGTGCAGTGAAGGAGATTGCCATGCTAGATGGTGTGGAGGATGAACATGATCTTAACCAAGAAGAGTTGCATGCAAGAGGTGAGCACTAGAGACTCGTGGTTGAGGATGGCAAGTGAAAGGATGTGGAGAGGCACCAAAGATCTAGACATAAATGGATAAAGGAGGGTGAAGTAAACACAAAGTTCTTCCATGTCGTGGCAAGTAAAAGAAGGAATTTGATACATGACTTGCAGGTGAGGGTGAGTGGATCCAAGGGGGGATTCTTTAGGGGCAATTCAAGGATCTTTCGGTCCTGGTGCTGCGGTACACAGACGACACCATTTTCTTTATTGAGGGGGGAGTGGCTGAATGCAAAGCAATCAGAATGGTGCTGAATATTTTTGACGAATTGTTGCAGTCGAGGGGCAAAGTCCACCTTTGTCCCTTTTAACCTTGCTTGGGAGGTGGAGATGGATTGTGTAGAGATTCTGGGAACAACACAGAAAAGCACGGCTATTAGTTATCTGGGCATGTTGTTGATGTTTGGGAGACTTAACTGGTTGCAGATTGTTGAGAAGTTGGTCGGATGGAAGGCGCCGTACCTCTCAAGCGTAACATCAAATTATGCCGAATTTTGATTTTGATTGGACACCGAAATTCGACCGAAATGGCCGACATTTCAACAATATAAGGGGCCATAGTAGAAATCCAAACTGAAATGATTGAAACTTCGATGGAATTTCGACCGAAATTTCATTTTAGTCGGTCACCAATACAGTGACCGAAACAAACATTTAGGTACACGCTCTCAAGGGGTAGGAGGTTGGTTGTGGTAAAGGTTGTTCTATCGACAATTCTAGTTTTCCTCTTTCCACGAGAACGTTGTCTATGGGCATTCGTAAGAGGTTGGAGTCATTGATGCAATGCTTCTTTTGGATGTCGTCCCATGATGATAAGGGCTTGTTTTGGTGGACTTGATGGCAATGCCAATCAAGGATGGAGGACTAGAAATGTTGCGGATTGGTGATATGGACAAGATGTTTCTTGCAAAGTGGGTGTTGAGAATCCGGGGTGATAGGCGTGATTTGCTTTCTAGGCTGGTGGGATCCATCTATGGCGTATCACCCAACTTGTACGTTCGTGTTGATGTTGATGGCTCGCCGACCACTTTCTGGAGGGGTGTGTGCTCTGTCATACCAATGTAAGTGGACTCACTGCAACCGATTTTGGGGGATGGTCGTGGTTTACATTTCTAGTTGGGCGACTGGTCCGAGGAAGGTATTCTCTGTGATCTATATCTCAGGCTTTTCGCTCTAGCAGTGGACAGGGAGGCAAGCGTTGCCAATGTTTGGTTCGAAGGCTCTTAGATGCCTACTTTTATGAACGAGTTTTTTTATCAGAGGGTAGAGGAGTTTCTTGATCTCTCAAGCAGGTTGGCGAGACTAAAGGTGTTGACAGAAGTGAGAGATTCGTGGTACTTGAGAAATGGGGTGTTCACAGATAAGAAAGCGTACAAGGTGATTTCTGCTCCAGCTATATCTGGGTATACAGAGATTTCTCGGGATTGCTAGAATCGAGGGTTGAAAGATCCCAATGAGGGTTAGAGCGTTCGTGTAGTTGTTTAGAAAAGAATGAGTTACGACAGGTACAAGGTGAGCCATGCTTTTTCCTGGAGTTGAAGATAGATGCAGAAGGTGTGCTGGAGCGGCAAAGGACATTAACACCTTTTTTCAGTGCCCTTGAGGATGCATGGCGAAATACGGATATTCTACATGTAGTGGAAAGATAGGGATTCTTTTTGGGCTTCGATTGGTAGAATTAGTCAGGTTCAGCAGAGGGGCAAGTGAAAGTTTGCATACTAGTCTCGGTAATTTGGCTAGTGAGAAATAGTATTGTTTTGAGGGAGGGAGATTTTATTTCGAGAATGTTCTTGGGCATGCCAAAGCACTCTAGAAACTTGGCGGTTGTAATTACTTTATAAGTTTTATTTATAATTTTTTTAGATGTGCCTCTAATGGAGGTCCATCCCATATGTTCTAAAAAAACAAGGACGAGCGGGAGAACAATAACTCACAGCAGTCCTCATGATCTTCAATCGCAACTCTAATAACGTGTAGGAAAGCAAGCATCCAAAGAAGTAATGGTATACGGGGAATTCCTTCATATAGAAGGGAAAAATCACGTGAGGGAGTTATTTGTTGTTGACGGCAACTAGGGTTTTTTCATGTTCTTTTCTAAATGAAAAATGAAGATGGGATGAGTTACAAATATAGTTCCGAAAGAAATAAATGGATTCTCACACATGGTGGTCCATTTAACCATAAAACAAGCAATACAACAATAACTGCAAAAAACCTGTTAAGGAGGACTCCAGCATCTTCCGATAAGGCCAATTAAGTGCCCACTTGAGAGTGTGAGAAATTGGATAGTTGAGCTTGCTTAAGTATGTGTCTGTCCCAAAATGGATTTATTTCAAGGCAATGGGAAGTGCGATGATACCAATGATTTGCTTAGGTTTTGACTCTTATAACTTGATGCAAATCATTGTTTATCAAGGATCAAAATGAATAATGTTACAAATGGTAGCACTGCCAGGATCTCTTTCATGTACATATTTTCTACAATACTTTCTAATTAACACCATTAAAGACAACGGCAGACTGATTAACAATAGGTGTCCAAATAAAATCTCAATTATGCTTGTTCAGAATTATTTATAAAATTTGGATGCACGTCGTAATGCTTAATAAGTACAAATAAAAAAAATCCCTACCTACGCTGTTCTTCATCATTAAAGACGGTACGCTCAATCGTCTGAGCTTTCTTACCACCTTTCTTCATTTCCTTTTCGATTTGATGGCGATGATAGGCATTTAAGTCATAATATCTGCAATCAAGACAGAAACAAAGAATTATAACTTAGCATGCACAGGCATTCGATAAAATTCAACTCTCAGATAGTAAATGAGGTGACCCGGGCAACAAGGTTAACTTTCAATCATTATACACTAGAATCCTTTAAATATGTAAATTACCAAATTTAGAATTGCATGTAATTATTGACAAAATAAAAGTGTGAAGGGGTGAAAGCGAAGTAGAGAACTGTGTGTGCAAGAAAGATATGAGTGGATGACAACTCAAATGTCCAAATAGAGCATTTAGCGTTCCTTAAATTTTCTGGATTTTCCTTATTTTAAACTTGTTATAACCACATGATATACCCCCTCAAATATGAGTTCCTTTGAAGCACCTCGTAGAAACATTTTCACTAGGTCTAGATTCGTGGAAATCCGAGTTTGGAAGTGAAAGTCGTGCACTTATCAATGGAATGCGATTATTAGATCATGTGAACCAAGCCAAATCCCCATTGGAACCTTGGCCTACAAAAGATCCCTAGGGTTCCCTAGAGTGCAATAATATTCATTTTAGTTGCCACTGCTTTTTCTTAAGGAATTCACCACTGCTAATTCTGAGAGAGAGCCACATCGGAGCTTTGTAGGAGCTCAACAAACCTCGGTCAGAGGTGGAGAAACCACACGAGGAATGCCAATACTCAACAAACTACTGTACATAGACTTGACCAAACAGTGGGTGGGGCCATGGGACAGGGTCGAATAGGCAGTGGTTCAGGACATTCTTACGGGCAAAGTGATTGGTTGTGGCCGTGAGCAGTGCAGGCTTTATCAACTGATCCGTACACCATATGCAGGAGCATCCTCTCATTCTACTAAACATGTCTCTCCTTACTCATGGCATCTGCGCTTCAATCATCTTCCACTTCAAATTTGCGTCAAGTCCTTCCCCAGATCTTACCTCGCTCATCGTTTAATTGTGACGCATGTCAGTTAGGGAAGCATCATCGGTCTGTCTTCCCTAGTCGTCAGAATCGGAGTAGTAGCTCCCCTTTTGAGTTTTTCCATGTTGACATTTGGGGTCCAAGTCGTATTCCCGACCATCAGGGACACATGTTTTATCTACTTGTTGTGGATGATTTCAGTTGTATGTGTTGGGTTTTCTTGTTAAAGAATAAATCGGAAGCAGGGCATGCTATTATGAATTTTATTAGAGAAATACAGAATCTTTTTTCTACCTCTATCAAAATTATACGAACTGATAATGCTCTTGAATTTTGTACCCGCATGCTATCTCAATTTTTCTTATCTCACGGAATTCTTCATCAAACATCTTGTGCTTACACGTATCAACAAAACGGTGTCGCAGAAAGAAAGCATCGCCATCTTTTTGATGTCACTCATACTCGTCCAAAGCTGTGCACCGCATTCATTTTAGGATGGTGCGGTTCTCACGACATGTTACCTCATTAACCGTATGCCCTCACCGATTCTGGGAGAGACGATACATTTCTCTCTTGTTTTCCCAGACAAGGAGTTCTCTCTTACCCCTCGTGTTTTTGGGTCAGTTGCGTTCGTTCATCAATAGTCTCCAGGGATTGACAAGCTCTCTCCTAGGGTTGTCAAATGTGTTTTTGTTGGGTATTCCAGAATTCAAAAGGGTTATCGTTGGTTCGTTGCTATGATCCGTTGCGCATGAGGTATTATGTTAGTGTTGATGTCACATTTTTTGAGTCAGTCACGTACTTCACTCCAACAGGCGACAAGTTAACACCAACAACTTCAGATGATAAGATCTATATTCCACCTCCACCTATGTTCCCATCGGTGACACCACCACCACCACTACCTCCATCTCTCCCACCACCTCCACCACCACCATCTCTACCAACACTACCTCCACCCATTGTTCTGGTTCCTCCTTTATCACATCACTACATTCAACGACCATTACCTGTCCAGCATGCCCCAAGTTTAAACTGACAACATTACTTCTATTCTAATGATGGCTATGACGGTGTTTTTCAACAGGAGTCATTTCAAGAAGGGGGTGATCATGCAGGTGGCAGAGATGATTCAGAACTTGATTTGCCTATAGCTCTGAGGAAGCAAAAGCATTCAATGCCTCGTACCTGATTGCTTCTCATGTCACCTTTGAGCAGCTGACTGGTGACTTCAAGAAATTTGTAGTTGCTTTGTCTGTAGTAGACATACCACAGACATACGAGGAGGCCCTGGCTGATAGTAGATGGTGGAGGAAGAGATGGTTGCCCTTCAGTCGTGGGGTACTTGGAGTCTTGTACAAGCCCCCCACTAGGGCATCTATAGTAAGTTGCAAGTGGGTTTTTACAGTAAAACAAAATGCAAATGGTAGCATTGATAGGTGTTGGGAGAAACGTTTTTCATACCATAGAAGAGGCCCTAGGGCTCTCTTATATAGGAGAAAAGCCATGGGTTAATTACATAAGAGAGACATACCAGAAATAGAAAACTAACATAATTATCTCAACAACTACCATAATTATCTCAACAATCTCAACACTCCCCCTCAAGCTGGAGCATAGATATCTATCATGCTCAGCTTGGTACAACACTTCTGGAAAGGACCTCTAGTAAGTGCCTTGGTGAAGATATCAGTTGTCTGATCTCCAGTAGAAACATGAGTGGTGGATATGAGACCTTTCTGAATCATGTCTCTAGTGTAATGGCAATCCACCTCTGTATGTTTAGTTCGTTCATGGAAAGCAGGATTATTGGCAATAAACAGAGCTGATTGATTATCACAAAACAGCTGCATAGGAAGAGGAACCTCAACAGCAAGGTCCGTCAATACGGATCTAACCCACATCATCTCTGCACTTCCCTGTGCCATGGCCCTGTATTCAGATTCTGCACTGGATCTTACAACCATTGTCTGCTTCTTGCTTTTCCATGAAACAAGGGAGTTGCCCACAAAAACAACAAAGCCAGAAGTAGACTTCCTATCTTTGGGGCACTCTGCATAATCTGCATCTGCACATGCAGTCACCTCAAGGGATGTATCCCTGCTGAAGATAAGACCAATACGAGGTGAGTTCTTCAGATACCTCAAAATCATTTGAACCGCATTCATATGCACCTTCCTGGGTTGCTCCATGAACTGGCTAACTTTGCACACTGCAAAGCAAATATCTGGTCTGGTGATGGTGGCATATAAGAGCTTCCCAACAAGCACTCTGTATCTCCTGTTGTCCACCTCTTCAGTGTCATCATCATACAATCTCACACTTGGATCCATAGGAGTAGTAGCAGGTTTGCATATGGTCATACCTGTCTCAGAAAGCAGATCCATCACAAACTTTCTCTGAGTCATCACAAGACCACGTTGATTCCTTGCAAACTCCAGTCCAAGAAAGTATCGAAGAGTGCCAAGATCCTTGGTCACAAACTGCGTACCAAGGAATTCCTTGGCAGTCTGAATGCCCTGCTCATCATTCCCTGTGACAATGATATCATCTACATAGACAAGAATAGCAATGGTACCTCTCTGTGTCTTCTGGACAAAAAGTGAATGATCTGCAGAAGACCGTACAAACCCCTGTTGCTCTATTAGCTCCGATAGCTTCTGGTACCAAGCTCTAGGGCTCTGCTTAAGGCCATAAATCGCCTTATGGAGCCTGCATACCTTCTGGGACTCCCCCTCAGTAGCAAATTCTGGTGGCTGCTGCATATAAACTTCCTCCTGTAAATCCCCGTATAGGAATGCATTCTTCACATCAAGCTGATAAAGAGGTCAATCCTTGGAAGCTGCAACTGACAGAAGGATACAAAGCGTTAAGTGTCGGGCTACTGGGGAAAAGGTATACTGGTAGTCCACCCCATAGGTTTGGATGAACCCACGTGCCACCAGTCTCGCCTTGTAGTGATCCACACTGCCATCTGCTTTGTGCTTGACTGTCAATACCCACTTGCAGCCGACTATGGAGGCACCCAAAGGAGCAGGAACAAGACTCCATGTACGCCGGCTCGTGTGGTTGACCATGGTCTTTCCATGGGCTTCTCCTGCGGCGAACGGGTCATCCCGACCCTCCAGTACGCTGACGACACTATCGTCTTCATCGAGGGGGGTCATGATGAAGTCAGGGGCATGGCGGCGACTTTGGAAATTTTCAGCGAGCTATCGGGCTTGCTCATCAATCAAAGCAAATCCAAGGTTATTCCCTTTGCTTTGGATTCAGAGACGGCGTCTGATTGTGGGCTGACCCTGGGCTCCCCCCCTTCTTCTCTTCCGATCGATTATTTGGGCATGCCTCTGGGGGCGGGGAGGGCTAGGCAGCGCGACTGGCGCAAGGTTGTTGAGAAGGTGGAAAGGCGTCTTTCCGGGTGGAGTGCGTCCATGCTTTTGCGGGGTGGCCGCCTGGTACTCATAAAATTTGTTCTTTCTTCCATCCCCATATACTACCTTTCCAATTGGCAATTGCCGGTGGGGGTGCGGAGCCGTATTGAGAAGTTGATGCGGAAGTTCCTTTGGGGGAGAAGGGGGCCTTCCTCGCATGGTCCACATCTGGTGGAGTGGGAGGAGGTGACGAAGAGGAAGTGTGATGGGGGTCTTGGCATCCGTCGTCTCGACTGGGTCAATGACGCTCTACTGCTAAAATGGGTGAACAGGTTATGGGGCGGTCTGATAATTTCTGCTCCTCCTCATTGCGCGAGATTCTGGGCTTAAGTGGGGTGCTGCTGGGGGACGTTGGTGATCTCCAATCTCGTACCCCCTTCTGGCGCGGGGTGATGTCGGTGAGCCATCGCTATTCTCATCTCTTTGCCCCTGTTATCAGGGATGGCAGCTCCTTCAAGTTCTGGTCGGATAAGTGGGCTGGTGGTGCCCCCTTAAGGGATTCTTTCCCGCGTCTTTTTGCATTGGCGTCCGATAAACGTGCTACTGTGGCTTCCTCTTGGTCGGGAGATGGCTGGTTTCCGTCGCTTCTTGGTAACCTCTCTAACCAAAGATTCGACGAGCTTCTTGCTCTTCTGGAGTCTATTAAAAATGCACCCAGGCCCTCGACGGGTCGTGACCACTGGGCTTGGTGGGAGGGCGACTTCTCGACGAGGAAGGCGTTCATGGCGATATCCCATCATCCGCAGATTCAGGCGGACCCCCTCAGTCGCGATTGCAACCTCCTTTGGGTCTTGAAGTACCGGAGCGGAAAGCTATCTTCCTTTGGCTCTTCCGGAGGAGGAGGATTTTAACGCGGGATCGATGCGCTAGGCTCTTTGGTGACTTGGCCTCGATGGATTGTGCTTTATGTCGCAACGACGTGGAATCCTTAAACCATCTCTTCTTCGTTTTCCCTATCACTGTTGGCGTTTGGGAGGAGGCGAGGATATCTTGGATCAACACGTCGGACATGGACGGTTTTTGGGTATCTTTGCGATCGAACAAGGGCAGGGAGCGCAGGGACTTATTGGGCCTTTTTGCTTGCATTTGAGCGATTTGACTGGGGCGTAACGCAAGAATTTTTAGGGGCCAGAGATTTTACAAGGAGAACGTGCTGGCTCACGCGGCCCGTCTAACTTGCGATTGGTCGTTGTTGTAATTCGGTTTTTTATTTTTTTGGTCTGGGAGGGATCTTCTCAATCTGATCTCTTCTCCTTCCTTTTCTTCTACTGTATTTTTCTTTTTCTTGTTTACCGTTTCTTAATGAAGCTTTTGGGGCGAGCACCACGCCGTGTCTCCCCCGAATCGTTAGACTTCAAAAAAAAACTGCAATCTCCTCTTCCATGGCCATACGCCACCTATTGTCCTTTAACGCCTCCTGATATGTTCGTGGGACAGTAACTGCAGGTAGTCCCACAACAAAGCGCTTGTACTCTTCTGAAAGATGATCCAAACTAACATGTGCAGCAAGAGGGTATGTAGCACACTGACGACGAGGCTTCCTCAAAGCAATGGGAACCTCTAGGTCATCATCCACACTGTTCTGTATAATTGTCCCAGCCTGTGATCCATCCAAAAGACCAGCACCATCAGATGAAATAATATGTTCATGACATACCTGAGGCGTGTTGGATGATGTAGAGGGCATATGAGCAGCGGGGTGAGTAGAAGACCTACGAGTGTAAACACGTGGCAAGAATTGAGGTGGAGGTGGAGGTGGAGGTGGAGATGGAGATGGAGGTGGAGAGATTTGTGGTGTAGGCAGAGTTGGAGGAGAAGGAGGTGGTGGAGGAACAACCACATCTTCTTCAGAACTACCATTGGACAATCTGTCACCTGTAGGAGAGAAATACATAATAGACTCAAAAAATGTGACATCAGCACTCACATAATATCTCCGTCCTACAGGATCAAAACAACGATACCCTTTTTGGGTACGAGAATATCCAACAAAAACACATTTGACCGCTCTGGGTGAGAGCTTGTCACGACCAAGAGCAAAATTGTGGACAAAGGCGACGCAACCAAAAATTCTGGGAGTGAGAGAAAATAGGTCCTTCTCGGGAAACACAATCAAGAAGGGAACCTTTTCTCCTAGCATGGTGGAAGGCATCCTGTTTACTAAGTAAAAGGCTGTAAGAACAACATCTCCCCAGAAAGAATGGGGAGCTCGACTCTGAATCAAAAGCGTCCGTGTGACGTTTAGAAGGTGATGGTGTTTGCGTTCAGCTACACCATTCTGCTGTGACGTATGAACACAAGAGGTCTGATGAATAATACCAATAGATCTGAGAAATGCAGATAATTGTAAGATAGAGAATTCCAAGGCATTATCCGTACGGATAATTTTAACATTAGCGGAGAAAATGTTTTTGACCTTAATAAGAAAAGACTTGATTAGAGCACCAGCTTCAGACTTATGTTTTAGCAAAAACACCCAAGATAGTCTAGAGTAATCATCAACAACAACCAAATAAAAACGATGTCCCTGATGATCAGGAACACGACTAGGACCCCAAATATCAAAATGAAATAACTCAAACAACTGACTACTGTCACGACACTGACGAGACGGAAATGAAGAGCGATGGTGCTTTCCAAGCTGACAGGCTTCACAATCCAAGGTAGTACGAGTAGATAATTGAGGTAGAACATGACACATCTTCTGAAGAGGAAGATGTCCAAAGCGTAGATACCACATGAACGGTGAAACAGATCCAGAAGGAATAGTAGCGATCCCAGCATGAGATGGTATGGTAAGCTTGTACAATCCTCGCTGCTCACGACCACATCCAATCACCCTGCCCGTTAGTATGTCCTGAAACACAACGTAAGATGGATCAAATATGGCACGACAATGTAAATCTTTTGTAATTTGACTAATAGACAAAAGATTCATCTGAAAGGCCGGAGCATGTAAAACGTTCTGCAAATGAAAAGGAGCTAGAACAATCTCCCCTGACCAACAATAGGTAGTCGAACTCCATTAGCAATCACCACGAATCAACCAGAGGCAATCGAGTTGTAGGAAGTAAATTGTGCTCGATCTCCACACATATGATGAGATGCTCCCGAATCCACAATCCAATCAATCAAATCAGAGCTGCTACAACTCGTAAGAGCATAAGTAGTACCTGAGGAGCTAGACGAGGCTTTGGCAGTAGCCGCAACATCAGAGGAAGTCGCAGCCGGAATAACGGGAGCGGACACCATCTCGCGAAGTTTAGAAACAATATCATCCAGGTGAGCATCCTGGGATGGAGCCAAGGTAGGTTCTGTCTGTTCAGCAACCCTTGCAGAGGCTGGATATCCATGCTTCTGAAAGCATGTCTCCTCAGAATGACCAGGACGATGGCAATAAGAACATGGGCCACGCTGACAGCCACCACCACGACCACGTCCTCGAAACTGGGAAGATCCTCCCCTTCCCCATGAGACGGCCATATCGGAAGGATTCAGAGCGACAGTAGTGGGAGTAGTGGTAATCCGACTGAGTCGCTTGAATACTTCTTCCATAGGGGGTATCGTCTCTCCAGTTAGAAGTTGTGTACGTGCTGCATCATATTCGGAATCAAGAGAGGATAGGAACCCCCCTGTCATAGTGGCGTTCCGATACTGTTGTTGCTGCTCGGTGCTGGCAGTGATAGGCATGAAGCTGTGTAGACGTTCAAACATGCCGCGAAGATGAGAAAAATGCACATGAAGCGGGCGACCATTCTGTTTGGTCGAGAAAATGTCAAACTGTAACTGAAGAATCTTGCTCTCATTCTTGGCTTGCCCATATGTGGCTGCTAAAATATCCCACATAGCCTTTGCGGTGGGTTGGTTGATAATATCGGTGGCAATCTCCGTGGTGAGCGTCCCGGAGAGCCAAATACGAGCATAAGCATCATCTTGCTTCCACGAAGCATTGGCCCCAGTTTTGTCTGCCAGTTCGAATTCGGTGATAATGTGTTCTTTGTTGCGGCACTGCATAAGAGTGCGAAACTGCATGGACCATAGTTCATAATAGGTCCCATCCATCTTGACTATTGGTGCAGGTCCTTTGAATGCACCAGAAGAAGAGAACACGTCACTTTTAATGTCGGACATTGTATCAATGAAATGAACCTCGGACAACTGAGGAGTAGATCAACCGAATAATGTCTACACAAGCATGAAGAGGAGTAGTTGTATATGTAGACTTATACAACCATTCCTATGCAGTTTATTAAGGTCTAGTGGCGTTTAGATGTGATATGGAAGACCAAAAACACCACTGACAGCCAAAATCAGACTAATAGATTGCAAAATGGGGGCTGGAATACCAGTTTCAGATCACGAGAAGTCAACCGGAGCGCACTCGGCACTTGCTGGACACCCCAGTCGAGCACAGGAGGGCAGGGGGGCTTTTGCGGCACCTCGGGATGGCAGGGGTCGGCCCAGGCGGCGTCGCCGGAGGCTGGAGGGGCCCTGGCGGCAGCGCAGGTAGCTAGGGGAAACCCAGGCAGCGACGCAGAAGGGCTGGGCCGCCTTAGGGCAGCAGCGGTCGGTGGGGGGAGGGCCCTAGCTGGGCTGCGGCGGCGCCGAGAGGAGGGGGGGTTAGGGTTAAGGTTTTGGGTGGGATACGGGAACCCCGGTCTAGGGCCGTTGCTCCGATACTATGTTCGGAGAAACTTTTTTCATATCATAGAAGAGACCCTAGGGCTCTCTTATATAGGAGAAAAGCCCTGGGTTAATTACATAAGAGAGACATACCAGAAATAGAAAACTAACATAATTATCTCAACAACTACCATAATTATCTCAACAAACTCAACAACATGCAATCTCGTGTCTATACAAATTGCGTGACTCAGTTGGTCGTTTGAGCACTAATTTTGGGACAAGACAAAGCGGATTTGACTCTATAAATCAAATCCATCTGCCCTGAAGTGCCTCCGGAGTTGGCGGGAAAGGTTATGCTCTATCTTTGTATATACAACTTGTTCCCTACATGATTGTGTAGACAAAAATCAGAACCTTATACCACATGGCAGCGTCCTTCATGATCTTTTTCGTTCGTCATGGCATAAGGCAAGGATGATATTCATTCATCCCTAGCTTCTAGGGCATTCAAAGGCCTTGCACCCATCATCAAGACGGATGTGACCGGCTACAAACTGTGGGTAATGCATTCATGAGCATTATAGAAAGCAAAAAAATAGAATGCACCCTGATGAGCAGCCTGAGCTCGCTAACAAGACTAGAACAAATGCCTTATGGAAGCAAGACAATGCACGAGCATGTGTTTGGCTCTCCATCGCCCTTACGATGATAGCCTACGATATTATTCATCAACCTACTGTAACGACGATGTGGGACATTCTCGCCACCACATACTCCCAGGTGAAGAATGAGACGAAGATACTTCACCTCTGGTATGACATATTCACGACAAAGCATGACGGTCACACTCCACGTTTTCTACTCATGCCTATGAGGCGTATTCGAGAAGCTTCATAGCTACATGTCCTTGATTGCTAGTCCTGAACAATTGATGGCCTACAGAAATAACACAATGGTGGGTGTTTTTCTTACAGCTATTGATCCCTAGTATGATGTCACCCGTAGCCATCTTCTTACTGTCCCTCCGATGGAGGAGGTTTATAGCCATTTGAGCATGATTACAATTCCTCTTGCTTCTACTACTTGGACCTCTCTGTTGTTATCACATCTCGCGGTAGAGGAGGTTCGGCAAAGTTCATAGGATGTATAGTATGTGGCAGAGGAAGTGGTTGCCCTTGCCTGTAGTATACATATTCCATTCGTATAGGGCACTCGAGGGATACCTGTTATCAAAAGCATGGTCTCCTTGCATCTGCTCATTCCGATAAGCAATTGAATCCCATTCCTACTCATGTTGATCAGATGTATGATGATCTTGTCTCCCATCTGAGGAAGATAATGAGTAAGGTTTTAAAAAGCACGAGGCATAATGAATCAATTTTCCCATCATCGAGGTGAAGTGTAAGCCTTGAGGGAGTCGAGGTGTAAGCCTCGCTTTTATGAAGAAAAAACAAACTTCAAATATTGCAAAAATTAGGGCCGGTCTATGAGAAAACCACTTATATATCATTTTAAACATTATATTATGGCATTATAATTAGATATAACATTTTATATATCATTTTTCTCGACTCAACTTCTTTCATTGATATTACACCGCACCTCATACTTTCTGAATTTCCTTTAAAAACTTGTTATTTAGTTATAAATACATATTGAAAAAGATACTTCTTAATCATAGCTGCACTTATATCAAGAATTAATGCATGAAATAAGATCAAAGAAAAATCCATAACAAGATAAATGGACACAATCTTAGATGATCATATAATCCCATCAATATTTAAGGAAAGGGTGTCACCTATTGTGCTTTGTTGTAAGAGGTCATAAAATAGGAACATCGATGTGATGATTGCTTGTGTTTTGGATAAATGGTACGTATATAATAGATAGAGATTCAATTTAATATCTAATAATGACTGAAAGTGTTGATCTCGTTAGAAACCTATACTCAGTTATTTGAGTTATTCATACCTTCGTTTCTACTACATAATAGTAAAAATATTAAAAATTAGACTAATAAATTCTATTATAGTGTAAGGATGAGAAGCTTCTTCAGTTGAGGTGTGTCCTTAAAAAACTCAAAATATCATAAAATCAGTTCATGCTGTAGAGTTGTGTGCCTCGTCATCACCTCATATGCCTCACTCGCACCCTGAGGATCACACCTCACAACTTCTGGACGAGGCTTAAGCATGGAGGGGGTTTGTCAAAAAACGCATTGAGGCGTACACATCACTGCCTCGAGACGCACTTTTTAAAATAATGATCATGAACCCTTCAGTAGGTTCTACTAGTGCTCTTCTGGCCTCACCTAACATTACTACCTCTGTTAGCACCTCAACTACAAATTACACTCTTACGGTCTTACCACTTGTCACGGTGTTGATATTTCATAATGGATCATGGACTCTGGAGCATCTCATAGTACTTACGTCGACAGGGAACAATTCACATCATACATTTCCGCTCATCATGACCGCTTTATAGTCATTGACGATGGAAGACATTCTCTTATAACTGGACATGGAGTGATCGGTTGATGCATTTGAAGCATCTATAAAATGTGTTATGTGCGCCTAAATTTTTGGATTTATTATCTATCACTCAAATTACCAAAGATATGAGTTGTCGTGCCATTTTTACCCCTTTTATATCGTGTTTCAAGATATATTCACGGGAAGGGTGATTGGATATGGACGTGAGTAAGGAGGTCTCTACAGATTGGTACAGTATCCATTAGGGTTGTCAGGAAAGCTCGAACTCGACGAGCTCAACTCGGGCTCGGCTCGTTAAGGGCTCACGAGCCTGACTCGAAACCTTAACGAGCCCGAGCTTGAGTTGGATTTTAAGACTCGTTAGCTTATCGAGTCGAGTCCGAGTTGGGGGTTGTTCAACTCAGAAACTCGACTCGATAACTCGTTTCCCCTTAAGTTGAAAACCCTAAACCTATACGACGGTACCACCGACGGTTCCTAACAAAACACAAAAAAAACATGGTGTCGCCTCTCCCCTCCCGTCCTCTTGTCTTCCCTGCAACCTGCATCCCGTCATCCGTCAGCGGCTGGCTTGGTGGCTGCCTTTCTCCGCCCCTCCCAACCCAGCCAGGTGCAGCGGCGAACTGCAAAGGTAAGTCTCCCTCCACTGTCGCTTCCTCCGCCTCCCCTCCGACCACACAACAACAGCCTCCCTCCTCCTTCGGACCGTCTCCCCTCCGCCCGCACAATGCTAGCAACCTCCCTAAGTCCCTCCGTTGTCTCTCCTCCGCGTCCCCTCTACCCGCACTACAACAACAACCTCCCTCCGCCGCCGCTCCCTCAGCCTCCTACGCCCTTGGCCCCCTGCCTCCTCCCCCTCCCCCCCAAAGGGCGCATCCCATCATCGTCGGCCCGCCGAGCGTCTCCCCTCTTTGGCTCTTCCATCCACACTACAATTTGTTGATCTTGGGAGGGGGTTTAGCTCTGGAAATGGGAAAGTGATTAAGTGCGGGTGCGTGGTGGTGGTGTTTTCGTGAACAAGGTCTATGAGTTGGGATTCAGGAATCTGTTCATGCTATTCTACGAGAACATAGTCCATTGGCATATGGCATTTGCCTTTTTCAAATAGGGAAAAAAGTGAGGTGATTTAGGTCTGACCATGGAGTTGTAACTTGTAAGGAAATGTGATTAAAGTTCGATTATTATTTTTTGTTACTGGATTGGCACCGCATTCTTTTTTTCTTGATTTCTACCGATTTGGAAGAGAAAAAAGAAATAGTGTTGGGGTAAGAGAGCGTGGATTATCTCTTTTATTTGATCGATTGATTTGTGGGATAAAAGGGGAAATTGTTGAGGATGATCCAACTGTATGATATTTCTCTCATTCTTTGTAAGTTCCCTGCTTATAAATAAGTATGGCAAAGATATAGAGGACCATTCATATTGTTGGTGCTCTGGCCCTTTGTAGCCCTGCCTCCACAATGCCCCCGTTCACCATTATGTTTCCCTGTTACTGGAGTTCACCATTAACTCCAATGCTTTGCTCAGTAGAAAAGTACCAAAGATTTGGCAACAAAAAATATGTCTAGGTGAAGCATTGCTTTTGGTCAGAGCATTGCTTTTGGACCGGTGCTACCATTATGTTTTCCTATTACTTGAGCTCCGTTTATATATGTAATTGTATAATAGTCTAATTTGTGGTTGAAATATTTGCAGGATCGATGGAGTTATTCAATCATGAAATATTGCCCACATTTCACAAATAGTGCCAGGCCCAATACAACTCTCACATTCAGGTTTGCATATACATATTCATTGTTATACTGTAATTTTGGATGTGTTCATGTTTGTGGTAATATTATATTTTTTGTTATTTTATAGAGATGATTGATTGTCAAACGGGAAATACTGACGTTCAACAATCAAATGATGTTCTTGAGAACATGGAAGATGTTCAATCATCTAGCGACGAAAGTGATAAATCGAGCCCCACTAAGGATAACAAGAAAAGAAAAAAAATATCTGATGTTTGGAAAGAAATGATAGAGGTTGAAGACAAAGGTGGTACCAAGTCCAAATGCATGCATTGTGGTAAACTTTTTGCTGTTGTTAATGGTGGCCCCACTACCACTCTGCTTAGGCATTTAAGTGAAAGATGTCCAAAGAAAAGAAAAGGAAATGGCCAACGAACTTTGCAATTAGCCAAAAATACTGTTGGTGATACATCACAATCTATTAACAACTTTGACCCTCTACATTTTAGGAAGATGATAATTGAGTTAATTATAGATGCGGAGTTGCCATCCAGATTCTCAATTGTTGAGAGATATAGTTTTAAAAGGACAATGTGTTATACAAATCATCAATTCCAACCCTTTTCACGTCAAACTGCTAGAGTGGAGTGCCTGAAATTATTTGAAGAGAAGAAAAAACAATTGAAGAGTCGATTACATAAAATTGAAAGAGGTTGTCTCACCTCCGATATGTGGCAAAATAAGGGTTATTTGTGCTTGACTGCTCATTATATTGATGACTCTTGGAAAATTTTTTTGAAGCCAAAAACAGGGGGATGACTCTTGGAAATTGCAGAAGCATATAATTGCATTTAGAGAGATGGCCCTTCCTCATACAGGGGAAAAACTTGCTGAATTTATTTACAAAATCTTACAGGAATGGTCTCTTGACAAGAAAGTGATGAGTATAACTCTTGATAATTGCAGTGCTAACAATGTTCTTGTTAGAAAGTTAAAGAGTTTTCTATCAGGGAGCGGTTGTTTGATAAGTGAGGGATCATTATTTCATTCACGTTGTGCTGCTCACATATTGAATCTAGTTGTTCAAGATGGATTGCGCAGGATAAAAGGAGTCATTGAAAACATTAGAGAAAGCGTCAAATTTCTCAAGTATTCACCTTCCAGACTTCGGAAATTTCAACATATTGTAGAAGATCAGCATTTGAATACAAGGGGGAAGGGATTGATTTTGGATTGTCCAACGCGTTGGAATTCAACATATGAAATGTTGAAGTCTGCATTGCTTTTTCACAAAGCTTTTATAGAGTTGTCAGTATGGGATTCATCATATAATCATTTGCCAGAACCCACTGAGTGGATATATGCATCAAATGTTTGTGATCTTTTAGAGGTTTTCTATGATGCCACTCAAGTTTTTCAGGGGTTAAATATCCCACTTCCAACAACTTTTTGTTTCACATTGCAAATATTAACAATACGTTGGCAGATGCACAGAGTGAGCTCTTTCCAGTTCCATCGATGCTTGAAGATATGCACACCAAATTCAGCACTTATTAGGGAGAATGTAATGCTATGACATTGATGGGTATTGCTGCCATATTGGACCAAAGAGGAAAGAAGATGTAATTAGAGCATATCATTCCAATGTTGTATAAAGGTATGGATCCTGAAGTTCAAATTCAAAAAATAGTGGATTCATGTTATTCTGTTTTTTAATTTCTATGAAAGAATGTACTTGACACTCAAATCAAAAGTTGAGTCCCAACCTACTGTAAGAGCCAAGACTTCAAATGCTAGCCAAGGGAGGCGTGATAAGCATCGTCAATTTCTATTATCCTTGAATAAAGGTAACAATGCTATTGATAGTTCGATGTCAAAACTTGACATGTATTTTAAAGAAGGTTGTTATGGAGATAGAGACACATTTGATATCTTGGAATGATGGAAACTAGACCAAGGAAAATATCCGATCCTCTCAAGAATGGCTATAGATGTGTTGGCAGTTCCCATGAGCACAGTTGCCTCCGAATCAGCTTTTAGTATGGGAGGCCGTGTCATATCCGATGTTAGGAGTTCATTGGCTGCCATTGCAATGGAGGCTATACTTTGTTGTGAGGACTGGTTAAAGGAAGAGCTCAAAGATGAATACTCAGCATCGGTAAGAGTTCATTTATTCTCTAATAAATCCTACTGTTTAGTTTGTATATTTAACTTCACATTTACTTATATTTTAATTGAGGAAGGATTTTTACTTTATTTGTGTAGACCGATCTTACAATTGAGGAAAACTACATAGAGATCACCTCCTCGAGTGTAGATGTTGAAAGAGTTTTGTGAAGGTGACATTATAAACTTTCATTTTAATTTAGCTTCTTTGATTCTATGGACTTTAGCAAGATAAGTTACTATTGTATCTTTGACTTCCAGGTTTATGCTATGTTGTTACTATGGAGGGGATTGTCTTTCCATTGTTTCTAATTGTTACGCCATTAGTTGCAACATATCCAACATGTGTTTTGGTTTCTGCTTACTCACATTGGATACTCCTGGTTGCAATTGCTTTGAACATTTGGATGTGGTCTTGAATGATATCACTGATATGTAGTTGTTTTGTATTTAATCTATGTACGGAACCCGTAACTTTCTAAAGTGTAGGACATGTAACTATGTCAGGGATGTCGTTTGACTAATTTCATTAGCTTTGTTGTGCATGTTTTTTGTTGGACAAGGAAAGGCAACTGTTATGATTTTATTTTGTTTGTACTTTGCTGCAGTATGGATTGTTTTGGAGTAGGTTTGATGTAGTCATGTAGAAGTTGTTTTGTTGCATCTATTATCTGTATGTTCAAAAAATGGTCGATATGCCTTTGATTTTTTTTCTTCTGATTAATTTCCAAGAATGAACAGAATTAAATGCGGTGAATGATTCATATTCACTTCGATGTTGATGCAAGAAATTAGTGGTGCGCTTGGTAATAGTTCTCGAATTTCAAGACTGTGCAAGGATGTTATTTTGGGTCCATTGTTGTATTTATATCATATGTTAGCAACTTACTAGATCTTCTATTTCCTCCATGGAATGGGGTACGGATTCCAATTCAACATGTGTAAGTGAAAGATTCTAACTTGTTGCAAATTGAGTCATTGAGTTTGATATAAAATAAATGTTAACATTTTGCTTGCCCAAAAAGCTACAGAAAAGAGTAAAAATTCAAAGTTACAAATGGCATTTGCATAATTTAATGTATAAAATGGAACAATGACTCGTTAAGAGGTTCACGAGCCTGCTCATTTTGAGGCTCGTGAGCCAGCTCAGAAACTCATGACTCGATATAAGGCTCGTGAGCCAGCTCATTTTGAGGCCCGTGAGCCAGCTCAGAAACTCGGGGCTCGATAAGAGGCTCGCGAGTCAGCTCGAACTCGACGAGTTCGAGTTCGAGTTGGTGATCTAGGGATCGACTCTTATCGAGCCCGAGTTCGAGCATTAGGCTTCTTATCGAGTTCGAGTCCGAGTTGAGGCCAACTCAGCTCGTTGAACTCGATAGACATCCCTAGTCTCCATATGCTGGCAGATCTTCCATTCCTATTGGATCAGTCTCTCTGTACATGTGACCCCTTTGCTTTGGTCACCTTCCTCTACAGAAGCTGTATAGGGTCATCCCCTTTAGATCTTGTCTCAATCATGTTTCCAGTGCGAGGCTTGCCAACTTGGCAAGCATCATCGTACCAGTTTTCCCAATTGTCAGAGTCATAGCAATAATCCTATATTTGAGTTGTTGCATTTTGATATTTAGGGTCTTGGTCGCGTCCCCGATCACCAAGGGTACATGTTTTATCTTGTCGTGGTTGATGACTTTCCATAGTTTCTCGGATCTTTCTGATGAAAAATAAGTATGAGGTTGGTTCTATTATGCAAATTTTTATCAATTGAAATGATGAATCTATTTTTTACTAGTACGTTCGCTATGATAATGCTTTCGAATTTTCCACCAGTCAGTTATCTCATTTCTTCAAGTCTCTTAGGAATCCCAATAAACTTTGTGTGTCTACACTTCCCAGCAGAACGATGTTTTTGAGCGTAAACACCATCATCTCTTAGATGTTTCCAGGCCTCTCTTAATACAGAGTCATATCCGTCACTCTTATTGGAGGGATGTCCTCACCGCTTGCTACTTCATCAACCATATGCCATATTCCATGTTAGAAGAAAAGGTTCCTTATTCGATTGTATTTCCACCGAAGGGCGTTTTCTCTCTAACACCTCATGTCTTTGGTTATGTGGCCTTTGTCCATCACCTGACTTTTAGTCATGATAAGTTCTCCCCACATCAATCAAATGCTCCATTGTTGGCTATTCTTTGGCCCAAAAACGATACCGGTGCTTTCATCCTGTCAAGTGAGAGTACCATGCCATGCTGACGTTATTCTTTTTTTAATGATGCTGACGTCACATTCTTTGAGTTTGTTATGCATTTTTCTCCACGGATGACAAGATGACACCTTCTGAGTTCGATGAGGAGGTTTGCATTCCACACCCTCTGCCTCCAGCTCCAACCACACCTCATGTGCTTCAAACTTTGCCCCATGTATATATTCGTAGACTGACAACACATGCTCATGTGCCTTCTCTATCATCCAACATACCTTAGGTAAATTTTGAACACTTGGTTTCCCTTGATGGCATTGTTGATATTTTTGTATAGAAATCAAAGAGGTCAGAGGAAGTACATTACCAATCTTCTAGAGACTAGTATGCCAGATTGCATACCTACCACTACTCCTATGGATCCTAACATGAAGTTGTATGATGATATGTAGAGGAGGTGGACAAAAGGAGATATAAGGAGCTCGTTGGAAGCTTCTATATGCAACGATCATCAGGTCATATATCTATGTTGTAGTAAGCAAAGTTAGTCAATTTACAGAGCATCCACATCAAGCTCGTATAGATGCAGTCTCCATGATCCTAAGGTACTTGAAGTCTTCGACAGATACACTATTACTCTTCAGCAAAAAAACATCTCTTAAGATCATGGCTTGTGCAGATGTTGAATATGCAGGATGCCCAAAATATAGGAAGTCAACTTCTGGATTTGCAGTTTATTGGGACCTTACTGGTTTCATGGAAAAATAAGAAGAAAACTGTTATTGCTAGATCAAGCACTGAATCTGAATACAGAGCCATGCCGCAAGGTACCACTGACACGATATGGTCAAGTTTGTTCGGACGGACTTAATTATTGGCGTACATCTTCCAATGCAGCTACTATGTGACAATCATAATGCAATGTTCATTGCCAACAATCCAGCATTCCATGAGAGGACCGAAAATCGATGTGGATTTGAATTGACACTGCACTAGAGACATGATACAGAAGGGCTTCATTGTTATGTCTCATGTCAGCTTAGGGCATACTGCAAACATATTCACCAAGGCTTTAGCCAGAAGGCCATTCCAGAAGTGTTCTACCCAACTAAGCATGATAGAAATCAATGATCCATATTTAGAGGAAGTGTTATAGGAAATAATATTTATATACTTGTTATTTCCTTTTCATATAATTTTTCTATTGGTTATTTGCTCTCTTAGGTTTCTCCTCTATATAAAGGAGCCATGTTGCCTCTAAAAAAAATAAATTAACCATTTCTTTCCGCATCCTGGAATAATAGTATAATATGATCAATGTAAACATATCTCAAGCATATATATGTATACAGTTATTGAAACTTGATATGAATACATGCATAGCACCTAATGAGCTACTAATACAAATAGATGGAAGTCAAGCCAACAATATGTTATATTACATCGATCTCATATGATTAATGCAAACATAAGAAAACTTCAATGAACAATGCCACAACTTCAGTGGAAATTAAATCCAAACAATTTGGATCGCAACTGATAAGTCGCATTTGAATGTACTTGAATACTTTAAATTACCTCCTATTTACATATATTGTATTATGGTAAATCGATCAATGCAGCTTCACTTTCCAAATAGCATATCATATTGGCAAAGTTACTCCTAATTATTATTATTATCACATTTTTATATTATTTGCAAATATACATATATCATACGAACTTTTTAAAACTAACTATTATGTGTCTTATTTGAAATGTAACTACTAATATAATATAACAATAATAATGTAAAAGAGAACTTAAACTGCATTATATTATATGTAAGTAAAATCTATTTTTAAATCTGTGTTTTTATTTTTGCGGGTCGTGCTTTTTGGTACACGTCTACGACTGGCCTGCTTGGCAAGCAGGCTGCAGGCCAAAGGGCGGATTGGGATAGCTTATTCCTCAAATATCTTGGCCCAAGCACGACCCATGAGCGGGCTAAGGGAGGGAGGCACTAGTCAGGTCTAATTGTACATAGAAGATGCATGCTGCCACTTTTTCCTAGATAAATAGATCTTCATCGAACCACGATTCCAACTAAATGTGTTCCTTCAAACTTGCTTTGTAGCGTAACTCCATCCTTTGTCATCTTGCATTAAAGCAATATGCTTTATATTTCAATCGCCACTACTCGATAAGATCATCAAATTGTAGGGACTATTCGAATTCCATCCTCTTATACAAATTGATACGTACCATGGTTTTTGTGGAAAAAGAAACTTGGGGATGGAGGAGGAAGAGGAAGAGCAAGTAGGTTACGTGGGGTTTTGGAAAGGAAAAAACTCAAATGCGTGGAGGTAGAGAAAGGAAGAGAGCTATAGAGAAACTCCAATTTTAACTTAGTTTCAACTAATACTTTAGGGGCGAGACAAGGTGGGAGATGTTTAGGGATGAGGGAGCGTCGTTCGGGCGACGAGGACTAGATCGCCCTTTAAAGATGTCGAGGGGGCTCCACAATGATTCCTGGGGCAGCAGCAAGCGAGCGGCGGCATGTAGGAATCGAGTGGAGGCCCGTCGATTGTGGCTCCCACGCCATGTTGGGAAGGGAGGTGTTTCTCATAGGAAAGGGTCTTTGGATGAGCGAGAAAGGAACATGAGACCAGGGAGGTAGTTGGTCGGAGGTGAGTGGCATTTAGTAGATGGCATGGCTTTCTCGATTCTCGTTCACCACATGTCATGTGGAGATTTCGACATCACAAGCAGTATACGACGTACTGCAAATCAGCCTTCAAGTGGGAGATCGTTGGGTATCCTGTGAAGACTGTTTTGTTGAGAAATGATGTTGAGGATTGCTAATGTGGTCGATCTTCTTCATGGCTTGTGATTGGTTGAAAGCTAATGGGAAGGATTGTTGAGGTCATTCTGAGAGCCATTTGCACTCGAGGAGGGTAGAGATGTGCTTTTGTTTTGGTTTGCTCGACCATCTAGCAGCCAAATGCTATGATGTCCCTCGTTGCTTCAGTTGTGGGGGCATGGACCACCGGAGGAGCTCGTGTCGCCTTCAACGATGGTTAGATGGGGTTCTGACGGAGTCTCGACATTCGCAGGGAGAGGTAGGGGTCATGCGGTACTTGGGGGGGCTACAGCTGCTGGTTTAAGACCTCTTGTGCATACGGGGTCAAGGGCGAGGAATGGTTCGGAAGCTGCAACATAGTCGTGAGAGACATCGAGGCACCCTTTGAGACCTGAACTACCTATGGGAGTCCCGACGCATGCCGTTGTTATAGGAGAAGCATGATTTTCAAGGTTTGCGGAGAAGGGAGAAGGGTAATCTGAGGGTATTCTAGGGAATCAGATTCGGTGGACTCTTCGGGTGCAGGAAGACTATTGTGGTGGGTAACTTGGTTGTTGTTGAGAAGAGAGAGCTTGCTGATGCGAACAGGAAGGGGCTTGCGTGGGAGCTAAATGTGGGGAAGTTGAGGTACTGAGCTTTGTTGTTGGAGCCGCTCATGTGATGGAAAGGGAATGGGGTTGTTGGTGTTGTGGCAGCAGGGAAAGCGATGCTAGCCCGAAAAGCCATGCGGTGGAGTTGGTTGCAGTGTTTGGAAATGCGGTCCATAGGGCAGCATATGTGTATTTGGTCACTTGACCAAAGCGCATATGCCATATATGTGGCAATATCCGGTCAAAATGCATATGAGGCTCGAATATGTGGTATATGTGGCCGCATATCCGATAGGATTCATGATAATCCATGACATTTTTTTATTGTAAGGAGGGTGATCCCCCCTTGTGGGGATCACAACCGAAAAAATTTCATTAAAAAGAGTTTAGAGTACATTACCGTGAGATCCAAAAATTATAAAGTGCATTACAGTGAGAAGCTAAATTCGCGTAATAAAACCTTTGCTTGTTGAAAATCAAATCATTTCGTCCAGCCCAAATGGTCCAAAGAACAACAAAAGACTTCAAGCAATCATCATTAGAGTTGGTGACGGTCGTCCGTATTGATCTCCAGAATTTCGTTGCCCCCTCACTCGCAACCCAAGGTAACCTAACCTCCCTCCAGACCCGTTCAGATGCCGAGCACTTGAAGAATAAGTGATCAGAGTCTTCCTCCGTCTCCTCGCACATGCCGTACTGTGTGTATGCCAGTCCTAACAATCTCCCCCTCCTTACTTTATCACATAAGCGACCCCTTCTCAAGAACCATAGGAATATTGATGACATGTTGATGACACATTAACTCGATTTTTTTCCGAGCAACTCTTATATCATCATCTACATTGATGCATCTTTTAATTATTCTCGTATATGTTGTATTTGGAAATATAATCTAAGGTATTTTTTCTCATATCCATTTTTTCCCATTGTTCTCAATACTTATTAATGAATTGTCTAATACTTTTAGAATTTTCTATCTATTGAAATTCATTCTAATTCTTCAAATAAAACACGAAATAATTGACTAACAGTCTTGCACTTTACATTTTTGTGCTTCTAGTAAATTTAATATGCAAATACAATTTCCCCTTATATTTTGTATCAACATGTTTTATCCCTTTGAGATACATATATGTGTATAATTTTGAGTGTATGATTTGTATACCTATGATTGTTCTTTATCTTTTATTATCTATAAGATCTATATATACATTAAAGGTTTTCTTATAGAATTCATGTGCTCCCTGTTGAATCAAAATTTGTATATGTATATATATGCATTAAATTCAAAATACACGCTAAAAAATAATCAATTTATAATATCATGATTTATCTTATTGATTATGTTATCCTATTTGAAATTTGTGATTTTGGATTTTGTTATATCATCAACTTTTTGATATAATCACATTTAATTATTTACTTTATAATATTTTAAATTAAAATATTATAAACTGCATAAACCTCATATACACCCGTATACTTGTCCGCATATCCACTTACTCTCTTTAGACCGCATGACCGTTCGAATACCGCATACTGCATTTCTGAACCTTGGTTGGTTGATTCGCAGAAGGTCTTTATTCGATCAACGACGAGCATGGGAACTCTTTCCTTTGTGGAGATCGTCTGAAGAGCTCCCTTCAACAAAAGTAGAGCGCTGGTGGAGGGGAGGGGGATCCTTGTGGGGGTGTTTAGCTCAGGCAAGCAGATTCTTGAGGTGGCGCAGGATGTGGTTCGAGAGGGGTTAGGGGTAGACTTCGGTGGGGATGTGGTGCAAATGCGGGAAGGAGGCATTTGCACGAGAGGGATATCAAGTGAAGACCAAAAGCGACATCTCAGATGGAGGAACTCGGAGGCATCAGTTCTCCGATGAAGGAGGGTGCCTCGTTTCGGTGACATAGGCCAGATGGTGGCGGAACATTTTGTTGCGCATGCTTCGGGGGTTCCAATTCTGTTCAGGAAGCTGGGGCACTTGAGTCGGGCTCTTGCCAACCTTGGGGGGTGGTATAGGTGCTCTCGGACACTTGGAACAGATCCGAAGAGGATGGTGCAGGAGATTTCAGATCAACACCTGGAGCAATCGAGGCTTCTGTTGAGATTATTATGATCTTTTGGTGTTATTTATGTATTTTCATTTATTCATGTACCTATCGTATTATTTACCCAAGGGCTTTTCTCCTATATAAGAGAGTCCAGGGGTCCTATGAATATCAAGTCATTCAGTTTTCCCAATATGGTATCAAAGCAACGGTCCTATACCAGGGTTCCTGTATCCCACACTAACCCTAACCCTACGTCGCCTCCCTCCTCCGCATGATTGCCAATGGGGTTCATCTACCCTTTGAACCCCTTCGCGCACCACTCCACCCAATTCACCGCATGTTGCCCCCTCTTCCCCCTTCTATTTCTATCGTCGCCCTTTTTAACTTGAATCCAGGGTGCCTTGCCGCCATCTTTCTCCAATCCAATGCTCGACCCAGACGCTTCCCCTACATCCCTTGCACCTCCACTCCCACAACTCTCTCATCTCCCGTCCGATCGTAACATCTTTTATTGATTTGATAATGGGTATGCCGGACAAGTCTTGAATGTCGCTTTTCCTATGCACATGTAATCTTAGGGCATGTATATCTAGTGTAGTTGATCAGATAGAGCATGATTGACTGGTGTCTACAATCTTTTGGAATATATAATGCACATACAGCCAATCAAATCTTACTTCACTCTGGTAAATATGTATGCAGAAATGCCTAAATTCAAGACTGCACTTAATTGAAGAAAAACTACATTCATTCAAATCAGTGTAAACAATTCAAATGAACTGACTTGGAAAAATCATTCTGTGCAAATATAAAGAATAATTGACAATATAGTTGGATAATCACTGTAGAGATTTATGTTATGTTATGTCATTCTGTACCATTTCATATTTTCTATTATCCTTCTGGACTCTTATGTAATTTACCCATGGGTTCTCTCTATATAAGGGAGCCTAGGGTTCTATGGAATAATACAGTTTTCTCATTTCCACCAACATGGTATGAGAGCCAAAACCCTAACCCTAACCCTCATCCCGCCGCCGTTTCTCTCTCTCTCTCTCTCTCTCTCTCTCTCTCGGCGGCACCAACCCCCCCCCTCCACTGGCCTCCTTCCAGCCGCAAGTCCACCGGCAGTCGTCGCCCCTCCTTTCCCCGGACCCCCTCTAGCCCGCAGGCCACCCCCCACCTGCCCCTTTCAGCCCCGCCTCTCCCGAGGTCGGCCACTATCTCGTCATGGATTTGAGGGCATAAAAGTCTACATATGCACTCAAATCCTATCAAGTTTATGTCGACACCGGTTTCTTGTCTACAAACCCTGGTTTTCGCCTCCGGCAAGATGTCAGAAAGTAAAGTCCATATACCCTCCACAGGCGCATTCAAAGGTCCAGCGCCAATAGTCAAGATAAATGGGACGAACTATGAGCTCTGGGTGATGCAGTTCATGAGTCTCATGAAGTCGAACAGTAAGAAGCATATACTTATCGAGGCTGAGCCGGCAGAGAAGACTGGGATCTATGCCTCATGGGAGGCCGATGATTCTTATGCCAAGGTTTGGTTATCAGGAACACTGTCGATGGAGATTGCCAATGATGTCCTCCAACAGCCCACCGCCAAGGCGATGTGGGATATTCTGACCGCCACATATTCACAGGTGTGCAACGAGACCAAGATATTACAGCTCCAGAATGATATTTTTACAATGAAGCAGAATGGGCGGCCGCTTTACTCTTTGTACACGTCCCTGAGGGGGATGTTCGAGAAACTATATAGCATTATACCACTCACGGCGACTCCAGAGCAACAGAAGACCTTCCGGAATGCTACCATGGTGGGCGTACTACTAGCAGCACTTGATCTTGAGTATGAGGCAGCCCGCTCTCAGATACTTGCCGATGCTACTATTCCTCCTATGGAGGAAGTCTACCGGAGGCTTAGTCGCATCTCTGTCTCTTCCAGCACATCAACTCTACCCCTGTCGGTGATGGCGGTATCGTGAGGGAGAGGTGGTCAATCCCCGTTTCATGGACGTAGACCTCATGACCGAGGAGGTCGTTTTCGCCAACCGTGTTCTTTCTATCATCGCACAGGTCACTCAGAGGATACATGCTACTCTAAGCATGGGTTTCCAGCATCGACGCGTGTAACCGAGCATGTTACATCTCAGTCAGCATCCACTACATATAATCGGTTCAAAGAGCTTGTGGCACGTCTGCATGATATTATGCCTCAATCATCTGCTGATTCTTCAGGTGGATCTACAAATGTTGCTGCTACAACATCTGCCAGTACTTCTGTCGCTGCCAGTACCTCAGGTAATGCTACTGCCTTTACATCAAGTCATGATCTCTCAGATTGGATTATGGATTTTGGCGCCACCCATCACCTATACCACGACAGAGAAAGACTTGAGTCATACAAGGACATCTCACCTGGACGCTCAGTACTCATAGCTGATGGGACTCATTCCCCCATCGTTGGACATGGGCAGATCACCCTGTCACCTTCTATGCATTTACATAATGTTCTACATGCTCCTGAGTTTTTCATGAATTTATTATACATTAGTCAGATGACGAAGGATTTGCACTGTCGCGCTATATTTGACCCATCATCTCTCATTTTTCAGGACATACTAACGGGCAGGGTGATTGGTTGTGCCTCTGAGCAGAATGGTCTCTATCGTTTGATCCGGAATTCATATGCGGTGCCTCTTCTCATTCAGTCGGATCAGTCCCTCCGTACACATGGCATCTTCGCTTTGGTCACCTCCCGCTCCAGAAAATGAGACATCTCTTGCCTCAGATCTCTCCGAGTTCATCGTTTCGTTGTGAAGCTTGTCAGTTGGGAAAGCATCATCATTCCAGCTTCCCTAGTCGTCAGAGTCGGAGCAGTAGCTCCCCATTTGAGTTGTTTCATATTGATATTTGGGGTCTGAGTCGTGTACCTGATCATCAGGGACACAGGTTCTATCTAGTTGTGGTTGATGACTATTCTCATGTATCTTGGATTTTCCTTTTAAAGAATAAATCTGAAGCAAGGGATGTTATTAAAAATATTATCAGTGAAGTGCACAATATTTTTCTTCAACTATCAAATATGTTTGTACGGATAATGCATTGGAATTCTGCACTCGCTCTCTCTCCCAGTTTCTTTCGTCCAAAGGTATTATTCACCAAACCACTTGAGATTACACATCTCAACAGAATGGAATGGCACAGAGAAAACATTATCACCTTCTTGATATCACTCGAACCCTGCTAATCCAGATTTGTGCGCCTATCACCTTTTGGGGGGATGTTGTCCTTACAGCCTGCTACCTAGTCAATCGCATGTCATCCTATGTTCTTGGTGACAAAATTCCTCTTTCCATTATTTTCCCTGATAAGGAATTATTTTCACTTACTCCTCGTGTCTTTGGTATTGTTGCCTTTGTTCACCACTTGACTCCTAGACTTGATAAACTCTCTCCTAGAGTCGTCAAGTGTGTCTTTGTAGGTTACTCTAGGACTCAGAAGGTTATCGTTGTTATGACCCCATAAACAAGAAATATTTTGTCAGTGCTGACGTTACATTTTTTGAGTCTGTTATGTACTTCTCACCTGCAGGTGACAGGTTGGTCTCTTCCACATCTAATGATGATGTCTATGTTCCTCTTCCTCCTAGTCTGAGTCCACCTCAGTCCAATCCAGTTCCAATTGTCACGCCACCACTATCACCACCACCACCTCCACAACCACCTATCCCACCATTACCTAAATTCTATACACGTCGGTCAGGTCCTGCTCAGACTACACGTCAGGCATCCATCACGCCTCAGGTATGTTCAGATGGTATTATTAATGATGGGTCAGATAATGTGCATGTGCAGGATTCTTTGTTGCAGGAGGAAGATGCGCCATCAAGTACAGTGAACGATGACCATGATGTCCCTATTGCTATTCGGAAGCAGAAACGAACTTACGTGTCTTATCCATTTGCTTCTCAGGTCTCCTTTCACCGTCTCACAGGTGACTTTCAGAGGTTTGTTGCGGCTTTGTCTTCCGTGTATATACCACGGACTTATCAAGAGGCTATGAAGATTGACTGTTGGAGATTGGCTATGGAAGAAGAAACGCATGCTTTACAGTCCCGTGGTACATGGAGCCTGGTTACCGCTCCATCTAGCGCATCTATTGTAAGCTACAAATGGGCATTCACAGTTAAATACCATGCAGATGGCAGTCTTGATCAGTACAAGGCACGACTTGTTGCGAGAAATTTCACACAAACCTATGGTGTGGACTATTTAGACACATTCTCTCCAGTAGCTCGGCACTCTACTTTGCGCATTCTTCTATCGGTTGTTGTGGTACGTGACTGGTCCATCTCTCAACTTGATGTCAAGAACGCAATCCTGTATGGAGATCTGCAGGAGGAAGTCTACATGCAGCAGCCACCGGGGTTCACTGTTGAGGGGGAGAATCATATGGTGTGTAGACTTCACAAGGCGATATATGGCCATAAACAGAGTCCAAGGGCGTGGTTCCAGAAGCTTTCCCACCTAATTGAACGACAGAGATTCAAAAGATCGAATGCGGATCACTCATTGACAATTCAAAAGACTTCTAGAGGTACGGTTGTGTTAAAGTGGGTGCACCGCCTGCATCCGAATATCGCGCGTGGATGGGGACTTGTTCTTGCGCTTTCAAAAACTTTCTTGCAGTGTTGGAGGGTGGCGCAGCAGGGGCTGCCGCCCGTTGTGATCGACGCGGCGAGGGCTGGTCAATGCCGCTGGGGCTGGTCGTATGCTCTCCGCGTTCGAGGCACCGTTTCGCCGCCAATAGTGGGGGCTTATCTGCAGGTCGCGCACAGCCTGGAGGCGCGGCCATCGAGCGCGATGCCTGCGCCTCTTCGTCTGGAAGCGCAAGGAGACTCACAAGGGCCCTACAGGAGATGCGGCAGAGAATCGTGCGGTGCAATGGATGCCGCCTGGAGAAGTAGTGCGATCGGAAGGAGGATGCCTCTGCTTGGCGGCTGGAGAAGAAGCCTGAAGGGACTTTGCGGGAGATTGCCTTCCGCCAAGGGTTTTGCTCTTGGAATTCTTCACGTGATTAGGGCATCGCTCCTGGAACTCATGATTGAAACTAGGGTTCAAACCCTAGAAGCCTTCATATCTTCAGAAATGACTTGAATCCGCTCTGATACCATGTTATAAAATAGAAAGCGGAAGCAAAACATGGAAAAAGAATAAACATCACAAAAGAACAGCGGGATTAACGTGGAACCCTACTCCGTGAGGAGCGGGATGAAACCACGGGAGAAACCCCTGAATTGGGCGTGTTTGTCTATTAACTTTCTCTCAATGAGTACAGGAGGTCTGGGGCTCCTTATATAGCCTTCCCAGAGCCTCCAAGTCCCACCATTGGGCGGTATGGGACTAAACACAGGATGGGGTAAATGGATCTTCTCCAGGATCCATTTACCCACCTATTACATAAGTGACGCATGCTCCAAATACTCTAACAGCCACCAACAATCACCAATTCCAAGACATCAAACTTTGGACATGTAGCTAAGAAATGTTACTAAATTATGTTCAATGTATAAAAAAATCCCTACTTCTTTGAAGGAAATGTAGCAGTATTATGGTCCTCCATGAACCTGCAACAAAAAATGAACGTTCACATCAAAACATTTGTTATTTGTAGAAAAATTAGTCCAGCGACAAAAGAATATCAACCAGAAAAACAACAGGTTGAGAAACACAAAGAAGCAGATTTGGTTATGAGATGGGCATACTCTTTAAACAACTGCTTCTCCTCCCAGTTCGATAACGTTTCCAAGTTCACCTATAATTGATGATGGAAGCAATTAGATGACAATTGATGTTACTTAGAAGTTTAGAGTACCATGTGAATAAATGAGATGAAGTTGGAAGCTTTTAGAAATTTTAGAAGTTCTGATTCACAACATGACGTGATCAAAGATCTTGTATTTACTTCGAACCGACACATCCTAAAAAAGTACTACAAGATCAAGAGATATGAGAGACTAAAGTGTTTTTAAAGGGAGAAGGGTGTGTAACGAGGAGGTCAGCACACAAAAACTTTTCGTATTCACAATTTTAAGTATTAGTACAAAGATCATGAATAGAGATCCTAACATGCTCTAGCACATTTTCAAAATAAAATCTCACCAGGAAGGATCACTTTGTTCCTCACAAATCAGATCGCCCACAATAGACTCCCAAAAAAGATGAGCATATAGGTCACCTAGTTGATGGCAGTTGCCTCCCAACAATCTATTTAACAAATATAAAGAAGAGATGACAGTATCCTCCCAACCCTCAGTGCATCATTGACATGTGGCATCCACCCCCTTGTACAAATGGACGTGTCGAAAATCCAACATAACACGATCCAACCCCAACAACCAACGGAAAATCCTGACCCTCAACTGGGTCTTCCATCTTCAGATCTGCCTGCAGTGTGTGTTTGCAATTCCAGGATAAAAAATGGTCGATACATAAAACACCGTATAAGCCTTCTTTGAGAATTTCTCCACCCAAGTCCAATGGTCAGCCTGTGGAACAAGCCATAAGAGGATAGAGTCGGACATTAGTATAGCCTCCACCATCCTCTCGTCAAAAAGACCAAAACGAAAAAGGGGAGACTAAGCCTTGTCCACCCATGCATTAACCACTCAGATCATATCTGCAACAACCACAAATAAACAAGGGAATATATAGGTGAGGACCTAATTACTGGTCCAGTCATTAGTTCAAAACTTTTCGAAGCCACCATCCAAAACTTTTTGAAGCCACTACCATCGCCTAACGCATGATAGAACAATGCATACCCCCTTCCAAAAAGTAGATGACGAGCCGACCACACCAGACATGGCGGACAGCCTACTACTGACCATATATGTCACAAATCAGTCTGGGCAGAAGACCTGAGTCGCCACCTCAAATATGAGAGATCTGTGTGGCATGCAGTGCTTTGTTCAAATCCTTCAAGCTAAGGACCCTCAGGCCATCATCCTCATGGACTTAAATATCACGACATATCGGCTCACTTATATGTCAATATCAATAGACGGAAAAATCAACACCACGCCCTATACACATTTCTCGACCATAGGTGAAATATTGATGATTAATCACAGATATATCCCAAAATAGTGACAATATGAGGAATAATGAAGATTTCTTGTATTTTTTAATATTTTCCGCCCGATATCTTCGGGTTCAATTTGACATTGTGGGGATGTGTCACGAGGAGCGTTTTCATGCAATTTTGGATGATGCTGAAGCTGTGGGGAGTTCTTTGAAGCTTGACGGCTTGTTGATTTGATGATGTGTTCTTCGTTCTCTAATTTTTGTAAGATTGGACCATAGAGTCTGTTTCATTTTTCTCAATATTTGATTTGTGAAAATGTTATGATTGAAGTCTTCAAAATTGAGATCTCATTGAATATTTATCTCAATTGTTGATATTATGCAAACATTTATCTCACAAGACATTCGCAATTCTAAGAAGTGATGAATCTTTAAATTATTTACATGGCAGAATTGTACCAATACAAAATGAATTATGAGTTTACGAGGTGGTATTATTTGTTATCTCAACTTCTCAATGCATTGTACGTGACTGAACTTCGAGTTGCAAGCCTCACATAGGACTACATATTAACAAGTTATGGTGATTACGATGACAATATTACTAAAAACCTTATAATTATACATCTACTTTAGAAAACATGCGTATTGCTATCTTATTTATGGATTAAACAACATTGGAAACCTTAATTTGGGGAAATGATTTCTATAGCCATTTCCACGATTTCTGGCAACATCGACGATAAGTTGACAATACTCCCGATATTTCCACTTTTGGGCTTAGCAAAACAACGCATATCAATATTTAAGGCCGTTATCATCCTCCATAAACTACGTCACTAGCTTCCAACTTACCCGGGGCAAACCCGACGTCTCCTTTAAAACAGACCAAAAGGAACTCTGTGTCAATGACTCCAGACGGCTCCTCATCCATCTTGGAAGCGAGTGCGACGATTGGAGCGATTTCGTCTCTCGAATCCACGATTCTCCACCCTAAACTCCTACAAAACCATCATAACATTATCTTCACCACTTCCCAAATTTCAGTCAATATGAAAAGTGGAAAGTCATATGGCATTGACGGGCCCTCTGCATTAAGAGTATAAACTGTCTCATGACCTCGTTACAGCTGAATGGGCATACCAACCCAGCCTGATCTTGTGTCAAATTGATTTTTTAGACCAAAAAAGGGGGAACACGCTATGGTGTTCGCCCCAAATTTATTGAATAAGAAAGGAAAAAAAACTTGCAAGAGCCAAGACTCAAGGACAGACTTGGAGTGCACAGTTACATTTTCACGATAGAAGTGTTGTGAAGAGAAAAGGATGTTATTTCTAGCTAATAGATTGCCCATAAAGAAGCCAAAGGCAGCAGAATCTCCCTCCTAGGTATGTTCCTGACCGCCACCAATGAGTTCCAAAAATTCTCTAAGTTATGAACCTCTACCCATCCAAGGCCCGAATCACTCCACAACTGCGCAGTCATCGTGCAATGAAAAAAAAGGTGATCAATAGACTCCACCTTGTCGTTGCACAACAGACAAGTATTGGACATATCTGGGGAGAGCCTTGCACAACGATCCCTCGTCATAATCCATTTTCTCCTTACCAACCACAAGAAGAAGTCGATTCTCTCTGAAAGCCTCAGCTCCCAGATAAGGTTGCAGTCTCGAATAACGATATATGTTCTGGAAGCAGGCGGTCTGCAGATAGCTCCGTACGCTCTCCTAACAGAGAAAGAGTTGTTCTTCCACACCCAGTGGTGCCTGCCAGTAGAGGGAGTACACTGTTGTCACAAGCACTCCAACATCACAAGAAAATCCTCCAGTCATCGGTCATAAAAATTGGAGACAAAGGACGGCATCCATGTACCATTATCCCAGCAATTAGCTACACAAGCGTCACGATCAACTGCCAACATAAAGAGGCGAGGAAACCTGTTTGACAAAGTTCCTCTCCCCATACAGTCACCAGTCCAGAATGCAAACAAATTAACGTCTCCAAGCACATGCCTGAAAAGATCGTGAAAATGAGGCATGAATGAGATGATTCCCCTCCAGAAGGGCAACACATGCACCCCACGTAGATGAACCACCCAGTCTGGTTGGCTTGTGTCAAAGATCGATCGAAGAAGCCTACAACAGACATCATCACTCTCCCCCTAAAGTCTTCCCACCCATTTAAGCAACAACGACTTATTCATAGTTTTCGAACTCTCCACCCCTAAACCCCCGTCCACTTTTGGCATCGTCACAGTCTCCAAGTTAAACAAGTGAATACCAGCACCCTCCCTCCCAGACTTGCTGCAAAGAAATCGACGCATCAACTTCTCCAGCCTCCTCCAGATCCCAACATGCATGATACGAGATGACATGAAGAACACCGGGATAGCTTCAAGAACCGACTTCAATAAGACCAGATGGCCTCCAGGGAGAGAAGCAACGCCTTCCATCCAGTCAGTTTTTTCTCCAGCTTCTCAACCACCGGCAGCCAGTCTGCTAACTTGATGCTGCGAACAGCAAGTAGAAGGCCAAAATAACGGATAGGGAGCGAGCCGCACTCAGTATCGAAGGCCTTACTACAAGCATTGGCTTCCACTTCCATCATGCCAGAATGTACCAAAGTAGATTTGACGTGATTAAGGACCAAATCGGACAACTCCCTAAAAACCTCCAACGCGGTCGTCATTCCTCTCGCCTCGTTACCGCCGCCCTCAATAAAGAAGATCATGTCATCCACATACTGAAGGAGAGGGATATCAATGTCATTAAGAGAGAAGTCTGCAGTCACCCCACCAGCCCGAGCCTGATTGACCATGCATGCAAAAACATATGCCGCAATGACAAAGAGCAAGGGGGCTAGGGGGCAGCCCTGCCTAACCCTCCATTGTGGCTGAAAGAAACCACCCTCAAGGCGACCATTAATCAGCATCGAGTAGGATGCAGTGGCAACACAGCGCTTCATCCAGGTAATCTAGATACTCGGGAATCCATGCCTATGCATCGTCGTCCACAGGAACCGCCAATCCAGAATATCGTACGCCTTCGAGAAGTCAACTTTCCAGAATAGCCCCTTCCGCTTCTTCCACTTCCACTCCCCAATGATTTCAGAAGCCATAACCAAACTGTCCGAGATCTGCCTCCCCGGGACAAAAGTCGACTGCATCGGGAAAATGATGTGATCAAATTCCCTGTTAAGCCTGGTTGCGAAAACCTTTGCAACAATCAAGTAGACAACATTAGATAGGGCAATGGGTCTAAAATCTTCTATTCTCTTGCACACGTCTTGTTTGGGCAGAAGGAAAATGAGAGTCCTGCTCAACTTCTTGAAACCATCATTACATCTGCAGAACTCTTTAACAACCTCAAACACCTCTCCCCCCACCGCCTCCCAAACTCTTTGAAGAACAACAACGGGAACCCATCCGGACCAGGCACACCATCTGCATTCAGATTCCAAACCACGTTTTTCAGTTCCTCCATGGTTACTTCCTGCACCATGTGAGAAGCGTGTACATCCGACAACCTGGTCGCCCCCAAACCAATCCACCTCCAAAGCCTGCCCTTAGCTCTGCTAGAGAAATTCTGGAAATGCCCAGCGATCGCAGCCCCCAACTCCCTGTCACCCTCCACCCTGCTCCCATCCACTAGCAACGAGCGAATGCAATTACGTCGACGCCTTCCACTGGCCATCCTGTGAAAGAAGGCAGTGTTCGCATCTCCCTCCTTTAACCAAGTAGCCATGGACCTCTACCTCCACTCTACCACCCGCTTCCTATCCTCTGCAAGAATGATTCTCTGAGCTGCAGACCTCTACTCAAGCTCCGAAGCCTCCAACTGACTATCATCTTCCAATGCGTCCAACTGAGCCACCTCTGCCTCTGTCGACGCCATGCAAGCCATGCTCACCTCCCTATTCTCCCTCTTGAACTCACATAAATGTTTGCGAAGCAAGACAAGCTTCTGGGCTAGGAATGACGTTGCATACCCGAAAACCAAAAACAAGGACCAAAGATTGGAAACCCGGTCTCTGAAGAACTCCACCTGAAGCCATGACCGCTCAAATCTGAAGAAACCCCGAACCTACGCAGAATCGCTCGAATCCCACACTAAAGGTGTATGATCTGAACTTGTACGTGGTCTCATCGATGGGAAAGACAAAGGGAAGACCTCCATGAGCTCTGGAAAAGCCAGGAAAAGGTCAATATGTGACATGGAACCAGAGTTCCTCCATGTATACTTCGTGTCGGCCACGTCAAGGACCACAAGCTCCAACTCATCAATAAGATCCGCAAAAGCCCCTGAACATGGGTCCTGCACCCCTCTCAAGCCAGGGCGATCAGAAAAGAGCAGCGTCACATTGAAATCTCCTCCTACCAACAAAGCAGTGTTCGAAAAGGCACTCAAGGCCGCCTGCAAGTCTTCCCACAACCCATCCCGCCTGGATTGGAAATAAGGGCCATACACATTCGAGAAAGCCACACGACCACCCGTCCGTATATGCTCCAACACTATAGTAAGGACATGTGTTCCACGCAACTCCGCTTGCATAACAAAAACAGAACCATTCCATTATGTTAATAGCCCCCTGCCGCACCAACAGCATCAATTGTTCTAACACGTAACAGAGCACCAATGCCACAAGACAGCCAGAGAAAGCTGGGGCAAGAGCCAAGTTTGGTCTCTTGTAAGAGGACAATGTCACAGCCCCACTTAAGAACCTTGGAACCCACAACCCTTCGCTTATCCGGGTCACCCAAATCCCTAAAGTTCCATGATAGGACCTCCATTGATGCACCCTTTCTGAACCCCAAGTGCACACAACGCATGTCATCAGCGCAACTGCTGCCTTGAAATTTGCGACCACACCGATCTGATTTTTTGAGCGCCTCCTGCTTCTATATCTTTTTGTAATTCTCCTTCCTTCGGCCCCAGCAGCGAGGTTGTCGGATACCTCTGAAGAATCACCTGAAAGGCCCTTTTCCACCGAACCAGACAGCAGAGCAACATTGATCAACTCCCTTCCCATTTCCGACATCGTCGAAGCCCCCACAGAATCACTCGCAGATTCACCGCCAACAGCCACGCCTCCATTGGCCTGCCTTATCACCTCCACAGCAGGATTCGGGGGTGGGCATGGTAGCCCGCGTTTGACCACTACGCCACTGCTCCACAGTTGCATCAAAGACTCCGAATCACCCAATCTCGCTGCCTAGTTGTCCCAGAAATCGTCGTTGGCACCAACAACCGATGAAAGGAGAGCCTTAACCAAAATCACCTCTGAAGTACCCAAAAGAACCTGGGCAACAGAGGGAGCTTGGAGGATCCACCTCGAAGTCGGGCCGACCATTCACCTAACCAAAGAGCCCAAACCTCTGCCCCACAAAACATCGAGCGTGTCGAATCCCAGTCGAAAGTTCCATTGAAATGGATCCAGTCGCTAGGAGCCTGGATCTGCCTGCCAAAGATCCGAAGATTCGACGCGCAAGTTGGAAAATATCGGACCGCACGTGGCTCTAAAAACCCTGATGGGAAATTCCCAAAATGCCCCTGTAGAGACGAAAAGCACCCCAGCTTTTTCCAAGAAGCTTCATGGCTCACCAATCAACGGCAGACTCTTCGTCTTCAAATGAGAAGTTATCTCATTTGAAAATGCCTCCTCAACTTCCATCGTTGGTTTCTCCCCTTCGAAAACATACCCATTCTCGGCCAAATGCCATTCCGCCATGCACGACGGTGCTGACGGACCCTCCGACGAAGCACCAGCAACACACGACGGCGGTGGAGCTACATAGAGGTGAACCACCAACTTAAAGGAGGCACCTCCCACCACCAATCGATAGGTAGACTCCGATGGTGCAGTCTTCGGACACATCAAGACAACCAACATTGCGAGGGGGCCTGAGCCTGGTGTGCGGCATCTTCGAGGATCCTCGTCACCTCCACCAGCGGCTTCAACGCATCGCCCAACACCTCCACAATCCACAACAGGAAAGGTGCGCCAAACACTTAAGCCATGTGCACCACCCGCTCCCGATCCTCGCCGTCGACAAACCGTGACAGTCTCCACACTAAAACCACCACCCCATGAAGAAGAGAGAATGGATTGTTGTTGTGCCAAGGTCAACCCCCTGACGCAACATGACAGACCCCCGATGGCAACCACATCTCCTTCAAAGGCAACCACGAGTAAAGCGAGAAACCTTCCCTGATAGAAGAGAGCGAGTAGGCAGCGTCCCTTCAAGAACCTACCAGCAACTCATAGTTGTCGCAGGGCCTAAACTGGACAGAGTTCTACGGCCGAACTCCGCCAACAACCACCACGAACGACCTATCGTCAAGAAGATCAGCAAACCTCTGCTCGAGAGCCCGTGAAGGCCCCATGCTCCAACACTGAACGATGCACCGCCACGTGTTGCATGCAAACCATATGATGATGCCCCACCACGTCGCATGAGAAACACCTTAGTGGGTACGGACAAGCCACCGCCTAGTGGCCAACAACCCCACATCTGAAGCACCACCGCCCCCTGCTTCCTATGGGAAACCTTGGTCCACCCCTCCCTCTCTTCATCGCACGGCTTAATGGTGGCCTTCTCCTTCCCGACCCCGCCGAGCACGACCAGACTGACCAGAAAAGCCAAGAAGGCCCTTCGCGACCCAGCGCCAGCGCCCCTTCCACTTCTCGCCCCCCCTCGTTCTCTCCACCGTTTCATATCCTTGTGCCAAATTGTTAACATCCATGCCCAACCATCTCACGCTAGTTGAGCCCTTCTACTAACATCTTAAAAATGCCTAACCATTGTAGCACCAATAGCCTAATCCCTCTGTTGGAGAATGTAATAGAGTGGTAATTAAATCTCTCCAGGATCCAATTACTACCCACTCATGTTTAGTCCCACATCTACTATCTGTGAGACTCTGGTCTGTCTGTGGGGCTATATAAGGAGACCCACATCTCCTGTACTCAATGAGATTCAATACAGAATATCTAGCCCTTTGAGGTCTTCTCCCGTAGTTTCATCCCGCTATTTAGAGAGTAGGGTTCCACGTAAAATCTCAAGCGTTACATATTTATCTTACTTTATTTTCTTGCATTGTTTCTCGATCAACTTTCACATTCTAGATTTCAACACCCTCTACACAAGTGCATCCCCTACATAGATGGAATAAATCATGTTCTGTCACCTCCTTAAGCTTATCACAGCATGAAGAAATAACTATTCGCATCATCCACTTTTAGCCATGTCTGTCGCGAATGTTGCTTCCATTCCACATATTTCTTATCCTCTTCAAGAATGGTTGTGATGCTCCCACCTGGATATCATCTCATCCTCAAGAAATTCCCAACTCCCAAGTACTTCCAGTTCATCTAGTTAGACCACCTCAGCCTTAGCCAAACTCCACATTTCTCTCTCACTTTTTGAGCGAAAATCTCCGCTCTATGTGTCATAAGAGAATGTCACAATGCTACGAGCATTGAGGACAAATTCCTCACTGTCAACACTACTTCTGAGTGTTTTTTCAACAAAGCATCGTACAATCACATAACATCGAAAACTGTTATCGAGGAGCTACGAATGCTCAAATCAAAGAACGTTGCCATGACAATAGTCCTCCCCAAAGTCCCAACAAATATGAGTGTAGTCTATGTGCAAACACGACAAAGAACGGACCGACATCGGTTGCAACACCTCCATGAACTCCAAAGAAACAAGAAATTGAACAAGATGATAATATGACGAAGAGTTCCTCCAAATGTATCTAGAATTCATCACATCTAGCACCTCTAACAACAGGATCATCATCGATCATCAAAATACGAAGATCCAGTATCCAAGATATCCCTCGTCCTCAGGTGATCGTCATCATGTAAAGTGGCATTGAAATCACTAACACACAATCCGCCAAAATTAGAAAAAATGAACACACACCACTCGACGCTCATCCCATAGTTCCATGCTCACAAAATCCTCCAACAAGCATAGACCACCATGAGCAATAGATACATGCCATCTGTCGTATGTACCAAAAGCAAGCGTCCAGTCGAGACCATGTCCTCAAGCTCCATAAGTCTATATTCCAACCCGATAGGATCTCACCTATGTTCCCAAGGAGTTCGTGACCCTAAAATCTGTGAGCCCGAGAGTAACTTCCAAATAGGAGAATTCCACACCTCAATCTTTGTTTCCTGCAACAAGCAACATTTGCCTGCCAAGAGCATAAGAGAGATGCCACCGCACACCGCTTATCCGATTGCCTCGAGCCCCTTGCATTCAAAGATATAAATTTCATCAGGAAACCAAGAAGGGGCCTAACCTCACCAATGTCATCTCCACACACATTGCCACATAATCATAAAAAGGTGTCTCGATCTCAAATACACCATACGTGATATCAACCTCCACAAGGTTGCAAAAATCGGTTGTCGAAACTCGACCGGTTTGGATCACTGACTAAGGATTAATCGCCAGTCGGGCGACTAATTGGATTAAGTCGGGCTTTAATCGGTTTTGAAATTTTTAATTATTTTAAATATATAAATCATTTTTATATGTATATTCTTACATATTTACATAGATTTGTAGATTTTTTATAATATCATGACGAAAGAAAAAAAGTAATTGAATTTAAATAAAAACATTAAGCGTATTAGAATAAGTTTGCTTAAAAAAATAAAAAAATAATAAAATATGTATTCACCAAGCAAAAATCGATTGACTAGTATGTTTAGTCAGAGTTAGTTAATACTTGGTCGGGCACCCTACTGACTAGATCAGTGGGACCTACTAGTCGGGCCAGTCAGGGGACTTTTACAACAGTGTTACTTCCAATAAAACCTCAAGTTGTTGATCCTCCTTCTCAAGGTCAAGCTTTTACCAACTAGCTTCACCCTATCTGTCTTTTGTGAGCGAAATCTTGTAGTCTACACTCATGTGTGAGAATGCCTTCCCCTTCCCTAGTACAAATCAACAACGATTGTGATGGTTCCTACCCCCAACCTTAAAGCTGATAATGCTGGAAGCCTAGAAACCATCACTTGGTTGCTCCATGAGGATCAAACCAAAGCCGGCAAAATATGCAGAGCAAATTAGAGATGGAAAAGTGTATAGGTGTATCCGTTTTTGATCCGCCTCCATATATGTTTTATAAATATTTTGCAATTGTATATCTAACTATTCTAAAATAGATATAGATATGGATATCGCAAATATTTGCATATGTATCAGCATATCCATTTTCTTTTTTAAGAAGGAAAAGGGTGGCATCCTAGAACTTGGGACCCACCGCCAAGTATAATAATGTATATAACTATAAAAAGTTACAATGTATTACATCATCCACGTTGCACACAATGCTCTGCTATGTTCTATTACATTTTCCGTATAACACGACTAGCCCTAAAAATGACACTATTCCTTGCACACCAAATCTCTCACAATAGTGCAAAGGGACAAGCACTGTTCCCGTGTCCATAGCCACAAACCAATCTGAAGCTCCTCTAAAAACTGACACAATCCTGACCCCCAAACCATGAGATGTTGGCCACATTCATATTTTAGCATACGACGCGCAAGCAAAGAAAAGGTGATATGCATCCTCTACCGTTGCACCATATACGGCACACCGCACACACACCAACCTCCCTTCCCAACAGCTACCCTCGACGAACCTCGCGACTCGTGAGAATCCTATCTTGTCGTAGAAGCCATAAAAAATCTTTATTTAATTAGGCACCTTGCTCCTCCATATCAACCTGGTATCAACTGCCATCCCTTCGTCCACCTCCACCCCATCCTCCACCAAAAAATGATATGCCATCTCTTTGTCCACCTCCTCCCCATCCTGTCTCTCCAAGTAAAGTGGTCCCTGCCATTTTTCAGACCCTCAAACTGTGCCAAATGTGCATGTAGATCCAAGTATTCATCTACTCTCTAGTCCGACATGGCGGAGGAGAAGGCATGGGCCCAAGAACCGTGCTCCCAAACCTGCTACACTGTCGCCCACCTGTTGCTCGCCAACCGACATAATTGTGGCTATTGCTCGCCCAAAATCCCCTCGTCTGTTCAATCATCTAGCCAAAATCGAAACATGGCCCCATCCCCCAGAACCGATCACAAATTCACTGCCACAGATCAGGTAACACCTCAGTGATCCCCTTCCATAACAACGAAGGCAGACGGCTCAGAACAACTGTCATAGACATGGATACCCCATAAATCTTCCTCATTAACCTGCATACCAAGTCCTCATATTTCATCCATATACATATCATCCACTTCGCCATAAAAGCCTTGTTCATCTCACCCACCGGCAAAATTTCCAGCCCACCCTTCTTCTTTGATGATGTCATCTTGTCCCATCCCACCAAATGGATGCCATGTCTAGTCTGCCTCCCATCCGCCCAAAAAAAACCTCCTCCTGAGACTCCCAATCCTCATGCGAACCCCCAATGGAAGCGACCTCATGGAGGAAAAAAAGATAGGTATGGTCGAAACAACGTGCTTCACGAGCACCATCTTCCTGCCTCACAACAGCACCGACGCTTTCCACCCCACCAGTCTTCCCTCTAACATGTCCAACAAAACCCTCCAATGACCATTCTTTGGCTTCCCCGCCACCAGCAGGAGCCCCAAGTATGTAATCAGCGACCCGGCTGTTGGGCAGCCTAAAGTCATCGTCACATCCTGCATCTCAAGCTCAGATAAGCCAAAAGGAACCACCGCTGATTTAGCTCTGTTGATATGAAGTCCCAATAAATCCCCAACAATGTCCATAATGAGTTACGCCCGCCACATGTTCTCCTCCTCAGCCCCATGAACATGAGAGTGTTATCTGCATACTGCAAGAGCAAGATGGATATCTCCTTCCTCTCATAACCACCACACCATCCCGCTCTCGTTGCCAACCTCATCATCACCGCCAAGGCGTCCGCCACAATGATGAACATAAGCGGCACCAAAGGGCACCCCTGCCCGATGCCCCTCTGCGACTGAAAAAGATCCCTTCCGATCTACCATTGACCAAAATAGTGTGTGAAGCCGTCGTCATGCATCGCTTGATCCAAGCAATCCACTGTTCCGGGAAATCCGTCTTCTCCAAAGAAGAATCTCTAATCAATGCAATCGTAAGCCTTGGAGAAGTCCACCTTCCATAATACACCTTTCACCTTGTTCCGCTTCCAGTCTGTCTCCATCTCTGAAGCCAACACCAAGCTGTTAGCCATATTCCTCCTTGGCACAAAAGCCATCTGCTCGGGCAAGATGATCCGATCTAGTGTCTCCCTCAAACGATTCGCAAGAATCTTTGAAACAATCAGAACATATCCATTTTCATATATAAATAGAGTTGTGGATTTATCGTTAACCATATGTAAAATAATTTTACACATTCTTTCGTCATATTCATATAATTAATATGAGAAAATCATTTAGCATATTTATACCATGTGCAATCAATCCAAAATCCAATACATATATATGTTTAAGCTAATCTATAATTTATTTATAATATAATATGTATCTGATATTTATTCATTTACACCATATCCATTTTTAAAGATACGGTAACACTAATTTCATGCACATCAATATTTGTATCGACATCTATAGTTGTATTAAAAAGGATGAAGATATGGTAATACCTATGACCGTATCTATATCCAACCATTTGCATCCCTAGGGGCAATGATTCTTGCTACCACTTCTGCGACAAAAATTGCATGGCAACAACTTCTCGCACTTACAGCAAAGACCAGACTAACCAAGTCTGTGTTACCCCATACAGCCAGCATGATTTCCTCGATGGAAGGAGAAAAAGGCAAGGGACAAGGGTAGTTGTCCCAACGGTTGAAAATCATCCCCCAAATGCCCTCTTCCTAGCTCCCTGTCAGCAATAAATGTGTCCATCATCAAGAACTTTCCCAAAACAGTTTGGGAGTTGTGCCCTAACAACTCACCTCTCGTAATTATATGTTGAGATACTCGCTTATCAGATCTCGAAGGAGGACAGCCTCTACCACTAAGGAGGGCAGCGCCATCACCATGTCAACAAGCACAAACATCAACAACCGTAATGAAAAGCCAACCCACAAACCTTAAAGAACAAAAAAGGTAGGCAAAGTTTGAAACAAGTTCATAGGGATAGGGCTTGGGTGGGATACGGGAACTCCGATCTAGGATTGTCGCTCCAATACCATGTATAAACGGAAGAATGAATTGCATTATTTAGAGGCCCTAGGGTTTTCTTATATAGGAGAGAAATATGTTGGGCAAATTACAAGATGAATACAAAAGAAATAGTAAATATGAAAACAATAAGAAATATAACTAATATCTCAACAATACGAAACTATATTCATATTGAACATTTATTGGCTGTTGAACATAAAAAAAAAACTCATGTAACTCAGTTACTGGAATAGTTTGTCATTTTTAATGGTAACCACAATCTTAGTTTACCTTGCTATTTGGTTTATCTTTTTCTATTTGTTTTCATTGGTTTTACAGCTAAAAGGAACGTGTAATTGTTTTCCAATTCCTTATGAAATAAAGAAGTTATCTGAACCCTATAATACCATCTTATGAGCAAAAAAGATGGTGGGCATGAACCTGAAGGAGCACCAAGTTGTGCCACGGGGTCAATGGGCTCCTCTGATTTCAAGTCGTCCGCCACCAATGCCACTGCCTCTCCGACCGTGGAGAGTGCCTTCTTGACCACTTCAAAGTTGCAGCAATGTTGCGAAAGTCCCTCTGCGCGGAGGTAACAATGCTACTTCAAAGCATGAACTTCATCTTGCAAAAAGAGGCAGCATCATTTTAATCAAGAAGGCAAAGTCTCAACAGATCCCATCATAGGCCGGCTGCCTCCACCCGCAACAAGCCACACACAAACAGAGATTTCGCCCCACCACAGAAAGTCAATCCCACAAGAGTTCCTTTCTTCGCAGTCGAACACTGCCACCAATGAGGTCCTTTACTGGCCACAGTGCTCAGCAAAGTCAACTTCAGTCTCCCACGTACGACGGCACCAGACACCACACTTGGAACACAATAAATTATATAGTGCCTGCACCAGAAACAAATCAAGTTCCCCACCCCCTCGCCTTCATAGAATGACCCTCCAGAAGCACCACATCAGTCATGAAGCTCATCAGCGATGCTTCTTCCCCTTTAACAGTCTCCACTCTTCATCTTCTCAAACTTCTCATGGTGAAATCTCACCTTCCTGCAATAGCGGATCTCCAAGAGTCACTGGCCCGTTCCTTGATTGTGTTGTCTCCCCTCCGCTGCCATCACCACATGACCTTGCCCATCTCTTCCTCTCTCTCTCTCACTCTCTCAAGTAGCCCTCTGAACCGCTCTGTCGTTCATGCTATCGATCTACTACTCAAGCAGTCGCACCTTCCTAATGGAATCACTCCATTAATTGTAAACTTAAAGTGATATCACTTGCCTTTCCCATTGTTGGAAAAGAAAAGAGCCCACCCATGTGTTTAGTACCACATGGGAGAGCGGTCAATATTGGGTCTGTCCGTGGGGCTATATAAGGAGCCCCACACCCCCGGTACTCATTGAGAAATTTAATAGAAGAAATGCCCAATTCAGGGGCTTCTCCCGTGGTTTCATCCCGCTCCTTCTGGAGTAGGGTTCCACGTTAAATCCCGGTGTCCCCTAATGTTTTCTTTGTCTTTATTCTCTGATACGCTTCCGCATTCTGTTTTTCTACATGGTATCAGAGCAGGTTCGATTCTTGCGAAGATAGTTTAACATTTTTTTCCGAGATTCGATTCATTGTTTGTTCTTGAAGATCTATTATTGAAGAATATTATTTACATTCATGTTCGGGAGAAATTGAAGATTCATTTCTAGGGCTTCTTAAAACCCTATTTTTCTGAGATTTGGTTGAAGATTTGGCTGAGGATTTATTCGGAGATTTGAGATTCATGTTTTGCACGCTTCCAGCAAAATTCGGGGGGAACCTCTCCAATCATGGTCGTGCCTCCGCCAACTGCTCTAGGCGTCAACTCCATCTCTTCGGCGTGGTGCAGCACAGTGCCTCCAGGTCCAGGCGGCGCTCATGGCGCCCTTCTCTTTCCAGGTTGTATCTCCCACACCCAAGGCGTCAGATCAAGCCCCAGCGCATCGTGCACACGTCCCATCGCCTGCGACAACAACTCCAGCGGCGACGCTCCGATCTCCGAGTTCCTACTCCACCGCGCGTGCCCTCGCGAAGCCCCTCCTCATGGCGACGCGAAGTCGCACCCAGGCGGTGCACCACCTTCATCATCTGCAGGTGGCGGCCGTTTCTCCAACGCGCAGGAGGCGCGCCTCCAGCGGCGGCGGCTATTGCTGTGAACCCTCATAGGGGCGGCTACATCAGGAGGGTTCCGTAGAACCCTAGGGCTTGCAGAAATAAAGGGCCAAATGGCCTGTCATTTATTTTAAAAAAAAGCTCAAGTGAGCCTTGGCGTGAAAAAAAAGGGAAGAAGAGCGTGCCCTGTTTTTTACGCGGCGTTTTTTTTTGGAGCGGTTCATTTGGACCTTTTGGACCGTGTGTTAATTTTTTTTAAATGTGGGGTGTATTAATGTAAGGTCCAGGTGGATTTATTGTTTTCAAAAAAAAGGAGAGAATTTTCAAAAAAAAGGAAGAAAAAAAGGAAAAAGAAGAGGGGATGCGTACATAAAAAAATCGTATGCAAAAATGATGTTAAAAAAATTGATGTGAAAAAAAAGAAAAAAAAAGGAGAAAGCCGCAATATTTCAAAAAAAAGGGGGATAGAAAGGAGGCTGAAAAAAAGAGAGGAGAAAAGTAAAAAAAATCGCGTACAAAAAAAATCGTACGCATAAAAAAATGTGATTCATGTTTGCTTCTCCCAACTTGTCTTTATTTTCATAATTCTCACAAGTTTGGGAGAAAGGGGGAGTAAAAGCCATATGCATCCTCCATCATTGACTGACAGACCAAAGACTCCGGATTTCACAGAATATCAAGCCATCTTTACTGTGCATCGATCTTCGTCATGGTGTCTCTATCCTCGACATCGACTCCGCACTGGATTTGTTTTCTTCAAGGCACGACGGAGACAAAGTCCGGTGACCCGCAGGCACGATTGAGACAGAGATCCGGTGACCATGCAGGCACGACAGAGACAGTCCGGTGACCTTCCAGGCACGACAGAGATACGTTCCGGTGATCTGATATACCCGTCAGCAAGCGGGTTTGTCTACCAGTTGCGGATACATACGTTTATTGTGGTGATTTCAAGTGAAGATGTAATGGTGTATATTTTTCTTTATTGTTGCAAGTTGCAGCTGTCCCAGCTACCAACTTGAGGGGGAGTGTTGGAAAAGAAAAGAGCCCACCCATGTGTTTAGTACCACATGGGGGAGCGGCCAATATTGGGTCTGTCCGTGGAGCTATATAAGGAGCCCCACACCCCCTGTACTCATTGAGAAATTTAATAGAAGAAATGCCCGATTCAGGGGCTTCTCCCGTGGTTTCATCCCGCTCCTTTTGGAGTAGGGTTCCACGTTAAATCCCGATGTCCCCTAATGTTTTCTTTATCTTTATTCTCTGATACGCTTCCGCATTCTGTTTTTCTACATGGTATCAGAGCGGGTTCGATTCTTGCAAAGATAGTTTAACATTTTTTCCGAGATTCGATTCATTGTTTGTTCTTGAAGATCTATTATTGAAGAATATTATTTACATTCATGTTCGGGAGAAATTGAAGATTCATTTCTAGGGCTTCTTAAAACCCTATTTTTCTGAGATTTGGTTGAAGATTTGGCTGAGGATTTATTCGGAGATTTGAGATTCATGTTCTGCACGCTTCCAGCAAAATTCGGGGGGAACCACTCCATTCATGGTCGTGCCTCCGCCAATTGCTCTAGGCGTCAACTCCATCTCTTCGGCGTGGTGCAGCACAGTGCCTCCAGGTCCAGGCGGCGCTCATGGCGCCCTTCTCTTTCCAGGTTGTATTTCCCACACCCAAGGCGTCAGATCAAGCCCCAGCGCATCGTGCACACGTCCCATCATCTGCGATAACAACTCCAGCGGCGACGCTCCGATCTCCGAGTTCCTGCTCCACCGCGCGTGCCCTCGCGAAGCCCCTCCTCATGGCGACGCGAAGTCGCACCCAGGCGGTGCACCACCTTCATCATCTGCAGGTGGCGGTCGTTTCTCCAACGCGCAGGACGCGCGCCTCCAGCGGCGGCGGCTATTGCTGTGAACCCTCATAGGGGCGGCTACATCAGGAGGGTTCCGTAGAACCCTAGGGCTTGCAGAAATAAAGGGCCAAATGGCTTGTCATTTATTTAAAAAAAAGCTCAAGTGAACCTTGGCGTGAAAAAAAAGGAAGAAGAGCGTGCCCTGTTTTTTACGCGGCGTTTTTTTTTGGAGCGGTTCATTTGGACCTTTTGGTCCGTGTGTTAATTTTTTTTTAAATGTGGGGTGTATTAATGTAAGGTCCAGGTGGATTTATTGTTTTCAAAAAAAAGGAGAGAATTTTCAAAAAAAAAAGGAAGAAAAAAAGGAAAAAGAAGAGGGGATGCGTACATAAAAAAATCGTATGCAAAAATGATGTTAAAAAAAATTGATGTGAAAAAAAAAGAAAAAAAGGAGAAAGCCGCAATATTTCAAAAAAAAAGGGAGATAGAAAGGAGGCTGAAAAAAAGAGAGGAGAAAAGTTTGGGATCCGATGACCATGCAGGCACGACTGAGACAGAGATCCGGTGACCATGCAGGCACGACAGAGACAGTCCGGTGACCTTCCAGGCACGACAGAGATACGTTCCGGTGACCTGATATACCCGTCAGCAAGCGGGTTTGTCTACCAGTTGCGGATACATACGTTTATTGTGGTGATTTCAAGTGAAGATGTAATGGTGTATATTTTTCTTTATTGTTGCAAGTTGCAGCTGTCCCAGCTACCAACTTGAGGGGGAGTGTTGGAAAAGAAAAGAGCCCACCCATGTGTTTAGTACCACATGGGGGAGCGGTCAATATTGGGTCTGTCCGTGGAGCTATATAAGGAGCCCCACACCCCCTGTACTCATTGAGAAATTTAATAGAAGTAATGCCCAATTCAGGGGCTTCTCCCGTGGTTTCATCCCGCTCCTTCTGGAGTAGGGTTCCACGTTAAATCCCGATGTCCCCTAATGTTTTCTTTATCTTTATTCTCCGATACGCTTCCGCATTCTGTTTTTCTACACCCATATATCCCTATGCAACCATTAGCAAACCCTCATGTAGATCCCATATAGCATAAAATGAACATATACAAATATGACAAACTCCTTGATTGAGATGGAAGATAGAAAATATGTGTACCTGCTTAACCTCGGCCAACCAAGCACTAAACTCCGGGCGTTTGTTCCTGAAATATAAACCACTAGATCTTTTTAGACAAACAAAACCTTTCACCAATGAAATGCAGGATAAATTTTGAAAAGGAAGTTGACATATAAGATAAAATGGTTATCAAGAACGAGAAAACAAGGATAATAAGGTCACGCCATCTAATTTTTACAACTGAGCTGTTAGAACACATGCTTGGACTCAAAATGTTGCTCTAAAAGTTATGAGTTTCATAAGAAATGGGTGACGGAAAAAATCTTACAGAAATATGTAGACAGGCATTGGATTGCTTGCAGTGTTCTTTTAATCTAACCGAATTCCGTGCATCTTTTTCAATCATCTATTGAATTATGTGGCTTTTAATTGGGTAACCAGGAAGATATTTACAGAATTCATCCGAACTTCTCATATATAAATCAACTTTTTTTGAAAGATGTAAAGGGCGGCATCCCGATGTGGGACCTACCACAGCCTATATGTATAGATTTAAAATAAAAAAGAAAAAGAAACAATCGGGCATTGCATCATATCATCCTTGCCATGCCGAGCATAGCGCCCTACACTGAGCCATTACCCCAACCACATTAGAGTCCTTCCCTCAAAAAATGGCCTTGTTTCTTGCGCACCAAATTGCCCACACCACTGCAAAAGGGTACAAACTATCCTCATGCCCAAATCCGCAGACCGATCTAATGTCTCCCCAAAAAGTGGGGCAGCCACCCTATGCAAGCCACGTGATGCCGACCCGGCTCCAAACCTGCACTTAGAACGGACATGAGAAGAATAGATGATCTCCCATCGCCAATCCGCATCTATCGCACAGCGCATCCTCTAAGCCCAACAGCTGACCCCGATGACCCTTGGTGAGGAGCCTTCCACATCTGAAGAGCCAGAGGAAAACCTTCACCTTGTTAGGCACATTACACCACCAAATCAGTCACGTATCCACACGAAGCTCCTTCTACAACTCCACCAAAAAGTGGTACGCCTTCCGCACAGAAAATCTTCCATCACTCCGCATGAAGTGGTCTCTGTCCGAAGACGGACTCTCATTCTGTAGTAGCTCAGTCTGCATCAAAAGGAACCCTTCGATCCTCTGATCCGCCAATGCAGACACAAAGTTCGGAGACCATTCCCCGTGGTCCCAGACTTGTTACACCCGGACCTCTCTATCCTTCGCCATCTTCATAAGTTGTGGGAAATGAAGTCCCAAAGGCCCCTCCCTTGTCCAATCATCTCTCCAAAAATGAAAAGATGCGCCATCCCCCAACACCGACCTCATCTTCACAGCAATCTTCGGGATAATTGCCGCAATCCTTTTCCATAAAAATGATGGGAGACGCCCCGTGTTGGCATCCAAAGTCATGGTAACACCATAGATCTTCCTAAGCAAGCAGCACGCCAGATCCTAGGAACTCCCCCGAATTCACACCACCCACTTCACCAAGAAAGCCTTATTCATCTCACACAGACGTATCACCCTTAAACCACCCTTCTTCTTGGTCGATGTCATTTTGCCCCACTCCACGAGGTGGATACCCTTCTTATTATGTATACCATTCGATCAGAAAAATCTCCTCATCAACTTCTCAATCCTTGCACACACCCTAACGTGCAACGTTCTCGTGGAGCAAAAGAAAATCGGGATTGCCGAGAGAACATGCTTTGAAAGAACCAACTTCCCTTCCCTTAGAGAGCATCATCACCTTCCACCCAGCCAGCCTTTCCTCCATCCTCTCCACAAGCACCCCCCAATCAACGGACCTCGGCTTCCCAGCCACCAGCAGAAGGCCCAAGTAAAGAATCGGCAAAGCTACCGTAGGAAAGCCCAACATCCCAGTCGTAATCCGCAATCCATCCTCTGAGAAGTCGAAAGGGACCACAGTCGACTTCTCCCTATTGATTCGCAGCCGGGAAATGTCCCCAAAAACATCCATGATAAGTAACGCCCTGCAAATATTCTCCTCCTAGGTCCCTAAGAAAAGCACGATGTAATCAACATATTGTAGAATCGGGATGGAAATGTCGTCCTTCCTATATCCAGAACACCAGTCTCCATCAATCGCCAATCTCATCATCACAGCTAAAGCGTCAGCCACGATCACAAAAAGAAACGGAGCCAACGGACACCCATGCTTGATTCCCCTTTGCGGCTGGAAGAACCCCCCCCCCCTTGTCTACCGTTCACAAGCACAGCATGAGATGCAGTTGTTACACACCGCTTCATCCACATCTCTAGGAAGCCCCTTCTCTCTAGCGAAGCCCACAAGAATCTCCCGTCAATAGAGTCATACACTTAAGAGAAATCAACCTTCCAAAGAACATATTTAATCTTGCTTCTTTTCCAATCTGGCACCATTTCCGAGGCCAACACCAACCCGTCAGCCATAGCTCTCCCAGGTACGAACATCGTCGGCGCCAGCGGTTAGCAAGAATCCTAGACACTAAGAGATAAATAGCATTCGACAGGGCGATAGGTCTGTAATCTTCCACTCTAATCGGTGTATCCCTCTTAGGTAGCAGAAAAAGGAGCACCTAGTTCCGCCTCTCGAATCACTTGTTTCCTTGCCAAAACTCCTCCAAGACCTCCATCACATCCCCTTTAACGGTATCTCAAAACTCCCTGCAGAAAAACACCAGGAAGCCATCCGGGCCTGACGCCCCATCGGCTTGAGCAGGCAAAGCGGCCACTTGGCCTCCTCTGTGAATCCCCCTACCAAAGCACTCGCCTCTGCGTCGGAGATCCGCGACACTCCTCGCCCCTGCCATCTCCAACACTCCCGAATCTGCCTTCTGCCAAACTCCTGAAAGTGCGATCTCAACGCAATCCTCACATCTATGTCCCCCTCCACAACCATCCCCCCAACGGAAATCAAATGTCTGCAATTCCTACGCCTCCTCCCAATGGTCGCAGCGTGGAAAAATTTCGTATTTGCATCACCCTCCCTCAACCATTTCTGTCTAAACCTCTACCGCCATGCCAACTCCTTTTGTCTTCAAGCAGGATCTCATGAAGGTGAAAGTCCATGTCTACCACTTCTTATGCAGTCAACCGCCTCTCATCCCCAACCTTGTCAAGTCTGCACACCTCCTAATGTTCCCTCAACCTCATGCATGCCTTCTCTCCATGTTGGCACGATTAAACTCCACCAAGTGCCTCGTGAACGAAGCAAATTTGTTCGCCAGCCTACAGATCATCGAGCTGCCAACCGAGCACTCCTCCCAAAACTTCACCACGGACTCCCGAAAGTCATCCTCCGGCATTCATGCCCCGCTCAAATGGAAATACGCCTGCAGACGCGCCTCCTCCCCAGAAGTCCACAACAAGGGAGTATGATCCGAAGTACGCCATAAGCAATACCCTCGCCTCTGCCAACAGAAAGTTCTCCAGCACCTCCACAGATAAGAAGAATCCATCAATACGAGACCTGGCTCTCGTGTTCCACCAGGTGTATTGACATCCTGCCGCATTGACCATCTGAAGCCCAAGCACTTCCAGATCATCCCTTAACTCTGCTGAGCCCGAGTCCCTTCCCCCACGACCATCAGGTCGGTCATCCGAAAGCAAGGTCATGTTGAAATCCATTTACGATGATCCATGCAACATCTTGCGCCAACTTGACAACTTGAAAGTTGGTTCCCACAAATCATTCAATTTAGTTATTAAGGCTAAGGATGACAACCTCAAGAATCGTACTCTTTTTATTTTCTTGTCATCCTGCTTGCCAAAAAAATGTCCTCATTTTTAAGGTCTGTAATCGTTGACTGAATATATGATTTGAGCAGGAAGTAAACACGAGTGGAGGGAAAATTTTGGAAATGGCATTGTGTTTAGAAGTTAAAATGTTGGGAATTCAGCACCAATAAAAGTAGTAACTTTCCATTTTCTTACCCTTTCAGATTGCATACAGCTATGAGTTAAAAGGGGAAAAACGAGGAGGGAAAGTTTTATAAATTCATACTGCCTTGAATTCGTAGAGCATTTTCCTTCGGAACAAACAGAACGAAACAAAAAGAATTATCACTCGGAATCAACAGCATATATAACTGCTGGAAGGTTACAAGGTGGAAAGAAAAAGAAAAACATCGCTCTAACAAAATGAACCTCCAGACCCTCTAAGGTAAAACCTCCCCATGTATTACCGTCAACAATTTTTACCCTTGCGGGAGGCAGTAGCATCTTGTATCCGAAGGATAGACAAATAGATATTAGGAGAATCTAAGGGAGGAGTTCCATGCTTGGTGACGGAGCGAATGGTATAAAAGAAGCTTAAAATTAAAAGAGCTTACTTTAAAGCTATGTATAAGGATAGAATAGAGGAAACTGTCAGAAACTACAATAGCAAAGAAGGAAGCAAAGAAGGTTGTAAGTGAAGCTAAGTCAAAAGCTTATGAAATTTTGTACAAAAATCTTGACTCTCAGGAGGTCCATAAGGATATATCCTGGCCAAAGCAAGAGAAAGAAAGACCAAAGATCTTTCTCAAATGAGATGCATTTAGGATGAGAAAGAACATGTACTTGTTACCCAGAAGCATATAGAGACTGGATTGAATCAGTATTTTCACAAGTTTTTCATTGGGGAAGAGAACAAAGAGATCACTTTGGGAGATCTAGCTAGTAGTTAAAGTTACCTGCATCGTGCAAACTATAAACGAATACACATGATTGAAGTAGAGGAGGCTCTGAAGATTATGAAACCTGGTAAAGGTGTAGGACTTGATGATATTCCTATAAAAGTATGGAGAATTCTCTGTGAACGTAGTTTGACTCGGCTCACAAATTTATTAATTGTTATTTGACAAAGCAAGAAAATGCTTGAAGAGTGAAGGAGAAATATTGTAGCGAATCTTTATAAGAATAAAGGAGATATTCGAAATTGTTCGAATTACACAGGTATCAAACAAATGAGTCATAATGTAAAATTTTGGGAACATACGATCGAAAGAAGGTTGAGGTAAATTTCCGAAGTAACTAAAATTCAATTCGAATTCATGCTAGGTCACTCAACTATTGGAGTTATCCACTTGTTGAGAAGAACAATACATATTTTAGCACTAAAAAGAAGATTCCATATGATTTTTATAGATTTATAAGAGGCTTATAATTCAGTCTCATAAGAAATATTGTGCAAAGTTCCGGAGAAGAGACAAGTGTATGTCCTATGCATTAACCTTATAAAAAATATGTGTTGGAAGAAAAAGAGTGCGTGTTATTTCTGAAAACCCTAGGCTCTCTTATATAGTAGAGAGGCCTATGGGTAAACTACATAAAGTGGAAAACAGAAAAAGATAATAAGAAAGAGATACATATGGAATATGAAAATACAAATATCTTCACACTCCCCCTCAAGCTGGAGCATAGATATCAATCATGCTCAGCTTGGATGAACACTTCTGAAATGATCCTCTAGGCAGTGGCTTGGTGAAGATGTCCGCGGTTTGTTCTCCAGAGCTGACATGGGTAGTAGAAATCAGGTCCTTCTGAATCATGTCTCTAGTGTAATGGCAATCTACCTCAATATGTTTTGTTCTCTCATGGAACGCAGGGTTATTTGCAATGAATAGAGCAGCCTGGTTATCACAGTGTAACTCCATAGGTAGAGGAACCTCTACATGTAGATCGCATAGCACGGCTCGAACCCACATCATTTCTGTGCTTGATTGGGCCATAGCCCTATATTCTGATTCAGCACTTGATCTTGCTACGACAGTTTGTTTCTTGCTTTTCCAAGAAACGGGAGAAGTGCCAACAAATATTGCAAATCCCGAAGTTGATTTCCTATCCTTAGGACAACCTGCATAATCCGCGTCAGCATATGCGGATACAGAGAGTGTCTCCTTTTTTGAATAGCAACCCTGAGTCTGGAGATGATTTTAAATATCTCAATATCATGTGTATTGCATCCATATGTACCTGTCGAGGTTGCTCCATGAATTGACTCACTCGACTCGCTGCAAATGCAATATCCGGTCTGGTAGTTGTAACATAAATGAGTTTTCCAACCCTCTCTAATCTCCTCTTATTAACTTCATCTGTATCATCATCGTATAGCTTCATGCTAGGATCCATAGGAGTCGTGGAAGGTCGACATCCAATCATGACAGTCTCTGCAAGCATATCTGTAACATACTTCCTTTGGGTCATCACTAGACCCTGTGCATTCCTAGTAAATTCCAACCCCAAGAAATACCTTAGGGTACCCAGATCCTTAGTCACAAATTTACTGCCCAGAAAATCTTTCGCCATCTTGATTCCACGCGCATCATCTCCTGTAATAATAATATCATCAACATACACCATGATAGCCACAGTACCTCTAGACGTCTTCTGCACAAACAGTAAATGGTGTGCATTTGACAGCTTGAATCCATGTCGTTCAATTAGATCTGAAAGCTTCTGAAATCACGCTCTTGGACTCTGTTCAAGGCATGGACGGCCATATCGCGATATATCGTCGATATATCGGCGATATATCGATATCGACAGGTCACCGATATATCGCTGATATGGACGATATCGGGTATCGACAGGCCAAAAATGCACAATGGATACTGGATGTCGGCGATATGCGTCGATATATCGCCGATATATCGGCGACATATCAATATCGACATTGTATCGATATGATGCCGATATCGATATGTCCTTCCATGGTTTAAGGCCATATATTGCCTTATGGAGTCTACAAACTTGCTCACACTCCCCCTCAGCAGCAAACCCCGGAGGCTGCTGCATATAGACTTCCTCTTGGAGATCTCCATACAAAAACACATTTTTCACATCTAGCTGGAATAGCGGCCAATCACGTGCTACAGCGACTGAAAGGACACGTAAAGTAGAATGTCGAGCAACTGGAGAAAACGTGTCCAAGTAATCAACTCCATAGGTCTGAGTAAAACCACGTGCCACGAGCCTTGTCTTGTACCGATCAAGGCTGCCATCTGCATGATATTTAACAATAAAGACCCTTTTGCAGCTAACAATAGACGCTCCGGAAGGAGGGGGAACAAGTGTCCAAGTGCCACGGGACTGCAACGCGGCCATTTCTTCTTCCATAGCAAGCCGCCATTTGCTATCTTGCAGGGCCTCCTGATAATTGCGTGGGATTTCTACTGCAGATAGAGTTGTTGCAAATCTCTAGAACTCGCATGTAATACGATGAAAGGAGACCTGGGAAGCAATGGGATAGGAAGCACACGTGCGCCTCTGCTTTCTAATAGCTATGGGCACGTCCAAATCTCCATCATCTTTATCCTGCTGTGTTCCTTGTATCAATAGTTCCTCGAACTCATCGTTAGAAATCAAGTTATCAGAACAAACCTGAGGGTTGTTGGATGACCGGCCATGACCTTGAGCAGAGGAGGACCGACGAGTATAATGCTTTGGTAACGAGGGGACAACGGTCACTGGAGGTGGTAAAGGTGGAGGTGAAGGTATGACAGGAGGTGGTGGTGGAGACGGCACCGGCGGTAACTGACTCACGGGAGGTGGTGGCATGAATATCTCAGTATCAAAATGAGAAGTAGTCAGACTGTCACCTGTAGGAGAGAAAAACATCACAGATTCAAAGAATGTGACATCTGCACTAACAAAATATTTTCGACGCAGCGGATCGAAACAACGATACCCCTTCTGTGTCCTGTAGTATCCTACAAACACACATTCGATAGCCTGGGGAGAGAGCTTATCAAGACCCGATCCCAACTGATGGACAAAACCAACGCAGCCAAATACACGAGGTGGAAGTGAGAACAACTCCTTCTCAGGAAAGGCTAGAGAGAGAGAAGATTTCTCCCCTAGGACAGACGAGGGCATGCGATTAACTAAGTAGCAAGCTGTGAGAACCGCATCACCCCAGAACGAGCGTAGAGCATGACTCTGAATAAGAAGGGTTCTAGTAATATCCAATAGATGCCGATGTATCCGCTCTGCAACACCATTTTGTTGTGACGTGTAGGCACATGAAGTTTGATGAATTATGCCACGAGAGGAAAAGAACAAGGACAGAATTCTAGTACAAAACTCCAATGCATTGTCAGAACGCACAATTTTCACAGAAGAAGAGAAAACATTTTTAACCTCATTGATAAACATTTGAATCACATATCCTGCTTCAGATTTATTCTTCAATAAAAACACCCGAGACAAGCGAGAAAAATCATCTACTGCAACCAGATAGAATCTGTGTCCCTGGTGGTCAGGAACACGACTTGGACCCCAAATATCAATATGGACTAACTCGAACAAGGAGCCACTGCTCCGACTCTGACGACTCGGGAAAGTAGACCGATAATGCTTTCCCAACTGACACACTTCACATTGGAAGGACGACTTCGGAGAAATCTGGGACAAAATACGACTCATCTTCTGAAGAGGGAGGTGATCAAACCGAAGATGCAAGATATATGGAGAGTCTGATCCTGTAGAATGGAGAGATGCACCGACATAAGGAGTATGGATCAGACGATAGAGACCATTCTGCTCACGGCCATAACCAATCACGTTGCCCGAGGGTATGTCCTAAAAAACAAGAGATGATGAGTCAAAAATAACTCGACAGTTTAAATCCTTTGTAATCTGGCTAATGGACAGCAAATTCATAGAAAAATCAGGGGCATATAACACATTCTGTAATCTCAAGGAAGGTGTTAAATTAATCTCCCCATGTCCTGTGATCGGGGAATGTGTCCCATTGGCTATCACCACAGTTCAACCTGAAGAAACATGCCTATATGAAGTGAGTTGTTCCTTCTCCCCACAAAGATGATGTGTCGCTCCAGAGTCCATAATCCAGTTCGTAATCATAGATCCACCAGAAGATGTGAGAACATGAGAGCTACCTGACGTACTGGTCGTGGCAGGTGAAATGGCAGAGGCAGAGATGGCTACACCTGACCTGACCTTTCAGGAGTTGTATCAGGAGGCATAACATTCCTCAGTCTGGCAACCAGATCATCGAATCGCCGGTTCAATGAGGAAGGTGCAGGAGACTCAACTTTCTCAGCTACTCGAGCTGATGCAGGAAAGCCATGCTTTGAGTAGCATGTGTCTTCGGAATGACCAGGTCGACGACAGTAACTGCATGGTTGACGAATCCAACCCCCACGACCCCGGGGGCCACGACCACGAAAGGTAGAGGAGCCACCTCTGCCCCTGGAGGCTGCCATCGCTGAAGGTGTCTGGCTGGCAGTCGAGCTAGGACAGTGATTCGGCTCAGTCGGCGAAAAGCTTCCTCCATTGGAGAATAGTAGCGTCAGCTAGAATCTGAGACCGAGAAGCATCGTACTCTAGATCAAGGGCAGCCAGGAATACACCTACCATGGTAGCGTTCCTGTACGTCTTCTGCTGTTCTGGAGTGGATGTCAATGGCATGAAGCTATGGAGCTTCTCAAACATCCCTCGTAGGGATGTGTACAATGAGTGAAGAGGGCGCTCATTTTGCTTTATTGTAAAAATATCATGCTGCAGCTGAAGTATCTTGGTCTCGTTCCGCGCCTGTGAATATGTCGCTGCTAGAATATCCCACATGGCCTTGGCCGTGGGCTGATGTAGTACATCGTTGGCGATTTCTATCGTCAACGTCCCAGATAGCCAAACTTTGGCATACGCATCATCTGCCTCCCACGAGCATGCACCCCAGTCTTCTCCACCGGCTCCTCTTCGATAAGAATATGTTTCTTACCATTCGACTTCATCAGGCTCATGAACTGCATGGCCCATAGCTCATAATTTATCCCGTCCATTTTCACAATAGGCGTTGGACCTCTGAATGCGCTAGTGGCAGGTACATCAACCTTGTTCTCAGACATATTGCCGAAAGAAGACTGCTACGGGTGCGAGAGATCAACGTTTGTGTGTCTATACAACATATATGGGTTTGGGTGCACGTGTAGGCTCATGCACGCCAACCCATCAACCAATAGTCGGAGCCGAGACGGTACACGAGCGCGGGACAGCACCCTATGCACGCGGTGCGCGCAAGTCGAATGCGCTGTCCACGTAGAACGAGGCGTGCGCGCTAGGGCGTACGCGCGGTACGCGCAAGGGCAGGCGCGGTTCAAGCGCGTTGTGCACACGATGTGCGTGCGCTGTGCGTGGAAGGCTTGCGCTGTGACCATGTTGTGGAGACCCGCACGGCAGCAGCGCCGGCGAGAAGGCGAGGACCGCACGCAAACCAAGGAAGCGACGTCGAAGAGAAGATGCGGCGCTGGAGAGAAGGCGGCGGCGGCGCGAGGAGAGGGTTGGAGGTGGGGTTAGGGTTTCTTGGGAATCGAGAGCTCCGGTCTATGACCGCCGCTCTGATACCATGTTGGAAGAAAAAGAGTGCGTGTTATTTCTGAGAACCCTAAGCTCTCTTATATAGTAGAGATGCCTATGGGTAAATTACATAAAGTGGAAAACGGAAAAAGATAATAAGAAAGAGATACATATGGAATATGAAAATACAAATATCTTCACAATATGTATGATGGAGCTTCATCTTATGTAAGGATCCAGTCTGGGAAGACTTGACTATTTTGACATCAACAATCGATCTGCATCAAGGCCAGCCTTGAATCCATTTCTTTTTACTTTGATTATAGACGAGTTGACTAGTCGCATTCAGGATGAGATACCTTGGTGTATGTTGTTCACTGGTGATATAGTGTTAATTGATGATATTGGAGATGGAGTAAATAAGAAGCTTGAGGTTTGGGGGCATGCCTTATAGAGTAAAAGATTTTGTATAAGGGTAAGATTGAATATTATGAGTGCATATTTGAGGGACACTGTGTAAAAGAATAGTGGGGGTAAGACTGAATATATTGAATCCACTTCAATGGCTTATCAGGGTTCTAATCCCTCCTTGTAGGGATTGCGTTAGGTAGCCAATACAACAACAATAAAGCCTTTTTCCTACAATTACGTAGGGTCGGCTACATTGATTTTCTACATCTATTCAGATCTATTTTGGGTCATTCTCATGCTTAAATCCAAATAACTAAGATCCTTCGGATAGTCTTATTCCAACACTTCTCGAATCATCGCCCTTTCTTAATCGATTCAACATCTTACCATTCATTGGAGCTACACCAACATTTCTTCTGCTCGCATCACTCCGAATGTGATTTTTTCGTGTATGACCACTCATTTACCTTAACATTTTTATTTCTGCTCATTCTCTACATATGTCTATGGTTCGCAGGCCAACATTTTGATCCGTATAGCATAGCAAGTATTGCAGCTGCTTTGTGATATTTTCCTTTGTCTTTCGGAGGGATTTTCAAATCACAAAGAATAGTAAAGGATCCTCTCCACTTTAGACCACATGCATAATGCGTTTACTCTATGAGTAACATCTCCATCAATTTCCTCATCCTATCGCAAAATAGATCTCAAGTATCTAAAAGAACCTTTTTCTGAATGTTATCATCTCCAATCTTCACCTCGAGTCATTCATTATTGTTTCCATCAAATGAGCACCTCATACATTTAGTCTTTGCCCTACTTATACGAAATTCTTTAGTCTCTAAGGCATGTCTCTAAACATCTAGTTTCTCATTTACTCCATCTCTTAATTCATCGATCAACACAATATTATCGACAAATATTTACTCTATCCTTTATAAGGTTAATGTATAGGATAGGTAGTTGTCTCTTCTCCAAAACTCTCTACAATATCTCATGTGGAACTAAATCATAAACATTCTCCAAATCAATAAAATCATATGAAGATTCTTCCTTTTACCTCTATAAATCCCGATTGTTCTCCTCAACAAGTGAATAGCTTCAATAGCTAAGCGACCTGGCATGAATTTGAATTGGTTTTAAGTTACTTTGGAAACTTGCATCAATCTAATTTTGATCAGACATACCCAAATCATAGTACGGCTCATCAGCTGAGAGTCAGCATAAAAATTAGTCAGATCTTTCAACATGGTTTTGAGCAAGAATCCATGTAGCCGACCTTACCTAAAGTGGGAGAAGGTTTCGTCATTTTTTTAGTGGTGAAGGAATAAAGGTGAAGATTAAAGACAATAACATTAAGAATAAAGATTCTTTTAGATACTTTAGATCTACTTTGCAACATGATTGGAAATCGATGGAGATATTATCATAAAAAATGCAAGTTGGCTAAAGTGGAGAGCAGCTTCTATCGTTTATTTGATAGGAATTTTTTTTGAAGTCGGTATTTGATAAGAATATTCCTTTGAAAATCAAATGAAAGTATTACAAAGCAGTCTTGAGACATGCAATTCTCCATGGATCTGAAAGTTGGCATGTGAACCATTGACATAAGCAAAGAATGACAGTAGAAGAAATGAAAATGCTAAGGTAGATGTGTGATCATACACAAAATGATCGGATTCAGAATGATATGATCAAAAGGAAAGTTGGTGTAGCTCTAATAGAGCATAAGATGAGAGAAAACTACTTAAGAAGTTTACCATTTGCAAAGAAGATCGGTTGATGCACCAATATGAAGATGCAAGATTGGGATGTTGAGTCGGCTAAGAGAGGAATGAGGAAGGCCCAGGAAATGTAGAAATGAAACTACTCAAAGGGATCTTAGTTATTTAGAATTAAGATCAGGAATGACCTAAGATAGATTTGAATGGAGGGCAAAGAATTCATGTAGCCGACCATACCTAATGTGGGAAAAGCTTTATTGTTTTTGTTGTTGTTGTCTTTCAAAAAAGCATTTTTTAGGTTTACTATGATGGTCACATGCTCTACACGTACAAAACCACTAGACACCCAAGGGTGCAATGCCTCCGACCTCTCTTGAATGGACCACTCCGTGATCATCTCCTAAACACATCCTCCAAGGAAAGATACACCCAGTTAATACTTATGACTCCTGAACATCTTTAGCAAACGAACAATTGAAAAATATGTATCGACAACTATGAGGCCCTACTTTAGTTCAATCAGAATCCACACCAACATGAAGTGTCACACTTTTCTTGAAAAAGATGGTGCCAACTTTGCCTAAGGGCGCAACTTCCATCAAAATCCACCCTATTATCGATACCAATTCAAAATCCTAGGGGAAACTTTACGTACAAGAATAGTATTGCATTGTCTAAGATAAAACCTAATCCAGCTCACTCAATATGGACTTCTGTAATCTTATGTGTTGGTCATCAAAAATTCCAAAGTCTCTTCTCTGAAATACTTTATAGGGACATGGATGTTGATGAACCAGCAACTCCTCCCACAAGCATATCCCAACAACTAGCAAGAGTGATCTCCAAGTCATCTAGTCACAATTGGAACACAACTGCATCATCGAAAACAACAACAAAGCATTCTCCCACATTAGTAGGGTCCAATACATGGATTCTTTGCCTCCATTCAGATCTATTTTGCATCATTCTCAAACTGCGATCCAAATAAAGATGGTCTCCTTCTTATACTTTTTGGACCATACTCATCCTCTTAACCGTTTCAACATCCCAAATCTTGTATTTTCTAATTAGTGCATCAGCCGACCTTTGCAAATGGCTAACCACCATAAGTGTTTCTCTTTGATTTTAATTCTCTATCAGAGCCATACCAACTTTCTTTTCTAATCACGTCGTTCCAAATCCAATCTTTTTGTATATGAACACACATCCACCTTAACATTTTCATTTTTGTTATTATCATTCTATGCACATATCTATAGTTCACGGGCCAACATTCAGATCCATAGAGCATAGCAGGTTTCACGGCTACTTTGTAACACTTTTCTTTGATTACACATCATCAAAAAAGATTAAAAAAACCACTCACCATAGGCACAACCTATGTCAAGCCTCTACGAATCTTACACCACAACTGATCAGTTAAACCCATGGAATTTCCTTCGATAGCCCCATCATACGAAAGAGAAAAGAATTCTCTGCAACCACATAATCCTGACAAGTTGTTTAGTACACAACAGCCTTCAACTTCTTATGGAACACCCACAAACCCCCATCAGAAGTAGGAAGGGTGCATGTCCCTCCTTAGAACCAAAGACAACCACTTCCCTTCTTAGCATAAGATTCCTTCCTCGATATGATGATGTCCACTCTCCCTTCCACCGTCTCCGATAGGGAAAAAATGAAATATAACATGAAGGATGGTTTATAACACGAATTAGCAAACCAACCAGAAGCCCAAGGGTTGCAATGCCTCTAAGTCTATTAAATGGATCACTCCCAAATAATTTCCAAAACACATCCTCAGAAGAGTAATCCGTCCATTTAATACAAGTGACTCTCAAATATCTTCAGCAAATGGACAATTCAAAAATATGTATTGACTATTCTCTGAGGCCTTACCACAGAATCTGCAAGGTTCCAACAGAATCCAGCACAAACATGCAGTACTACACTTCTTTTGTAAATGTTGATATGCGTTGAATCCTAACCATCCGACCCAGGTGAAAAATCATGTATGGCACTCCCTCCTATCGTACTATACTCCAATAAGACGGGGGTCTCGATGTACGGGAGTAATATATATACTCCCTAGGGTTAAGGCTTTTTATATCCTATGTACTCTCTTCTTTCCCTACATAGTGAAAATCGATCGACATCGCCTTAGGGCGTAGCCCAATTACGAGTGAACCTTGTAAATCCGTGTGTTTGTTGTGTCTTGCTTGTTTGATCGTGTTTGTGCGCATTTGCTTCCGTGATCCGCAACAAACTGGTATCAGAGCTTTGGGTTCCGTGAGATCATATAGCAAGATGGTGTCGCATAATCTGAAGATCAAGAAGTTCATATGGAAGAACGGATTCAGTCTATGTCAGATCAAGATGCGTACCCTTTTGAAGCAGCAACATCTGAGCATCGTTGGAGCAGGAGCGGACGAAGGTACTCGAACCCTCCAAGTTGATGGTGCAGGAAGAGAAGACGCATTCGACGATCATATTGTATTGGACAGATGAGATTATCGTAGATATTGCCGATAAGGATTCCGCGGTCAATCTGTGGTTGAGACTCGAAAGTCTGTACATGACGAAGTCTCTGACCAACAAGCAAGGTCTTAAATTTCAATTTCGGTCACTATTTCGGTGAGTGACCGAATGAAATTTCGATTGAATTTCGGTCTAAATTCGACCGAATTTCAGTTATTTCGTTCATTTTTTGAATTGGGGACCCAAAATTTTGATCGCCATCGACATTTTGGTCGGATTTCAGTCACTTGTCGAAATCGAAATGCGGTCGAATTTCGTCAAAATTTGATCACATGCCACCAAGTTGCTTTTGAAGCAATATATGTTCTCTCTCCACATGCAGTAAGATACATCTCTTAAAGAACATCTAGATCGCTTAAATACATTGTTAATAGATTTAAGAAATATAGATGTTAACAATGAAGATGGGGATGTTGCCTTGATATTATTGGTTTCTCTTTCATTATCACGTGAAATTTTTGTTCAATAATTTATTGTGAGAATGGAATCGATAATCCTAGAGGAAGTTAGTGTGAGTCTGCATACGCATGAACTTCAATATATGGCTACCGAAAAGCAGGACTCTACTGCTTATGACTCATGAAATAAGTCGTGTCGGTTCTGACAACGCGAAGAAGAGAAAACAGAAGTCCGAGTTAATATCACAATGCTAGAGGCATCAGCAATTACTGCAAGAAACCTGGACATTGGAAGAATGACTGCCTGAAGAAAGGGAAAGCCACGGTTGTTGTCGTGGCTCATGGAAGCACATATTCCAAAGATGATCTGGTTCTCACTGTCACAGATCAGAAGACGACGGATAGCACATGAATTCTTGATTCATATTGTTCTTACCATATGACTCCCAATGAAGATTGATCATGCGCCTATGAGAAGATAGATGACGAAAACGTCGTCATGGGAAATGATGACACGTGCAAGATTGTAGAGATGGGCTCTATGAAGATCAAGATGCATGATGAAGTCATAAGGATGGTGATAAAAGTATGCCATGTTCCTGATCTAAGGAAGAACCATATATCCCTTGGAGTCTTGGACTCTAAAGGATATAGGTACAATGTTGAAGGTGGAGTCACGCAGGTTGCTAAAAGAGGGTGGTTGTCATTAAGGGCAACAAGCAGAAGACCATATACGTCATGCACGAGTCTACAGTTACAGGTTCGGTTGCAGTGGCGTTCCAAGCTGTGAGATCAGAGTCAGAATTATGGCATATGCGACTGGGGCACATGAGTCAGATGGGGATGAATATCCTCAGTCAAAAGAATCTCATCAGGGATCTCAAAGGATCTAAGCTGGACTTCTATGAGTATTGTGTGTTCGAAAAACAACACATGAAGCAATTTAGTAAAGTTATCCACGGGACAAAGGAGACGCTCGACTACATCCATGCAAATTGTTGGGGCCCTTCATAAGTCTCGTTTTTCGGAGGTGTCGGGTATCTTCTATCTATTATTGATGATTACTCTAGGATGGTGTGGGTGCACATGATGAAGAATAAGAGCGAGGCATTTCATACCTTCAGGAAGTGGAAGATCTTGGTGGAGAACCAAACCTCTAAGAAGATGAAGCATCTTCATATAAATAACGAGCTGGAGTTCTATTCGTTAGAGTTCAAGGAGATCTTCAAGGAGGAGGGTGTTGCAAGGCACCTCACTGTCAGGGATAAGCCATAGCATAATGGAGTTGCAGAACGAATGAACAAGACGCTTTTGTAAAGAGCAAGATGCCTGCTCTCTAATGCTGAACTTGGTAAAGCATTCTGACTGAAGCTGTGAATACAACTCGTTAATTAGTGAATCAAAATCTCGAGCCTGTCATTGATTGCAAAACACCCATGGAGGTATGATCCGATAATCATGCCGATTATTCTATTCTACGAGTCTTTTGTTGTGTTGCCTATTATTATGTTAGTGAAGGAAAGTTAGAACTAAGGACAAATAAAAGAGTGTTTACGAGCTATGGCGTAGAAGTAAAGGGGTACAGAATCTAGTCCCCTTCTAAACATAGAGTTATTGTTAGCATAAATGTTACTTTTGATGAGAATTGCATGTTTCACATGAGTGACAAGTGATGATGTGCCCGAACAGATAGAGTCGAACTGACACCAAGTAGTGATCACGCAGTTGATCACACCACTCCTGATCAGGCCATTACTGAACAGCCTGAAGCTAGCAACCAGAGGAGAAGCATCCAAGTGTTGCTACCGATCGGCCCCGTAGAGAGATACATCTACTGCAGAGATATGGATTTGATAACATGATTGCATTTGCACTACAAGTTAAGGAGGAGGCAGAGTCTCCAGAGCACTCCACCTGCAAGGAGGCACTAGTTGGGGCAGAATCTAGACAGTGGGTTGCAGCTATGGGTAAGGAGATTGAGTCTGATCACAAGAATCAGACATGTGAGCTTGTCAAATTGCTAAAGGGGAGGAAGGTCGTTGGATGCAAATGGGTCTTCAAGAATAAGACAGGAATCTCATACAATGAAGGCATTAGATACAAGGCACGCCTAGTTACGAAGGGTTACGATCAGAAGGAAGGTGTGGATTACAACAAGATATTCTCTTTCGTTGTAAAACATACATCCATCAGGTTGCTACTAGCTCTTGTAGCACATCAAGACTTAGAGCTACAGCAGTTAGATGTGAGGACAGCTTTCCTGCATGGTGGACTCGAAGAAGACATTCTTATGAGCCAGCTAGAGGGATTCACATCTTAAGGAAAGCAAGACCATGTGTGCATATTGAAAAAGTCCTTGTATGGGTTCAAGCAGTCTCCTAAGCAATGGTACAAAATATTTGACAGTTTCATAACTGATCATGGGTTCAACACAAACTCATATGATTGTTGTGTTTACAACAACAAGGTGGAGGATGGCTCCTTCATCTATTTATTACTGTACGTTGATGACATGTTGATGGCCGCCGACCATAAATGATCCGAAGAAGCTCCTTAGTTCAGAGTTTGATATGAATGACCTTGGTATAACAAAGAAGATTTTAGGAATGAAGATCGTTATATATCATGTAAAAGGGAAACTTTTCTTAGCTCGTAAGAACTAGACTAAGAAAGTTCTAATGAGATATGGAATGTCTACAGCCAAGCCTCCAGGTACTCCATCCTTTGTAAATATTTATTTCTTGATTTCTTTCATACCTTAGTCAGACGTAGAGAAGGAACACACGTCGCATGTTCCTTATGCCAGTGCAGTTGTGAGTCTTACGTATGCGATGGTATGCACAAGACCTGGCATCGCTCATGATATGAGCATTGTTAGCAGGTTCATGGACAACCCATGGAAGGAGCATTAGCAGGCAGTCAAGCGGGTTTTCTGCTATTTGAGAGGAACATCATACATTGGCCTCATCTACAGAAGTAATTCATAGTGTTTAATTGTTGGATATTTAGATTCAGACTACGCAGCAGATGTCCATGGGATGAGATAAATGACAGGTTATGTCTTCATTTTGGGGAATTTGATCATTAGTTTGAAGGCTACTTTGCAGCCATCAGTTACTTTGTCTACACAGAAGCAAAGTACATGGTTTTGAAAGAGGATGCGAAGGAAGAAATCTGGCTAAAGGGTTTAGTTAGAGATCTACAACAGGATTGTAGAAATAGTTAGTAGTGTTATTATTTATTTATGAAGTTTGTTGTTATTTCTTTCTTTTCTATAGACCTCTCTGTAATTTACCCTAAGGTCTCTCCCTATATAAGAGAGCCTAGGGTTTTCTGAATAAACATCGAAGTCACGTTTTCCAACATGGTATCAGAGCCGCCCTAGGGCTCTCCACCCATCGCCTCCCTCTCCCCACCCGCCGCCCTCTCTCTCTCTCTCTCCTCTCCTCGGCGTGTCTTTCGCCGCCGCCTCTCTCTCTCCATCGTCTAGCGCCCCCGCGCCTAGGCCCAGCCATCCGCCAGTGCCGCTAGCGGCATCCAGGCCGCTGCCAACAGCAACCAGCGGCCACTGTTAGCGCCGCTAGTCAACGCCAGCGGCATCCAGCCTGCATCCAGCGGCCTCACGGTCATCCCAAGCATCGCCTCCAGCCCCATAAAGTTGCTGTAGGCATCCAGCCAGCCAGCTCCAGTCGCCGCCAGTCCCAGCCAGTCGCGAAGACATATACGCGACCCGAGGCGGCACCCAACAGGCCGGTTCAAGGGCTGTAAGCCTCTTCTTAGGCATGCCCTAGTTTCTTCCACATCCATTCTATGGATTTGAGTGCGTAACGTCTACATACGCACTCAAATCCGATGCAGTTTTTGTAGACATCCAGCATTACGTCTACATATCCTAGTTCTTCTCCAAGCGGCAGTATGTCGGAATCAAAAGTTGATATGCCCTCCACCGGCACATTCAAAGGTCCTGCGCCAATAGTCAAGATGGACGGGTCTAATTACGAGCTCTGGGCTATGCAGTTCATGAGCCTTATGAAGTCGAATGGTAAGAAACATATTCTTACCGAGGATGAGCCCGCGGAGAAGACTGGGATCTATGCCTCATGGGAGGCTGATGATTCCTATGCAAAGGTCTGGTTGTCCGGCACCTTAACGATGGAGATTGCCAACGACGTCCTCCATCAGCCCACTGCTAAGGCAATGTGGGAAATTCTTGCCGCCACATATTCGCAAGTGCGAAATGAGACGAAGATGTTGCAGCTTCAGCACGACATATTCACAATGAAGCAGAGCGGCAGACCTCTCCATTCTCTTTATACATCCCTAAGAGGGATGTTCGAGAAGTTATATAGTATCATCCCTCTGACTGCAACTCCTGAGCAGCAGAAGGCGTTTCGAAACGCCACCATAGTTGGTGTTCTTCTTGCGGCCCTTGACCCAGAGTACGATGCAGCTCGATCTCAGATTCTCGCAGATGCAGTTATTCCTCCAGTTGAGGATGTTTACAGACGGCTTAGCCGCATTCCAGTCTCCTCCAGCTCTTCTACTCCACCTCCTTCAGCGATGGCAGTCTCGCGTGGGAGAGGTGGACCACCATCTGGCCGTGGTCGTGGACGTGGCCGTGGACCCCAGGGGAGGGGTGGTCGCTTTAGTCAGACATGCTCCTATTGTCGTCGCACAGGACACTCGGAGGAGACATGCTATTCGAAGCATGGATTTCCAGCATCAGCCCGCATTGCAGAGCACTCTCAGTCTCCACTGACCTCTACTGCAGATAGTCGATTTGAAGAACTTGTCGCCCGTCTCCGAGAGATTATGCCACATGCTTCTGGTGATTCGCCTGGTGGTTCCTCAGACATTGCTGCCACTGCCTCTGCCAGTTCTTCCGCAGCCGCAAGCTCCTCAGGTAGATCTACTACATCTCATGATATATCCGACTGGATTATTGATTCTGGAGCCACACATCATCTCTGCCGAGATAGAGGTAGATTACAGGCGTACAGGGACATTCCTCCCGGACGTTCGGTACAGATAGCAGATGGTACCCATTCGCCCCTTATTGGACAGGGGGAGGTTTTCCTGTCCTCCACTTTGCATTTACAGAATGTTCTGCATGCTCCTGAGTTCTCAATGAATTTGCTATCTATTAGTCAGATTACGAAGGATTTGAACTGTCGTGTCATATTTGACCCGTCTTCTCTCATTTTTCAGGACATACTCACGGGCAAGGTGATTGGTTGTGGCTCTGAGCAGAATGGTTTATATAGACTGGTCCGGGATTCATATGCTGGTGTCTCCTCTCATTCGGCTGGACCAGTCTCTCCGTACATTTGGCACCTCCGATTTGGTCACCTTCCGCTTCAGAAAATGCGCCATCTTCTGCCTCAGATCTCTCCTAGTTCTTCGTTTCAATGTGAAGCGTGTCAGTTGGGAAAGCATCACAGGTCGAGCTTCCCACGTCGTCTGAGTCGGAGCAGTAGCTCCCCTTTTGAGTTGTTACATATAGATATATGGGGTCCAAGTCGTGTTCCCGATCATCAGGGACACAGGTTTTATCTTGTGGTAGTGGATGATTTCTCTCGTGTGTCGTGGGTCTTTCTTTTGAAAAATAAATCCGAAGCAGGAAATGTGATCAAAAAACTTGATTAATGAAGTGTTCAATGTCTTTTCTGCAAATGTCAAATATGTTCGGACTGATAATGCCCTTGAATTTTGTACACGCTTACTGTCACAATTCCTGTCATCAAAGGGCATTATTCACCAAACCACTTGTGCATATACCTCACAACAAAATGGTGTCGCGGAAAGGAAGCATCGCCATCTCTTAGATATTACAAGTACATTGTTGATTCAGAGTTGTGCCCCTATTTCTTTCTGGGGTGATGCTGTCCTTACTGCTTGTTATCTAGTCAACCGTATGCCATCCTCAGTCCTTGGTGAAAAGATACCTATGTCCATTATTTTTCCAGACAGGGAGTTATTCTCACTAACTCCACGTGTCTTTGGCACTGTTGCTTTTGTGCATCGTCTATCTCCCGGACTTGACAAACTCTCTCCTAGAGCAGTCAAGTACGTCTTTGGTGGTTACTCCAGAACTCAGAAGGGCTACCGGTGTTATGATCCCACAACTAAGAGATACTTTGTGAGTGCCGATGTCACTTTCTTTGAGTCTGTCATGTATTTCTCTCCTGCAGGTGACCGAATGGTTCCATCAACTACCACTGATGAGATCTATGTTCCTCCACCACCTACATTGAGTACATCTGAGTCTTCCCCTCTGTCTGTCTCCACGCCAGCACCACCCCCACCACCCCCACCACCTCCTCCACCTCCACCCAATCCACGGCCTATCATATCACCGTTACCGAAATTCTATACGCGCCGATCAGGTCATGCTCAGACCACACAGCAGCCGATCATCCCGCCTCAGGTATGTTCAGATGGCACTACTACTGACGGGTCAGGTTTGGTACATGTGCAGGATCCTTCAGTTCAGGCTGACACTAGCCCATCTCGTACAGCAGATGACAGTCTTGATGTTCCGATTGCTCTTCGGAAACAAAAGCGGCAATGTGCCGCTTATCCGTTTGCCTCACATGTTTCTTTTCACCGTCTCACAGGTGATTTTCAGAGATTTGCCACAGCTTTGTCTTCCGTGGAGATACCACGGACATACCAGGAAGCTTTGCAGAATGAATGCTGGCGATTAGCAATGGAAGAAGAAATGAGGGCCCTGCAGTCTCGTGGCACATGGTCTTTGGTCCCTGCACCTTCTGATGCATCCGTTGTGAGCTGCAAATGGGTCTTTACAGTCAAATACCATGCAGATGGAACCCTGGATAGGTATAAAGCACGCTTGGTCGCTCGTGGGTTTACGCAAACCTACGGTGTGGATTACATGGATACTTTTTCTCCAGTGACGAGACATTCTACCCTTCGCATTCTCTTATTTGTTGCTGTAGTCCGTGATTGGAGTATATCTCAACTAGATGTCAAGAATGCATTTCTGTATGGAGACTTGCAGGAGGAAGTCTACATGCAGCAGCCACCTGGGTTTACTGCTGAGGGGGAGAAGCAGATGGTCTGTAGACTTCACAAAGCGATATATGGCCTCAAACAGAGCCCCAGAGCATGGTTCCAGAAGTTGTCCAACCTGATTGAGCAACAAGGATTCAAGAGGTCAAATGCCGATCACTCATTGTTTGTTCAGAAGTCATCGGCAGGTACGGTTGTTATTATGGTCTATGTGGATGATATTCTTGTTACAGGAGATGATGCACAGGGCATAGAAAAGGCGAAGGCATTCCTTGGCCGTCAATTTGTCACAAAAGATCTTGGCACCCTGAGATACTTCCTGGGGTTAGAATTTGCGAGGAATGCACAGGGTTTGGTAATGACCCAACGGAAGTATATTACTGACTTCCTGACTGAGACGGGCATGGATGGTTGCAAACCATCAAGTATTCCTATGGATCCCAGCGTGAGGCTGTATGATGGTGATACTGATGAAGTAGATAAGAGGAGATATAGAGAGATGGTGGGCAAACTCCTCTACATCACCATAACTCGCCCAGACATTCAATTTGCAGTTAGCAGGGTGAGTCAATTTATGGAGCAGCCAAGACAGGTTCACATGGACGCTATACACATGATACTGAGGTATCTAAAGTCTTCTCCAGGTTCAGGGCTGCTATTCAGAAAGGGCACGGACTTATCTGTCTCAGCATGTGCAGATGCAGATTATGCAGGATGTCCTAAGGACCGAAAATCAACCTCAGGGTTTGCAGTGTTTGTTGGAGGCTCTTTGGTTTCTTGGAAAAGCAAGAAACAAACCGTTGTGGCAAGGTCCAGTGCCGAATCCGAGTATAGGGCCATGGCTCAAGCCAGTACGGAAATGATGTGGGTTCGCTCAGTACTAGAAGATCTACATGTAGCGGTACCTCTACCTATGAAGCTTCAGTGTGACAATCAGGCAGCATTGTTCATTGCCAACAATCCAGCTTTTCATGAAAGGACCAAACATATTGAAGTTGACTGCCATTATACTAGGGACTTGATCCAGAGAGGATTGATATCTACTGCACATGTGAGCTCAGGAGATCAGACTGCAGATATATTTACCAAGCCACTGCTCAGAGGACCATTCCAGAGATGTTCGTCCAAGTTGAGCATGATAGATATCTATGCTCCACCTTGAGGGGGAGTGTAGAAATAGTTAGTAGTGTTATTATTTATTTATGGAGTTTGTTGTTATTTCTTTCTTTTCTATAGGCATCTCTGTAATTTACCCTAAGGTCTCTCCCTATATAAGAGAGCCTAGGGTTTTCTGAATAAACATCGAAGTCACGTTTTCCAACAAGGATCATGCTATAGTATATTGTGACAGTCTCGGTACGATATGATTAGCAAAGAATCAAGTACATCATGAGAGGACCAAGCACAAAGATATCAGATATCACTTCATTCATTCTGAGAAGAGGATCAAAGTGAAGAAGGTTTGCACAACAGATAATCCAGTTAATTGTTTACAAATGTTCTTGTGAGTAAGTTCAAACATTGTTTGGACTTGTTCAATGTTGACAGTTGGTAATAGCCCCAAGGAGGGGATAACGGTTGCATGGCGAACCTTGGCAAAACTTATTAGAGGATTCAATTCAAGGTGGATATTGTTGATATGCCTTGAATCCTAACCATCCAACCGAGGTTAAAGAACCTTGTATGCACTCCCTCTTGTTGTACCATGAGCGGTTCTATTTATATTCGGGTCAAGGCCCTAAATGTCGGTTTCAATCACAATTTCAGTGGTCGATCGAAATGAAATTTCGGTCAAATTTCGACCGAAATTTCAATCATTTCGGTCATTTTTGTATTAGCCCTCCCCCATATTTCGGTCATTTTAGTCATTTCGATCGAATTTCGATAACCTGTCGAAGTCGAAATTCGGTCGAATTTCATTGAAATTTGAGACCATGATTCGGGTATATGGATTTGTTTGTTTCAGGGATCCGTATGTACGAGAGTAGTATATAAACTCCCTGGGGTTAGGGTTCTCTGTATCCTCTGTACTCTCTTCTTTCTCTACATAGTGAAAATCAATCACTGCTGCCCAAGGATATAGTCCAGTTATGGGTGAATCTTGTAAATCCGTGTGCTTGTCTTACCTTTTTTATTGTGTTTGTGCGTTTATGCTTCCGTGATCAGCAACAAAAAAGACGGTGCCCATCTTTGTTATGGTCTATAATCATATAATGGTCAGTTGTAAGTTGTTACAGTTTAAGTAGAAAAACAATACAGTATCGGAGTCATCCAATTACGAGCATGACCAGTTGTAAGTCACTATAAAGATGTTGAGGCAGCTTTCCAATCACATACCTTATCGCCAATCTCCTTCTACATTAGTATCCTGCTTGGCTTCTATTCCTCCAATCGTGCATCAAGCACATCCACTTTCCCAAATTCCCCGCAATGCCGAAGCATACAACTTCTCGCCCCACTCTCTCCAAGCATCGCAACCCAAAAATCTCACACATCTGGCCATTTTCTCTTTCCTTCTCCCTTTTTCATTATCCGTTTATTCTCCCTATAACCATCAATTCAACTTGTGTCATACTATCAGACCTCGGCTAATTGAAAACCAGCATTTAAGATGTAGCCATTTTAGTATCACTCACAGCCTCTTACTATGGCAAAAAATCCTGCTTTACACCTCAGTCACTTGAAAATAGCAAAAAAGAAACCAGTGTCTCCTATATCAGATAAAAAAATGAAAGAATCAGTGTGGTTCCTGTATCAGATAAAAGTGAAAGAAAAACTCACTTTGAATGGTTTAGCATCTGCAGAGGTCATCTAGTACTGTGATTCAAATGTCTGAGAAGTTTGAAGAAGAACCTCTCAAGAAGGAATGAAGAAGACCAAACTAGTAGATTACGAACTCTTAAGATCTGACTTGAAAATGATCCAAAATAGATAAGATGTTTGAAGACAATGTGGCACCTAACCTGACCTCCATTCCTGCTCCTCTCTTACCTCGATTCCCCGCAAGTCGACTCTGGTACACTAGTCCATGTAACCGATCTTGCTTAAAATGGAAAAAGGCTTGATTATTGTAATTTTTATTCACCTCAGTCACTAGACTACCGTGGAACTAAACGTTGTGTTCAGATATAGAAATCAAAACACCAGGTGGAAAAATGGCAGCTAAAAAGAAAGCTGTTTGTGGATCCTACGTCTTTAAGATCATCTGCTTTTTGAATTCACTTCCAGACAGACAGATCCATGCGGATTTTCCTACAAAAATAACAATCATATCGAGTTCCAAACGTATCATCCCGATGCTTCCCAAAGACTTCAGCACAAAAAATAAGATCGCATTCGAAAATCGCTCACCACATGTCAATTTCCCTGATGACACCATACTTTCCCCACGAGTTCGTCACCGCTCCGGTCTTCCCCAACTCCTTCTCCTTCTTCCTCTTCTTCTCCTTCCGCTTCTTCACCTCCTCCTCCTTCCTCCTCCTCCTCTTCTCCTTTCTCCTCTTCCTCTCCCTCCTCTCCTCCTCCTCCTCTCTCTCCCTCCTCTTCCTCCTCTCCTTCCTCCTCCTCCTCTTCTCGTCCTCCTCGTTTTCTTCCGATTCCGACTCCGAATACGAACTCGACGACGACGAGTCCTCGTCGCCCGACTCGCTCTTCCTCCTCCTCCTCCTCCTTTCTCGGCTCCTCCGCCTGCTCCTGCGACGATCCCTGCTGCGATCGGACTCGTCGGAATCGTCCTCGCTGCTGCGATCCTTTCGCCGCTTCCGGCGGTCAATCTGGTCGCCTCCGTCAGCGTCTTCCGGCGGAGCGCCGGCACTGTCCTTGTCCATTTCTAGGGTTTCGGGAGCTCCGGTGGGGAACGGCGTCGGCTGGTCGAGGAGAGGGAGAAAGCGTTCTCGAAGGATTTTGTATTTAATTATGTGTATGCATAATATAATGGAAGCAGTTCAAATGTTGGAGTATTAGTCTTTTAACAGCCTTCTGAAGAGGATAACGAAGATACGATGAGAAGGAGGAGGCATGTTTACTTCATGTGCATATTTGATGAAGTATTTCAATCTGTTGTTTAAAAAAAAGATATATCAATCAAATTTTTTTTAATAAAAATCGGTTCCTTTATTCTCGGGTTATGCAAAGACTTTCCTAGGTTTGCAATCAAACTAATAAATAATTATTACATTCATACAAAGAATAATGTATTAAAAAATAAAATAATTGTTTTTATCGTCCTGTCCCTTCGAACTTGTTCCATAAGGGATAAGAGAGACTTATCCCTCATTTATGTTCATTCTCGGCAATGGACAACAATTTTCGTCGAGTGGGAGCTTCAAAGCATCATCATCCGCACAGGCTTTATCGTGGATGAGATTGCCATACTCCTGACTGTGGCGAGGATGACTGCTGATGTCGGTGAGCTCCTCCGTCGCCAGAAGATGAGGGCGACATTTTGCAGAGGAGCTCTGTAAGGTCCAGCAGCTGCTTGGGATTACATGATCAAAGAATGTCGTGGAAGATTGATGGCATGGACACTCTTGTGCAAAAGGCAATCCTCTTGTGTAAAGTTACATTAGAGGTGTTGTATTCTCTTATATTTTTATTTTTTTGCAATTTCGGGTCCCAAAATCCAAATAGAGATTGAATCATCGATCAATGCTCTATATATCCTCCAAAATTTCACTCAAATTTGAGCTTATTCGCTATTTTATCTTATTAGTTTAAAGATTGGGTCTCTTTTAAATTGAATTTAAGTTACCTGGATCTTGACCGAACGTTTAACTATTACGATAAAATTTGACTATTAAGATAAAAAGCAAATAAGCTCAGGCATTGATCTCAGATTCAATCGATAAGGTTGGATTTTGGAATCGAATCGCAAAAAAATTAAAAGAGATTGCAACACCTCTGTTGTAACTCTGGTTACCGCAGAAGATCATCTTCTGTTGTTGATGGATAGGTGTTGGTTTTTTAATTTTTTTTCAAACACATGTTTCTCCATCAATAAAAAAAACTATTTGTATATTTTATTCCGTACTGCATTCAAAATCCATTTCGCCAAATAGTGACTCATATGCACCCTCTTAAGTACCCCATAATATCAAACTTTCGTATGGTAGCTACTTAAACTACATTAATATCATAATATCAATGGCCTTGATGTTAATTTCATGTGCACGTAGGTGGTTTTCAATATAAAGAGAATGCATAATCTTTATTTTTATTCTCTCTAATGTCACTTAGTCTACTTTTTAATGGGATATAATGGATATTGGAGAAATGTAGAGTATATGATTACTCCTCCTGCGGGTGTTGCCATGGATTTTTTTCGTAGATAATGAAATGAAACCTTATTGTGAGGGGAACATGATACACGATTTGAGTGGCGGAAACATGACGTTTTTGGGCGATAAGTAAGGGAATGGAATCGAAAAAAATCCTTGCTTGGTTTAGTGAATAAAAATATTTCACTACTTAAGTTGTTAAGCGAGCTGCCTCAGAATTTAATGAATCAGAAGCTGAAACTTCATGCATGAGAAACACTCGGATGGACCTTCGAATATCCCTGTAGCAGGCGAAGGTTTGTGAGGTACTGACGAGAAGCTACTACTGGCCGAGCACGGCAAGGACTTGCCGGGCGGACGGGAATGGACGGAATTGGGAAGGAAGCTAAGGAGCCAGCGACATTATATCGTGCATGGAGAGCTGCTATTCTCAGGTTCAGACGTAGTGGTCAAAGGCAGTCTCGAGCATGAAAGCACTTCATACCTTTGTATAGACACATGGAAGCCCATGCAAGAGAGGGAGATGCTAATCAAAGGTTAGGAGGAGAAGAATTAATCTGAAAACAATGGTCAAATCGAAATTCGACCAGAGGATTAAACGGATAACGGGGGCAAAATAGGAATTCACCTACCAAAAAATAATATGGAAGGGGGAGATCCCCTCTTTAGTATATGTTAATGGATGGATTTATTTACGTTATTGCACTAACATCTCTTTTCTCTCCAACCATCGGTGGTAAGTATTATTTTAATTAGCAGTTGGATTTCTTAAACATTATTTCAATGGAGTAATGTAGTGCTCGATTGTTGTATATATTTATAAATAGATGCTCAAAGCATTGGATGAAGACATACGAAAGGACAATTATCTTGGGAAAGAAAGAGAGAGTGTTGTATGTTCACGACGATATATTCTCAAAGTCAATGCATTTTACACATCGCGGTAATTTGATTTATCTCGTATCAAATCCGGCATTATATATCTAACACGCCCTTTTCTTTATCTATACCTTAAGAATAGATATGTAGGGTACAACTATGCTTACTTCAAAATTCCTACTTCCAGGTATATCTAAAATTGAGCAGTTTTATAATTCCCACTTCAAACATAGGCAAGAAAAGGTTTTCCATTATTAGAGCTAAAATGTGAATTATGTACTCATTACTCTTAAACCAAAAAATGATTCTCTGCATGAAAAAAATAAAAAAAAATATAAACACACTATTTTGAGTACACTTTCAAAAGAATTATTTGATGACGGTTATGTATCTAAAATAGTCTATGAAATTTGAGAGAGTTTGTGTAACAGCCCGGGTTTAGGTTTCCGGTCCGTAATCGAGGAAAACCGACCCTGACAACTTATTAGATTCGGCCCGAATAGACCCGTTGACAACCACCCAAAATGTTTAAGCACAAGTTGTCAAGTATTAATCCCCACTATTTACAACTCACTCTCACACTTTATGAGTTTTAGATGTGGGATTATATTTGGAGTTATGGGTGCTACAACCTCTCCCACTTGTATTCGCAACATCATCGTTGCGACATGACCCGTCATTTATTTCCAGTGACAGTGGTGGCTGCACGCTGTGGGTAACCATTTCCTCCTATCTCTTTGTAGGGGCGGCTCCATCTCTCGGGTAGCCCTTTCTATTATCATATGGAGATTGGTTCTGATATCATTGGTAATGTCCCGTGCTTAGGTCCTCGATCAATTATCGAGGAAAACTGACACTGGCAACTTGTTGGATTAGGGCCAAAATGGATCCATTTACAACCAACCAAAATGCTTAAGCTCAAGTTATCAAGTCGTTGTCCCCACCACTTATAACTCACTCTCACACTTTGTGAGTTTTAGATGTGAGACTGTTTTTGGAGATATAGGTGTTACAGTTTACTAGAAGAAATATATTTTAAAGGATGTGAAAAATCAAAAGTTTGCACTAGAGAATTTCCTGAACTTCAAAACGATAGAAGATAAAGACATAACATCCAAAATCCATCAATTCCATGTTTTAGTTTGAGGATCCAAAAAGTGAAAAAAAAATAAAACTGTTTGATTCTTTCCTAGAGTGCTTAATTGAAAAATACTCAAAACATGGGAAGAATATGAAAACAATTTGAAGCATAAAAGAAAGACCATGATCTCTGATGATATAACTTTCCACAACAGGAACCCTTCTAATAGTCTAGTGTAGGGATGAGCATGGGCCGGGCTGGGCCTGGCCCTGAAAGGTCCAGTCCCAAGACCACTTAAAAACTTCGGACCTTGGGTCGGGCCTAGGCCTGCAAAAATTTTTTGGTTTGGCCCAAGCCCAGGCCCGGTCCAATTCCTATGGGTCGGGCTTGGACCGGGCCGCCCCATCTTAACCCATTATATGTTATTAACTTTGAGTTTGTGTTTAAAGTCAATCTCAATTCAAGTTAGACGAGCTAAAATTATTTAAAACATATGCCATAATACTAATGAAACAACTAAAACTCAATTCTACCGGATATGATTTCTCATTTTATATAAGTCTACTCAATGTTATATACCATAAACGTCTCTCATTACAGAAATTGAAAGAGTGAACCAAGTTTACACAGTTAACACCAATAGGTGCATCAGGCATTACATGTTAAAAAAATGGGCATAATGTTCGTACTGGATAAAGGTTCAATAATAGAAAATATTATAATAGAAAAATAAACACTAAAAACTCAAGAATAACCACCAGAATCTAAGACGTAGACTAATTAAGAAAAATTAATTCTGAAATAACATACAATGATCATTAACTCATATGTCTCACACATGACTTTCTTGATTTATAAACATTGTATGAAGATAGGATACATGAACAGATTGTGCATGCCAGGTGAGAGTTTCCATACGTGTAGGATATGGGAAGGGTTCGGGCCCTCTTCAGGTCGGGCCCGTGGGCCAGGTCGGGCTGGGCCAAGCGAAGCCCGAGCCCGCCCAAAAAAATTTCGGGCCTAAAAATTATGCCCAAGCCCGGCCCAATGTTCGTTTGGGCTTGGGCCGGGCCGAGCTTTTTGGGCTGGGCTTCGGGCTGGGCCGGGCCAGCCCAACCCAATGCTCATCCCTAGTCTAATGGTAGAAGTAGTGGCTGCCACGTGAAAAGATTAGGGTTCAAATCCCTCCAACCCCCCTTCTAGTATTAAAAAAAGTAAAAAAAACTATCCGCATTAGGATTGAAGAGCAAAGTAAGATTAGAAAAAAATCGAAAGCTAATAAATATGGTGCCTGAAGCTAATTACTGGATAGCAATTCAAACAAATCCTTCAAACATTGTATTAAGAACATCAGGAACATTCAAAAATGTGGAAAGAATTTTCAAAGGAAAAGCCACAATTCAAAGAAAGATCGGAAAAATATGTTTGTGGGAAACCAAACCATAAAGTTGCTCAATGTAGATAGAGAAATCAAGTGATCAATCAAAAGAAAAAGTAACTAGAGCTGAAATTATTGCAGGGATGGTGGGCCAGGTAAACTTGGTGGAACATGAAAAGGATTGGGTGGCTGATTAAGGCATAACTCTTCATATACTGGTGATATGAATGCATGTAGCTCATATACATCTATGAAAGAAAGACAAGAGAAAGTATATTATAGAAATTCACAAACTTATCATGTTATTGGAAGAGAACAATCGATTAAAACTGAATTACAATAAAATCCTTTCGCTTTGGAATGTGATCCATAAACCAGACATATGTGTGATCTAATTTCGGTATCTCTCTTCATCAAGAATGGAACAAAAGTTGTTTTTGAATTTGACGCATTTGTCATGACTAAATCTGGGACTTTTATTGTGAAGAGGGTACAATAATCACGATCTTCTTGTACTAAACATTATTGATATGATGATATCTAATTGACTTAATTGATGTTTGGCACAGAAAATGTGTAGATGTCAACTTTTCTTACATAGAAAAAATAAAACAATTAGAATTAATTGATAATTTTCCTTCATCTTTTTGGGAACGAAAAATGTGATGTTTGTGTAGATGGTCCAAGTCCACTAAAAAGTATTGTGCTCCCACACACAATAGAGAATATGAATTGTTAGAGCTTATTCATATTGATTTAGGTGATCTAGGGAGAATATTAATAGATCAAGAAAAAAAATTTCATTACTTTTATTAATGATTTTTCTCGTTATACTATGTTTTTTTACTAAGTTCCAAAGATGAGGCTTTTGAAATTTTTATAAGATACAGTCTGAAGCTGAAGATCAACTCAAGAGAAAAATAAAGGGATTTTTACCCCAAGAACCCTATAAACTTTGTCAATTACCTTCTCGGCCTTTTGAAACAATGTAATTCCTCTGTGGACCCCATAAACTTGCTAACTCTTACCCCATGAACCCCGCAATTAACTCTCATCCATTGAACTAATAAAACCAATCAGATTCCGTTAGTTTTTATATAATAACCTTTTATTTTGCAAAAAATACAATGACTGTCCTTCCTCCTTTCTCCTCCCTCCTCCTCCTCCTCGCCTCCCTCTCCTCGCCCAGAACCATCTCCACTCATCTCTTATTCCTCCTCCTCCGACCAACCCTCTCCATCCTCCACGACTCCGAGGTCGACAACTACGATGACACTCAAGCTCCGCATCCTGTGGGTGAGCACACGACCGCCGAGGCAGGTGCATCCGCCTTCCACCCTCCTGCCCCGCCTCTGCCCGCAACGAGAACTGCCCCCTCCACTGCCTCCCCCTCCTCCCTGTGTTCCTCTGCCCCCGCCACCATCCTCCCTAGCCTTCCGTCCGCAACATGAGATGCCCCCTCCATCGCCTCCCCCTCCTCCCCCGCTTCCACCCGCAACATGAGCTTCCCCCACCACCCTCTTACCCTGCCTCTGCTCGTAGACGGAGCTGCCCCCTCCACCACCTCCTCCTCCTCCCTGTGTTCCTTCTCCCCTACCACCCTCCTCCCCAACCTCCACCCCCAGTAGGAGCTGCCCCTTCCACCTCCTCTCCATCCTCCCCTTTTTCCTCCTCCCCTGCCACCCTCCTCCACCGCCTCCACCCGTAGCAAGAGCCACCCCCGCCACCCTCCTACCCTGCCTTTGCTCACAGCATGAGCCACCCCCTCAACTGCCTCCTCCTCCTCTATGTGTTCCTCTGCCCCGCCACCCTCCTCCCTCTCCTCCACCCGTGATAGGTGCCACCACCTCCAACACCTCCCCCGCTTTCCCTTGTTCTACCGCCCTTCAGATTGGGGGGAATGTTTTGCAATGTATTTATTTAGAAGCTATAAATATTTGAGTAATCAGTTCAAGAATTTATCCTAAAAAAATAAAAAATCATGTCATGATTGAAAGACATGATTTATCTGTGAAAATAGAAAAAAAATATGATTCGGTGGATGGATGGTGTGGAGATAAGAGAGAAAACAAAAGGATGAAGAAGAAGAGGAGGAGGAAGAAGGATATGAGGAGGGTGGAAGATCCAACATACAATGCACCTATGGTTAGATTAACACATGTTATTGACTCAAAAAAAGTAAAAGTAACGGCAGGGCCTGTGAGGTAAGAAGGAGCAAGTTTACAGGATCGAGGGAGGAACTACATTGTTTCAAAGATCAAGAAGATAACTTAAAATGTTTATAGGGTTCATGGAGTAAAAATAAAAAAAGGCTAAGGTCAGAGTTTGGGAGTAAAATATGTTTTCAAAGCCCTTAATTATTTTTGTGTGCAAAATGATATTATACATGAATTTCACCACCTTATTCTCCCAAATCAAATAGTATAGTAAAAAGAAAAATAGTAATCTTATAAAAATGATGAATAATATGCTCATTAGCCCAGGTGCTCCTTTGAACTTGTGTGAGGGGGTTATACTTTTAGCTTGCTTTTTACTAAATAGAACACATTTTTAAAAGATCTATAAAACATTGTATGAATTGTGGAAACGATATACACCTAACTAGACATACTTGAAAGTGTGGGGATGCTGTCTAAACCTAAGAAATGAAACTTAGTGCAAAAAAACTTTGATTTTCTATTCATTGGTTATGCTTATAATAGCCTTGATGGTCATTATAGTGTTGCATATCGATTTTTTGTTATTAGAAGTAAAAGTAATATCATGAAATCGAATACTATTATTGAAAGTAAAAACGTTGATTTTTTAGCATAGTTTTTCTTAAAATCTCCTTTAAAAACCCTTTCTAGAACCGTATTTGTGAACAATGAGATAAAAGAAAATGAAACTTAATAACTAAGAAGGTCTAAGAGAGCTATCAAAGAAACTAAATTTGGAGGTGATTTCTTTACATATCTTGTTGACAATGATATTTAAATATACAAAGAAGCTAGTTCATCTCCTGATTCTCTCTTCTAGAAAGAAGCTATCCATAGCAAATTAGATTCCATAATGGCTAACCACGAATGGAAATTGGTAGATTTACAACCATGTGCTAAAACTATTGAATGCAAATGGATCTTAAAAGAAAACTGACATATGATGGTTTTGTAAAAAATTCAAAGAAAGATTAATAGCAAAGGGATATTCTCAAAAGAAAGATATGGATTATTTGATATTTTTGTTCATGCAACTAGAATTTCTTTTATAAGAGTTTTTATTTCTTTAGCTTCCATTCATAGATTAAAGATTCATCAAATGGATTTTAAAACCACTTTTCCATGTGGCTATTTATATGAAGAAATTTACATGGATCACTGTGAATGTTGAATCGTTTCATAAAATCAAAATAAAGTATATAAGTTGGTTAAATCTTTGTATGGATTAGAACATGCACCAAACAATGGCATGAGAAACTTGACCGAGTGTGTGTTTGTAATGATTTTTGAATTATCAGCGCGGATAAATGTACCTATTTTAGAGTTGATGGAACAAATTGCATCATTATTTGCTTATATGTGATGACATGCTTATTTTTGGTACTACTCTAGATATTGTTGATCATATAAATAAATTTTGGCTTCTTATTTTGATATGAAATACATGGGCAAAGCAAATATTATTTTGGGAATACAACTTTTGATTGAGCCTACTTGTATGTAGCTTTCGCAAGAACAATATATTGAACAAAAATCTTGAAAAGATTTTCTTAAATTGTATGGAAACAAGTGTGTACTCCTTTGAATTCTAACTCATAGCTAAAGAAAACTAACAGTGACAATGTATTTCTAACAAAATATGCACATATTATTAGCATTCTTATGTACTTAACGAATTATACTAGACCTGATATTGCATATGTTGTGGGAAGACCTGGCACGTGCATTCAAATCCCAACAAAGAGCATTGGGATGCTCTGAATAGAGTACTTAAATACTTTAATGGAACAATGAGATATTGAGATATTGACTATAGTTTTGTAGAGAACCCCAGTACTTGAGGGGTACTGTGATGCAAACTGGATCTCTGATTGAGTTGAAATATACCAGTGGAAACTACCATTGCAGGATGAGTTGTCTCTTGGAAATCAACCAAGTAAAGTTGCATTTCTTGATTTGCAATGGAATCCGAGTCTATAGAGAAGGCGAGTTATGAGGCTGAATGGCTGAGAAACCTCTTAGCATATCTTATCATTTGGAGAAACCAACACCATTTGTATTCATCCATTGTGATAGCCAATATGCTATTATAAGATCTAAAAATAAAATCTGTAATGAGAAAAGTAGGCATATTTATTTGAGGCACAATATTGTAAAACAACTCATTAGTGATGGCATCCTATCCATGGATTATATGAAGTAAGAGTTAAATTTGATCGATCATCTGACTAATCCACTAAGCAAAAAGCTTGTGGATAGTGCATTTGTGGGAAAGGGATTATACCCAAATCAAGAGTTGAAGGGATCCAAACCCAACCTTCATGAATGGAGATCCTAGGAAGAACTCATTAGGTGACTTAGAAGTATTGTGTATAACATGATAATATCAAAAGTTATGAGGTTGAACATACATGTTCATAACAGATGTCACACCCAAATTGGGTGGTGTATAAAAGAATACACTTGTTGATGATCCATGTATATGGTTGTGGAGGTGAGACCGCTTTTTATGAGATCTTTGGACAAAATCTCTAGAGTACTCATGAAAATTTAGGTAGACTCATGGTTGAAATGTGTCAACTGTATGGGCAACAAAGATCTAAACATATAATGTGAGATATGAGTATGCGATTTCAAAAATAAAGGATTGGTTCATAGGATTGTAATTCCACCAATCTTTAGAAACTATATTCGTATTGTAACACTCATACCCCCAAACATAGTGTCATATCTAAAACTCACGAAGTGTGAGTGTGGTTAATTAGTGGTGGGGATTACTACTTGATAACTTGAGTTTAAGCATTTTGGGTGGTTGTCAAAGGATCCATTTGAACCTGAACCTAACAAGTTGTCAGGGCCAATTTTCCTCGATAACGAATCGTGGACCTAAGACCAAGACGTTACAAATGGTATCCGAGTCAATTTCTTTCTGATAGTGAAAATGGCCACCCGAGAGGTAGAGCCACCCCTACAAAGAGATAGGAGGAAATGAATACGCAGAGCGTGCATCCGTCACTGTCACTGGGAATAAGTGATGGGCCATGTCACAAAGAGGATATTGCGAATATAAGTGGAGAATGTTGTAACACCCATAGCCCCAAACATAGTGACACATCCAAAACTCACGAAGTGTGAGTGTAGTTTATAAGTGGTGGGGATTATTACTTGACAACTTGAGCTTAAGCATTTTGGGCGGTTGTCAACGTCCATTTAGATTCGAACCAAACAAGTTGTCAGGGTCAGTTTACCTCGATAACAGATCGGGGATCTAAGCCTAAGACGTTACACATACTGTATATATCTTGGTTCATAGTCGTTAAGACACAAAGTCTTATGCATTATAATTTTCGGTTCCATCAAGGTCGTCTTCAAGCATTTCCCCCTTTTATATGTATCTTATGTTTTTTTTAAAATTGTGGGGATGAAGGAATAATTCAAAAAATAATATATATTTGAAATAATAGGGGATTGTGGGTTTTTTTATCATTTATGTCAAATACATATTTTGCCGTCAATTCTAAAAAAAAGACAACTTGCATATTTTATTTTGTATTGTATTCAAAATCCATCTCACCAACAATGATATTCACAACTACCCTCTTAAGTGCATACGTTTGAACTTTCATATGACACTTAAATTACATTAATGTCAAAATACCAATGACCTTGATGTTAATTTCCTGTGGACTTAGGTGGGTTTCAGTAGAATGCATACATTTTGTTCGTGATTCTCTCTAACTTCACTTAGTCTACTCTTCAATAATAATAATTTATTTGCCTTATCATACTGTCTCTTTTCTTCTAACCAATAGTGATAAATATTATTTTAATTAGCTGTTGGATTTCTTGAACAACATCTCGATGGAGGAATGACGCAAGAAAAAGTACAATTATCTTGTGAGAGAAAGAGTGATAATCACTGCGTATTTTGTTTTTGAGTGTTGAATGTGCACGTCTTGCAAACTTTAAGGACATCTGAGTGGCTCAATTATTCCTGACCCGACGTTGATGAGTGCACGTCCATTGAGAATCTGTCATTGTATTTTGGAGAGTAGCCGTAGTAATACCGATTGCATTGTCAGAACTTCCATGGGAGGTACAGATATATTCGTAAGGTCAATGCATTTTGCATGCCCTGACAATTCAATTCATCTTGCATCAAATATGATATATTATATATCTAACCTTTCTTTTATTTTATCTGCATCAAGAGGTTGTATCCCATCCTACATTCGAAGAAAGCTTCACGTGGACCCTACAAGAATACATATTTGAGGGATAAGGGGCTTATCTGGCCACTTATCTCGATACCAAATGGCCCCTCCAAGTTTTCTTATTTACTTGTTTTCTTCCTTTTTTGCAATAATAGTTGTGGCCCTACCTTTTCATAATTAACGATTGTGTCCTATTGTTAGTTTACCATTTATTTGCTTGACCAAATCAAAGTTTCCTCAAACCAAAGTATAGTCAAAATTGAATACATTACGCCCCTTCCTTATATCGCCTCCTTCCCTACTCATATGTGACTTCCTCATCATCTTCATATGTCAATCTCCATTGATCTAGCATGCGGTCAAAAAAAATCACTGCTTTTCAAGTTTTAACAGCCTCCATATAAAGGGAGAGGTGGCGGGCGTGAAGGGAGGAGGGGGCAGGGGTTGGGTGGGAGGAGGAGGTTGGGGTGGAGGTGGAGAGCGTTGGTCGGAGGGAGGGTTCAGGATTGAGGTACGTCTCCCTTGGTTACTTCATGGGAGAATGAGAGAGGAGAGCGAAAGAGATGAAGATGGGAGAGGGCACCTTTTGCGAGGGTTGTGCTCGGATGGATCAACTTCTCTCGATAGAGGTTGATATTTATAGGGCGTGAAAGCCCCCTCGCAAAGTTCGGCCTCTTCGCCATGTCCACAGTTAGGTCTTCCGAAAGACCCAGTCGCCGTAACCGTCAGCCGCATAACTGCCGACGGTGGTTCTTGACTATGCGATCATTGGATCATTTTACGTCTCCCACTTGACTTCAGTGGTCAAATCAATTTTACACTCCCACTATTCGTGGTAGTGTATAGAGATGTCTACATCGATGTTCATTATTCATGAAAACCTCATCAGTGACTCATGCATTCTTGAGTCCCGTTGGACTAACATGTTTAATGTAAGTGCTAGCTACTATTCCCTTGATTAGAGAATCAATCGACATATCACTTATAGGTATATAGGTTACCTTTATTTTTGTTTTGTCACTATATCTTGTATATAGTGATATTGGATTTCGGTGTGCTTTCCCTTAGAACTATTAGCCCCGTTGTTAATTAAGCTTATTGCAACTAGATTATCAGAATACATTTCAATTGATCCTTTGCCCAATTCCAAGCTTGAGTCTTTCATAAAACGTTTAATCCAAACCCGCATGAGTGGTGGTTATGCTACATGCAATGTATTCGTACTCCTGTGTATGTCTAGGTTCTCATCCTTATTTCTTGTTACCCCAAAAAACGACTACTCCACCAAATATGAAAAAGTAACCTGACGTGGATTTTCTATCATTCACATCTCCTCCAAAATCTACATTGGAGTATCCCACTACTTCAAGAGATTTAGCTTGATACACTAGTTTCAGATGCACAGTCCCTTTCAGATATCGAATAATTCTCTTTACAACTTCCCAATGTGTTGGTCTGGGATTACATTGATATCTACTGATTAGGCTAACTGGATAAGTCAAGTTAGGTCTAGTGCACATTATTGCATAATTAGACTTCCCACGGCTCGTACTTATGGAACTTATAAAGGTCAACTTCTAAAGGTTTCTATCCCTTTACAGGACATTGCCTCTTACTGAGTCGCTTTCCAAGCACAATCAGTGTAGGAGCTGGAGTGCTATTCTGCATTCTAAATTTCTTTAATATAATATGCAAATACTTTTATTGACTACGACTTAAAGTCCTTGATTCTTTGTCTCTTGTAATTTGAATTCCAAGAACATAGAATGCTTCGCTCATGTCCTTCATCTCAAATTCACTGCTCGATTTTTATTTAATTTCATTGAACATCCCTGTGTCATTACCTGCGAGTAGACTGACATGGACATATAATGACATGATAGAAAACTTTCTCCCACTATGCATGACATATACACAATTATCCAACTTATTTGCAACAAATCCAAATTGGATAATTTTCTCATGAAACTTGAGATACCATTGTCGTGAATAGTGTTTCAAGCTATATAATGACTTTCTTAACTTATATACAATTTTCTCTTGACCTTCAACTTGAAAACCATTAGGTTGTTGTATATAAATATCCTCTTTTAATTCCCTATTAAGGAAGATTGCCTTCACATCCATTTGGAATAATTCCAAATCCATATATGCGACTATAGCTAAGATCATCCTAATCGATGAAAACTTAGAAACGAGAGAGTAGGTTTCCTAAAAGTCTATTCCAACTTGCTGAGTATAACCCTTAGCAACTAATTTGATTTTGTATTTATCGATAACACCATCAACTTGGTGTTTTTCTTGAATACTCACTTACATCCTATGGATTGACTTCCTTTTGACAAATCACATAACTTTCATACATCGTTTCACTCAATTGAGTCCAACACATCCCTCACAACATCCGTCTATGATTCTGACTCGTTTGATGCCATTATTTTGTTAAAGGATATGGGATATATACAATCCGCTAAAATCCTCACCTATGGTGTAACACGACACATCGCATCCATAGAAATAATAATCTTCCATCCATGCGGGGCGTGTTATGGGTCTCTTGTTGCTGATTATACTCGTGAGTTGTGTGGATTCACCCACTTCCTCTAAAGGATCATCATTAACCATAGGTTTGTTCTCTACATATGGATGACTAGTATCATCTACTAATTCTTGTCTTATCTCCAAGTCATTTTCATTGTTTTGTAGAACAATCAGAAGATCTGATTCTTCCACTCCCTGTTTTTCTTGATGAATTTCAAGGAAAGTTTCATCACGACTTTCGATCAAACCTTTAGTTTTATGTAAGAACCTATATCCTTTAGAATGTTCACTATATCCAACAAATTTGCACTTTAATGTCTTGAAGTCTAACCTGTCTCTAAGCTGACTCATTATCAAGACATGTGCAACACATCCCCATTTTCGAAGATAACCCAACTCGAATTTCCTGCCATTCCAAATTTCATATGGCGTTGATTCTACGTACTTGGTGGGAATCTGATTCTGCATGTAGTTAGCGATCAACACAACTTCTCCCCAAAATTACTTTGAGAGACATGAGTGTGACGACATACATCTAAATGCATTCATCAGTATTCTATTCTATCTTTCAGCTACACCATTTTGCTATGGTGTATAAGGCATTGTAGTCTGCCTACAAATGCCTACTAGAATGCAGTACTCCTCAAACTCCTTTGAGGTATATTCTCCACATCTATCAGTCCTAAGGGTCTTAATTCGTTTTTCCATTTTTGTCCCTACTTCTGTCTTGTATCTCTTAAATATTTCAAAGGCTTATGCCTTTCTTTCTAAGAGATAGACATAAGAGAACTTCGAATAGTCATTAATGAATGTTATGAAGTATTCCTTATTTTTACGTGTACTGACACTTATTGGTACACATATATCTAAATGGATCAAGCCTAATAGTTCCTCAGACAATGTTCACAAGGCAATGTCCTTACACTTGTAATCTTAGGTAGAAGATCAAATTTAATCATTTGATCCATTTTGGAATTTCTTAGATGATGTAGTCTCATATACCATAAATCAAAATCCGATAAATAACACAGAGAGTACTCAAAAATCATATTCATTGATTCATTAGAACTTATTACAGAAAGACAGAACATGTCATGCTCGGACACAAATTTTCCCATAGCATAGACCTTCTTATTCTTTCCAATAGATACACATTTATTACAAAATCGAACTTCAAAGTTTTTCTTGAGTAACACTGGAATAATACCAGGTTCCGACGTATTCCTGGAGCATATAGTATGTCTTGGGGTACCATTATTGTTATCACCCATGTCAAACCTATATGTCCCAATACCTTCAACATCCAAGTAGGTGTTGTTCCCCATGAAGATCATCTGTTCGTTTTTCTTCAGATCTTTTAAGTATACAAGCCCCTCCTTTGTCTTCACAATATGACAAATTGCGCAAGAGTCAATTCATCACCCATCACAGGTCTGTGACCGCAGAGTTGCACTCTACGATACTACGAATTTCATTTTCTTCTTGCCTTTTTCAGGTATTTTAGAATTTTGTGTCTTCTTCTTGTGGGGCAACTATCCTTGAAATGACCATATTTGCCGCAAATGTAGCATGAACCATGTGGGTATTTCCCACTTTTTCATTTGAAATTCTCCTTGAAGGGTCCTAGTCTTTTCTTTGCATGCACCACGTTAGCTTCGTCTTCCTCCTCAAACTCAAAGATCTTGACTTTCGATCTTTGCTTTGAGAGGTCTTGCTCAATAACTAGTTGTGCAGGTAGGTTCATCACACTCTTGATATTGTTATTCATCCTCAACGATGTGGCAACAATATTGAATGACATCGGAAGACTTCATGGAATGGCTGCTATTTGCATCCTCTTCGAAATTGTGCATTCAGTAACCGCTAGATCCTTGATCATCATGATCATCTTATTCATGTGCTCGAGGATGCTTTAAGATTCCTTCATTCTACAAGAGGTGTACTTGTGTATAAGAAGCTGGATGCTAACTTCTGATGTGTAGTGTTATTTCTCCTTAACCGCAGTCCACAGTTCGTAAGCTAATTTTGTTATCGAATACCCAAGTCAGATTCAAATCCATGTGGGTCAGCATGAAGCTCCTAACCCTATTATCTATTTTCTCCCATTGTTCACGAGACTTAATTTCATCCATAGTTGGATTCTCAGATATGGTAGGACCGAGTTTGTCTTTGATGGAGTGAGTGCTATCGTGTAGTAGGTCAAAGTAGATCTTTCTACTCCACAACTCATAATCAATATCATTAAGATACTCAATTTTCCCACCCCAGTGACAATTGGATTGCTTGATATTTTTGTATCTAATGAAATAGATGTAAAAATGATATGAGATCAAGAAATTTAACGAAAATTCTTTTTTAAGAAATGAACTAACTTATTATATTATCTTTATCAAAGAAGAGTAAATAAGTTTGTGCTAATTGATAACAGTGATAATTACCCTTTTAAAAAACTAAGTTTTTTAATAATAAACTTTAAATATTATGCCGAACTAATATGATTACAAAGAACCTTAACAACATATCTACTCAAAAGGATGATTACCTTTTTCTAACAAGTCAATGCAATGATATATCCAATTGCAAATAAACAAACAATATATATATATATATATATATAGGGAGCCTTTCAAATAGGATGCAGTCCTTCCTGAGTTCAGGAAGGCCGCCCCTTTTTTGTATAAAAACGAGCACTTTAGTAGAATACATAAACAGTTTGTATTATAGGTGTACGTTATAAATACATAGCCGCATACAAAACTGTGTATTATAATACAAACATTAAAACTGCACATTATAATACAAAACCGTATATGTATTCTACCAAAGTCATCCTGTTTTATACAAAAAAGGGGCTGGCCTTCCTTAACCATGGAAGGAGTGCGTCCTATTTGAAAGAAATCCTATAAATATATATATATATATATATATATATATATATATATATATATATACAGGACTCTTCCAATGAGGTGGGTCTTTCCTGAAATTTAGAAAGCCACAACCAAATTTGTAAATTATGTAACAATTTTGGAAATTTAAACTGCACATTGTAAAATAATGATGATCATACTATTTCGTAAAATATATCATCCATATTATAACAAAAAAATTTTGTCAAATAAATTAATATTTTCATAATTTTTTGTGATATACATATTATGTTAATATTTATTATTAAATTTATGAAGTTAGAAATCGTAAAATAAATAAAAAATACCTAAATTAAATTGAAGTGGCTTTCCATGCATCCAGGAAAGGTCCACCTTATTGGAAGTTTCCCCAATATATATATATATATATAGGAAAAACTTGAATTGAGGTGGCACATTTCCACATTTACGGTGCGACACGTTTTTTAGATCGTTTGATTATAATCTACGGCCATTAACAAAACCACTCTTCAATCACAATACCACTATTGCAACGTCGTCTATTTTTGGAATAATATTATTGAATTCCGATTTTGACTCACCATTGCAACGTCATCTATTTTTGGAACAATAATATTGAATTTCTATTTTGATGCACCATCCTCGTTGATAATTAAACATCAATATTAATTACTAAATTTAGTAACTCTAAAAAGTTCTTGGCAGAGGAATGGACGACGACGACGGCGACGATAGAGGTGTGTGACAATGGTGTTGGTGGTGCGTGACGACGAAGAAGACGATGTATGGAGCGACAGGAGATGGTTGCGCATGGAGGCTCCATATTCGTAATCTTTTTTTTTTCATTTTTTTGTATTCATCCATTTAAAAAGATTCCAGCTTAGTTTGATTTGATTTAATATATGTTTCCACATTTCATTTTGATTCCATCTCATTCCAGTCCTCGATTATCGTCGATCAGAGATCATTGTTCCTCATCTATTTCGTATTTCAATACATATCTACAGTCTTCATTATCTTTTTCATTTTTTCAATCCGTATCTTCGATCCTCATTGTTTAATTTCAAGTCCAGTGCATTTTATTGCATGATCCATATATACGCATGTTTTAAGTTAAGTGATGTTGATTACATCGTTTACAAAGTATTACACCTAATTACAATACGTATGATCATTTTACATACTTCTATCTCATTTTTACAATGTCATAATGTATTTTACACTCAAACGACTGCTGCACTTCCTGTACAAACACATTCCAGTTATTTTTATATTACCTACAGTCATTTCACTTTTCAATATTCTATTTAAAATATCTCATTTTATTTTTACATTATGTAGGCCACTTGGATAACTTTCAATGAGAGGAAGAAGAATAAAGATCGAGACAAGCAGATCTTACGGATGTCATCAATGTGGAATTGACTGCAGAAAAATAGAAGACGAATGTAAAAAGAATGAGAGAAATGTAAAATACAAATTACAATTGTAAATATGTTAATGAAATGATAGATTTATTTATTGTAAGTCTTCCTTTTGTTAGAATGTTCGATATGACATTGTATGGACGTAAACTTCGTGCATGGAATGTAAAATAAGCCCGATGAATGTGAAATATGGACGATTTATTTAATATGAATTAATTTATTACAACGTGTGTTTAATATCCCCTAAACTGTTATGCATATGACATTTAACATATTTAACATCTTCGCAATTTACCCCTAATAAATTAGGAAATATAGTTGTAATAAAAATCCCATCATTTTAGGAATCTTTTCCACGTATACGTCAATTAGTTAACATATGATCAAAGCACCCTATATTTTAGGAAACACATCTATACAAAAAATTCAAATCTTCATCGAATTTGTGTTATTTTTGCGAACACCAATGGTTGTGCTTTTGTAATTTATAGCACGAAATTGTAAAATATCTCAATCGTTTGTAAATTGTTAACAATTATTTCAAAACACGAACCTTTTTTCATTCGGATATTTCTGGAAATTTCATTACATCATGCACCATATATCTAAATATAGAAAGATTAATGACGTGTCTTTTAATAAATTAGAACTAATTTAATCGACCTACATATTAGGAATATTAGTTGGCACAAAAACCACCTAGTGGTTTCAATCTCACTCGTACAATGGTCATCCAACGGCCTAAGATGGCACCTTTCCATAATCAAGGAAAGGTGCCACCTCAATTCAAGTGCATCCTATATATATATATATAGAGAGAGAGAGAGAGAGAGGTAAATGGGGCTGCCCCCAGGGAGTAGCCAACTTGACTACTCCCACCCCTATTTTTCCCTCAATTTTTTATTTTTTTGGAAAATAAAAATTTGTATATTCATCATTATATCCCTCTCACATTCTATTAAAATTTTGTCAGAAACAGAGACTCCTACGGCCTCCATCCAAACATGGTCGATTTAAAAAATCCTGCGACCGTTAAAAAAATGACGTCTGGATGGAGGGCTTAGGAGTCTCTGTTTCTGACGAAATTTTAATAGAATGTGGGAGGGATATAATGATGAATATACAAATTTTTATTTTCCAAAAAAATAAAAAATTGAGGGAAAAATAAGGGTGGGAGTAGCCAAGTTGGCTACTCCCTGAGGGCAGCCCCATTTTACCCATATATATATATATATATATATATATATATCTTTGAATTTCAAGCAAATTAGCTTTAAAAAATCAATGAACAATTAACAATGCTTTGATTAAACTAATTTCACCTTTTAAAAATGGTTAACTTCAACAAACTATGGTTATAAGAAAAGCAATTCCTAAAACTTTGAAAGAAAAAAATCTCAAAAAAACTTCAACGAATCTCTTTGTTTAAGCAAAAAAAACTTTACCTATATGTGTTTTTTTAATAAACAAATGGAGAGAAGAGGAAGTGGACGACATGGACCCACAACAAATGAAAAGAAACATCTCATAAAAAACTCAAAAAATGCAAATCCCTTTTAAAACAACTATAATGAGCTCAATTAAAAACTACTTTTTTATAACCGTAGGTTTGGAATGCACCTCCTGTTTTCCATACATGTGAATCATAAAAAAAAGAAAAGACAACTTGCCAAATACGTGAATATTCAACACAATAAATTAAGGCATGCACACCTTTTAGGGGTTTTTTAGAAGAAAGGGGAATCAACGATGGAGCCCCAAGTTCTATCGATGATCGTTGAAGTGGATGCCAATCATCGCGAGCACCGGCAAAATCGACGAGGAGCAAGATCGACCAGCTCTGATACCAATCAGGGATTGAGGTACATCTCCCTTGGTTACTTCGAGAGAGAACGAGAGAGGAGAGCGAAAGAGATGAAGATGAGAGAGGGCTCCCTTTGCGAGGGTTGTGCTCGGATGGATCAACTCCTCCCGATGGATGTTAGCATTTATAGTGCGTGAAATCCCCCTTGCGAAGTCCGCCATCTCCCCCACACCCACGATTAGGTCTTTCAAAAGACCTGATCACCGTAACCATCGGCCGCGTAACCACTAACAGTGGTTCTTGACCAAGTGTTCATCAGACTGCTTTACAAGGGTCGGATAGGGAGATGAAGAAGGTCGGGATGAAGGTGAAAGGTGAAGGCGTTGAGCTAAGGGTTCAAGGTAGGGGTGGGGAGGGGGGAGGATGAGGTTGGGGCAAAGATGGAGTGCATATCAAACGTGTTGTGTCTTTTATATTTTCTTCTTTTATAATTTCGTAGGATGGTTAGTTATAAGTGTTTAGATGTTTTGAGTTTCTTAGCCAAAATTTATGTCTTATGGTTTGTATTTTTAATGAGATTTTCTAAGTTTAAACAATCTCATTTCTTCTTCCTTAACATATAGATAAAACACTTACCAATAAAAGTGTGTTAATACATGTTATGGAGAGTATGATAGTGCATAGTTTTGGATTTGTTGTCATGATGCAACTGGGTTTCGTCATTTACCCATGTCAAACTTAGGTTGTCCCCCTATCAAAACTTGTAGATTTTAATCTGACATATTAAAGAATTGACAAGACTCGATTAGATTGAAAAATTCAAACTCGACAGACTCTAAGTTCCACATATTTTATTCGATTCTAAGACTATAGTCAGCTCAAATCAACTTGATCAACATTGTATCATCATATAACTCTAAATCATACTTGAACTTGTGTGTACAAACTGTAGCACTTCATGGTTAGTGGGTGAATCATTGAAAGATTACTCACGGTACCATTGGATTCTCAATGTCTAACACATATATCCTCATCAAATCCAAAATTTATCTTCAAATGTCTACATAAAATGGTAAAGCCTTCTCCCACTATAAGTAGGGTCGAGTACATGGATTCTTGCTCAAATCTATGTTGAAAGATTTGACTATATTTTATACTGGTTGTCGATTACCTAACGCAACCTCCACATAGGAGGGATTGAACCCTGATCTTTTGAGTTGTAGGCACACTGCACTTCAAAAGTTCGTATAGTTGGCAGAAAATATGAAGCTGTTTAGTGGGAAAAGGGATTTTTTCTTTGGTGTGGAGTTGGTCATTTTAATCTCTTCTTTCTTTTTTTACTTTTGTGCTTACGACTTTTGTAGCACATTTATCCTTTTTTGAAGTATTTTCAATTTTGGGGACATGTCCCAAGTTTGGTTTCTTTTTGGTGGGGCTTGATCCTAGCAGTGTGAAGTAAGGAAGTTAACGAAGAGGGGGGAGGTGAAGGCCTCTCATCATGACCTTCATCTTTCTTCGACTTGCGTCTCACATAAGATGAAACTTAGCACTCAATCAACATGTACTAACAATCGGTTCTGACCCCATTACTAGAGATTGGACTTCTCATCCTGGGATGTCTGAGGTTAATATCATGACTCCTGGTATGAGGTAGTATTCGAGCTCGCGACATTTTCTAGCTGCTGTTAATATAATAAGAAAACAATAGTTGCTTAAAGACTTTCCTACTAGATGTAACCTTTCCCTGCTTGTCTATGAAGTAAACAATCTATCAGCGGGGTAGTTCTAGTTTTTTACTAATAAAATTAGCTAGATAATATCTTTAAAATATCAGAAATAAAGATATAAGGAGTTTCGTTTTTTACCGTCAAGCTACAAATTTGAGGAGCATAACTCTAAACTTTTAGGAGAGAGTTGCAAGTGTGTCTAACATCATTAGGGTTCCCTCGAGCATTGAGGAAGCATAATGGAGCATCAAGAGCAATCTTCATGCTCCTTCGATGGAAATCTGGCCATCTTTGATAGGGATGAAAGCAGAACGGATATGAATCGGGTATGCCTATTTCCATATCCATATTCACTTCGTCTCTATCGAATACGAATATGGATATGGATATGATTCGGATATGTATTAAGGAAATCATATCCTTAAAAATATGGATACAAATCCGAATCGGATATTTATCGAATCCGAATACGGATCGAATAAGAACGAACCCGAAAACGGATCGAGAAAAGAGCTAATCCAAATATGAATTGAATAAAGAGTGAAATCCAAATATGGATCCAATAAACATGGAATCCGAATACGGATCAAATAAAGACTACATACGAATACGAATACAAATTGAATTTTTTTATCAAAGTTCATAATAATTTTTAAAAAATGACAATGAAAAATAAATTGCATCATTACAAAAGGGAGCATCAAGGTGACCTACGTTCTCGAGTGGAAGAAAAAAATGGGATGTGATTTCGTATTTTTTTGTTCGTGCCTATCCCCAAACAATAGGACATTTATTAGTATCATTAATACATTGTATTTTATAACGTATAATACTAATATAATAACATAGAGTTGTGGCTTATATTAAATTAACTAATATATAAAATAATATTAAATATTGTATTCAGATATCTGGATCCGAATTCGGGATTTCAAGCCATTGCCATATCCGTATCCGTATCCGGAAAATTTCTACAACACATATCCATATTTGATCCGTATTTGATTAATATTCGAATATGGATATCCGTATTCGGTAATTTTTCGAATATGGTAAGAGGATATTCGGATATATCCGTATCCGTTTTCATCCCTAATCTTTGAGTAGTTTTGGTCAATATACATAGCTTTAAGAGAAGATTTGAACTAAAGCATGCAATCCAAATCTATACATTCATTTAAGCCCATGATCATCATGCACCTATTCAAGCATCCATTTCGTCCACAAACTAGAGCATATTACCTTCATCATAAAGCTCTGACATGCCTCCTGATCATTGGTCAATGCCATGATGATCCCCAAACTTCTTGTTGCAGTTGATTACATCAAAAGGAAGCAAAATTTAGGACAAATCAATTGGGAACTTTAGATTCATCATTAAAAAAATAAATTAATCTATAATTAATGAGTCAAAGTACATCAAATCCTATATTTGAGTGTCGCAAGCCATCCCCAATTCACATTTTTTTGTACATTTTATACTTAAAACCATCTTGATTTTTTCAATAAAAAAGTCATGATCCTATCTGGTACTTAAGTAGGTTTTGTATATTTTTCCCTTTAATCTAATTAATTAATAAATTTGTTTGATATATTATTTGTAAAATGCTTGATGCTTTTCCTTTTTGCTCAACAAATCATTATTTGGAACATCTTAATATGATGTTTGATGTTTATGTTAAAATTGGGAATATAATTTTCACCCTTCTTGTTGATTTATTAAGTAGGAGATAGGTTATCTGGCGAATAGAACTCAACAATTAGATTTTACTTAGGTGTACATCATAGATTTTTTGTGGATTTTATTTCATCTGTTTTATATTTTAGATATATACAAAGTTAAATTTTTTATTCTACTTCAATAATTTATAGTATTTCGATTAACTTTAGAGATATGAAAGTTATTTATTCAACTTATTGAGATTTAACTTATGTAATAATCAAACTAGAAATTGTTATCATATGCACACATTTAAGTTGAATAACTCCCTCATATACTCCTATAAAACTCTACTTACCTTTAAATTAATGCACATCAAATTATTAACTAAACAAAATCAAATTCAAAGGAATTAGAGTTTATATTTGAAAACATGCTTTCTACCCTATTTAAAGTTGTCACGTCGTAGTATAGCCTGATAGAAAGCGAATTATCCAAAAACGACAAATTTTGTCAACTGAACATAGTCAATTATTTTACTTGACAAGCATACCAAGGTCGAATATAGGGAAGACTGTAATCTATAGTTGTGTGATTCAAATTATTCATTATATATAACATTTGCGATAATAATTTTTGTATTACAAAATATGTAAATATTTTTTGTGCTTTTCCTGATTTTGCAAATAATTTTATTGTTAAATAAGGTGCAATATGATATGCATAGAAATAAAATGCATAATGCAACTAGAATTAGTTTTTTATCCTTTTATGGGGAGGGAAAATGTGGAATAAAATATGCAAATGCAAGGAACAAAGAAATGCAACTATTCTATATTTTATGATTTTTTAATGAAAGGTAAAAATAATGAAAGACACTAAAAAGGGAGCATGCTATTATGATATAGTTTTTGTTGGAAATGCGAGCCCACGGCGAGCCATTATGCAATAAATGTTATTGCAATTCACTCCTTAATCTGAAATGAAGAATGCATAATTTGCATAATAGGTCCCTTAGTACAATTAGGGTTATGTACCATGGCCATCTTAACGATCATACAGCTGTTGATTCAATTATTGAATCCTAGAGGCTGGTGCTTAAATGAATATCTAAAGAGTTAGATTGAGGACTCATCAAGCACCGTCAGATGATTGTTAAGAGATGATCTCCAGCCTGAGTAGGAGATGGCAATCCTTATCTCTGAAGGCTGATATCTGACCGACCTCTTGATGCAGGTCCTCTGCATAGGAATAGAGATTCGGAGGTGTCAGATTAGTTAGGTCAAAGAGTTGACTTAACGAGATCGAGATAACCAAAGTCCTATATCGTATGCTGTCAGATATAGGCACGCATCCTCTGACCGGAGACAGATGTGTTGCTATATGTCTAAGTATGTACATTTGGCAGACCAATAGGTTGATGACCTAATCAAGGTCTACACACCGGCGCGCTGGTGTGCATATAAGGGCATATGAGTAATACGATCTCTCAAAGGGATCATACAGGTTCAGTTACTGAACCGGAAGACATGAGCTCACTCATGAGATATTGGGAAGAATCAAATTCCGTGCGCACGGTCGTCTCGCTTTGAAAGCTTGACTAAATTTGTAGGTTTGATATATACTTTTGGAAAGTATATGATCAAGACCTAGGTATGATATATGCTTTTGGAAAGTATATGATCGATACCGACTCCCAATGATCGAATGCGAAACTTACTGATAAAACCATGAAGTAGACAATATAAAGTTGATCGAATACTTCGGGTTTAGTCTGAGTCTTCCAGTATGCAGGATGTACAGGTATTGGGAATACCTGAGGGTGATGTGATCATAAACGATTGTATAACCATGACGCTTCCATTCCTAGGGAGTGATGAAACGGGTCTGGATTTTAGTGACTCCTCTCAGTAGAGAAGTGATCTGATCTTGGTCCAAGTGTTGGACATTGATCTGAATGTGATTCAGATACAATGAGAAGATTAGATTTACGGTCTTGATTTAATCAAGCATCTATGGGAGGCCCGCGATCTGGATTTGAGATACGATCTCAATATCCATGTCACTATACGTGGAACAATACAATCGCCCTGTCCTTATCTCCAAGTATCTGCGGAGAAAGCGCATTATCCTTGAAGGAGTTCATGGATAATTCTATTGTTGATATATGTATCCGAGCATTGAGAAAATGGATAATTAAATATGATTTAATTATCATGAGTAATATGAATTTGATTCATATTATAAAGAGAGTTATCTTAGATAATTAAATGAGATTTAATTATCAAAGATGTAAATAATGTGAATGTGATTCATATTATTTGGACACAAGAGAATAGAGATCCAAGATGATTAAATATGATTTAATTATCATGGATATGAATAATGTGGATAGCAATATCCATATTAGTCATATATATTATAAATGCGATTTATAATATATAAGAGAGAGCTATTTGTAATTTACATTTGTTAATTAAATGTTAATGTGAATTGGATTCACATTGGACATTAAATTGAAAATGTAATTTACATTTTGTTTTGGGTTGTGAATGTGATTCACAAATTTCCAATGGCATGATTGTAATGTTCACAAAATAAATTGGATTTATTTTTGTGAAATAATTTGCAACAAAAGTTGTTGCAAATATTGGAGAGAATCATGAGATAATATAATCTCATGTAATAGGAAAAAGGAAGCTCCCTTCCTAAAAAGGAGAGGGGACGGCCACAATTCCCATGAGGAATTGGTGGCCGTCCACCCTCCTTATGGAAGGAGGCTTGCCTCCTTTCCTATTTCTCCATTGGAGATTGATTTGATATAAAATCAAATTATATTTATTGTATATTTGATTTTTTATTAAATTAATTGTTGTTGTGTTTTTAGCAACAAATCATGACCATTGAAAGAAACACAAATTGATGTGGACCATTGGATTTGTGTTGACACATGGATTGAGATCCATGGATCCCAAAACCCTATATAAGGAGAGGCACCCCATTGCTCTTCTTTAGACAAGACACATAAGTTGAGGCAACAAATCTCTCTCTCTCTCTCATTCTCTCTACACGTCCTCTCTCCATCTCTCTCATGTGGACGTCCACCATGGATGCCCTAGAGAGGTTCTCCATCGCTGCGGCATCGTCGTTATGCTGCCCGATGGCTTGCTCGTGGATCTCCGTCTCCTTCGGTGCGCCCCGCTCGTGAAGAAGACATCGGATCTCGTGTGTCGAGATCAGGAGATCCGCCGCTTGGATCATCAACATGGATTGCGAGAAGCACGCGGTTCATCCCCGCGCTCGCAAGCGTCTCCTCCGACGGATCGGACTTGAGACAGGAGGTCTCTTCGTTTAGAGACTTGATCGCAACCACGCTTCAAGAGGTAAACCTAATACTTGGTTGTGGTTTAGACGAAACGATCCGAGAAGTGTTCTTGGATCATGTGGTTTCGTCACATGAAAAGTTTTTAATTTCCGCTGCATAGAACAACTAGTGCGACTAGTCGTTCTTCGTCGTATTCGATACGACGATCACGCTTCCGTGATGCGCTTGAGGATCTAACCATATCCTTCAAGTGGTATCAGAGCCTTAGGTTGGTGGTTTTGGATACGATCCATAAACCGAGGACGACTTGGGTTCATTAGGGTATGCGAAAGTTTTCTTGCATTTCATTTTTCGCATCTCTGTTTTGATATTATTTTCGGCACTGTTTAAATTGTTTAAACACGAAAATAATATTTTGATTTTATTCCCCATTAAATAAGGAAACCGTAGGATCTGAGTTTGCGTGATTTCGATTCCGTTTGCTCTAGATATGCTCATTTTAGTGAACATGTATCCACTGTTTCGGGGACTGCGGATCATGACGTAATTAAGATGTTAATTGCGGATTTGATACGCCTTGAAATGCGTGCAAATCACTTGGGTTCTGTTGTAAATCAAGTTAGCAAACTTTAGAAATTTACTTTGCTTAATTTGGATTTAAATTGATTGAGATATGATATTTTTAGTAAGTGAGGGTCACTGCTGAAAATACTTTCCTAATCAAGAACCTAGTGATTGTCATTTAATTAAGTAGTGAAATTAAATTGTTTAATTTCCTGGAATAATTATGCATAAATATTTGTGAAATATTTGATGATAATTATGTCCTTAAATGACTTTGCCCTAACCAACAAATGATTAGATGTGATCTAGATCAAGATTGGTTACATGATCTACATGATCAACATTCCAACAAACATGTTGCTTGAATAGGACTTGGGATTTGTTTAGCAAATCTCATTATAATGTTAATCAAAAATGTTTTGATTATTACTATATGGTACAATTTCGGTTGAAGAACCGATGATCATCTCAAGTACAAATTAATCAATTTGGCATTATCCTTTCCCGAGGCGGATATGGTGCCTAGTCGGAGAGCATTGGGGTTGCGGGTTGCAACGTATGTGGTCCGTCCCACTCTCGTCGGTACTGGCCATGACAGCGGGTAGGGCCGGGATAATGTCCGAGGGATTAAGATGTATTTTTCTAATTATTAAAATTCGAAATAATACGTATTTGAGATAATACCATTATTCAAGTAACTATTAAAATGTTTGTTGGATATTAATTGGATCATTAATTTAATATGATTAGACTAATTGGAATCCAATTAAGATTGAAATACTCTAATATTATTAGAGTTAATAATTCCCTTGGAAGAATTAATTATGTGAATGTGATTCACGATAATTAATTAAAATTTGAATATGAGGTGGAGGATCACATAAGTGACATCCATGGTCTCCCGTCAAGGTGAAGGGTTCCGTCGCCAGGGATTGTATGTGGGAGACGCCTGTCCGAAGTGACAGCTCCTGTATGCAAGCGCATCTGGATCGGACTCTTTGCTTCTCGAAAGAGTAAGGCCGTATACGTAGTGACCCCAATATCGGATCCTCATATTATTGGGGCGATATTGGATTGCGTATAGCGAGTACTATTCCTGTTGACGGTTGGTTCAATTAACGACGGGTCAACATCGCCTTAGGGGTGGTGGGCTCGGGTGTTAAAGACCGAATTGGGAAATGCAAGTTGGACTTGCAAAGCGGAATGTGTTCCCGCTTCTTTTTATCCGAGTTGCAGATTCTCATATTATTGGGATGTAACAAAGATAAGGAAGGAGATCCCAGATCTTGTTGAGATATAATGGTAAGTATATCTCTTACATTGAAAGTGATTAAGGGAATGAACTTTCAATGTTGACAAGGCAAGACAACTTTGATATAAAATCCTAAATCAAAGTAACATATATATTTATATATTTATGCAATTTTCTTATTTCAGATAATCCTTCATTAAAACCCACTCAATGATATACTCAATAATAACCAGTGAAATATCTTGGATTGGACTCATGATCCAGATATTGTACTTGCAGTTGGACACATAATGTATGTGGTTGCAATGAGCAAGTTTCCTCATAATAATGAGGAATGACAATTAAATAGATAATAAGACTACAACCCTAGGGTTTGTATGTCTCTATAGTCTTGATCTCTCATCGGATGTACTTTGGAAGTGACATGTCGATGATGATCGCAATTGTCAAATAATCCTTATAAAATTTATGAAGATATTCTGGCATACATATGTGCTCTTGACATTTAACATGAATGAGATGGTTCACTGCATCATGCAGAATGGTGGCTCTATAAGAGATGATGTATTCAAATTGTTTGAGTACCTACCTGAACCTATGTTTTAAGAGTTTAGATGGATGTAGATGATGAGTGTCATCATTCTACTATCTATACTCTGGTCATTCATGAAGCTTCATAATATTCATATTGTATGAATTTAATGAAGCATGTATAAATGTTGAAATGCTTTTGCATAAGAGATCCTTAGTCTTAAGCAATAGTTGCTTATAGATAAAGGGAGCGCAGTGGAAGCATGGGTTGGACCCGAATAAGAAGTATGGTCAAAGAGTTGACTATAAATCTATGACTTCCATATGTCATCCGAAGAGTTGGATGAATGCCAATACTGCAATAAGGTGATGTGTTGATAGTATGACTATCAAGTCCATCTAGAATCCTTAGAGAAGGACTCGGATGGAGCATCGGATTAATCTACATAAATCATTGATAAGATAAAGTCAAATAATTGTATCTCAATCTTCTGATGACATTTGCAATAGGTTGCATATGTTTTAGAAGACTGAAAAATTTGATCTTAAAGGTTTATAGTTATCCACATGGATATTGATGCAATTGTTGCAACAATATCTGTTGGATTGATAGACTTGTTAATTTCAGTGGGAGAGTCCTTAGTCTTAGAGAATGTCTCTATGACCTAGATATAAGAATACACTCATTGTTTGTTTCTAAATGTTAGAAATGAACATGAATCTGAGATAGAACTATCATAAAGAGTTATGGTGTATATATTTCAGATAGTAATCTAATAATCTAGTGGACTTCACTAAATTAGAAAATTAATGAATGGTTCATTAACATTTCTAAATACTGAAATTAAACCTTAAGATCAATAGGAGGATGAAGATCATTTGACAATGATCTAGCATCAAGCCTTGGACATTTGTCTATTGATTTGATCAATAGACTAGTAAGAGATGAAACTTTAGAATGTCTAAAATTTCAAAACTTACATACTTATGAATATTGTATTCAAAGAAAAATGTCCAATACACCCTTCTTAGAGAAAGGTGTAAGATGTCAAGGTATTCAGGATCTCATACATATTGATGTATGTAGATCATCTATATCATAGTAAACATTATGGATATGTGATATCTGTTGATGATTATGTATGATATGAGATTTCTTCTCTTCACCTAAGAAACCTTTGAAATGTTCAAAGATTTCATTATTTTTGGTTTAGAACCAAAGTTTGAAGGAAGATAAAATGAATTTGATCTAATCTAGGTAGCAAGTACCTACTAGATAAATTCAAAGAATACCTTATAGAGATATGAATATCGCTTCTATCTCAATCCTCCTAACACACCTTAACTCAATAGAGTTATAGGTAGATACAATTGGATCATGTGTGACATGATCTTATCAATGATGAATTTTAGCATAATTATCCCTTAGTTTCCAGGTATATATGTGTAGTAGAGACTACAATGTATATCCTTAATAAGGTTCCATGCAAGATGGAATCTAGCACTTGAGAGTGCTGCTTCATTAGGAAAATAAAGGATGGTATTGGATACCTACTTTATGACCTTGAGATTCTTGAAATATCTCATCTCTGAGAATGTGATTCTTGGAGGTTGAGACTCTTGAGAATCAAGATGAAAATGAAGTGTAGGAACTCATTTAATCTTGAAAAGATAATGAGGCTCCTAAAATTGGAAACTAAAAGGATAATTGAAGATGAAACACTAAAACCTCTTCAAATAAGTTTGAGGATGGATTCCATGTGTCAGAGAAATCTGACAATGATCGAACTTCATGTGATGAAGCTTCTGAAGATCATAGCATGGACAGATGGATGTTAGCAATAAAAGTCTAATGTAGACTTCATGTACAAGTGTTGTATATGGACCCTCGAGGATCCACCTATATGGGTAAGACCCGTAAAGGTGTAAATGGATCTTCAAGAGAAAGGGAACCTGATGAGAAGGTACATACCTTCAAAGCATAATTCGTAGCAATGAGCTACACATGGAAGAGAAGACATTGCTTGCAATGAGACTTGCTTTTCGGTGAACATGCTTAAAATCATCAGAATATTGCTAACCTTAGCTACACAACTTGACTATTGCATCTTCAAGATGTAAGTCCAGATTGCATTCCTCTATGAATATCTCTCTGAGGATATTCACATGAAGTAGCCCCAGGGCTTCATGGTTGAGGAAAGCAAGGTGTGCAAGATAAGGAATCCATCTAAGGACTCAAATAAGCTTCTTTGAGATGGACCATAAAATTTGATGAAATTATAAATGTTATGATTTCAAATGAAATCTTGATGAGCCATGCGAAGCTTAGTGGGAGTGCCTATGTGTTCATTGCGCTAAATGTAGATGATATCCTGATCATTTAAAATGATATAAGGATAATAATAAGTGTTTTATAATCTGGTTATTCCATATCTTGAAATATGATTTCAAAGATACCTCTTAGATCTTAGTTCTGAAGTTGTTCAGAAGCCAAGAGAAGAGGATAATTGGACTGTCACATTTGTAGTATACCTTGGACATATTCTATTCATAGAAATTCCAAGAAAGGCTTCTAACCCTTAAGATATGGTACTGACCTATCTTAAGGGATAGCACCTCAAAGAGTTGAGGAAGTAAATGCTACAACTACTTGCACTTGTGCATTAGTTACGAGAAGCTGAGTGTATGCTAGAGTGTACAAATACCAGATGTCTGTCATGCAGTGGGAGTAGTAAATTGTTACTAATCCTACTGTAGAGATAAAACACTTGATTGCAGTAATAACAAAATCTTCATAGATGAGGAGATTTTTGAGATAGTAATCTCAAAGTCTTATCTTCAAAAGTTTAAGACCATGTAGATAGTGATCTATAAAGGTCTAAACTTTAGATACCTTAGGAGATAGAGATCTCCGGGAATGAAGGTATTCTAATAAGGATTATGGGGATACTGGTTATGATGTCAGGGACAATGTAACCAACTAGATTGAGTATTGGTTGCATGAGATGCAACATTCGTATTAGATGCGAGCACTGTTACTGGGGATATGCAAGTGCCGTAAAAGGACTTGGCATAGTCTCGCGGGAACAGAGTGACTGATCAGCTTACCTAGCTATTTTCTAAATAGCCTATGATTGTCACATAAGTGCGGGTTTAAATGATTAGACCATTAATGGCTCTTTGGGCTAGTGGGAGATTGTTGGAAATGCGAGCCCACGGCGAGCCATTATGCAATAAATGTTATTGCAATTCACTCCTTAATCTGAAATGAAGAATGCATAATTTGCATAATAGGTCCCTTAGTACAATTAGGGTTATGTACCATGGCCATCTTAACGATCATACAGCTGTTGATTCAATTATTGAATCCTAGAGGCTGGTGCTTAAATGAATATCTAAAGAGTTAGATTGAGGACTCATCAAGCACCGTCAGATGATTGTTAAGAGATGATCTCCAGCCTGAGTAGGAGATGGCAATCCTTATCTCTGAAGGCTGATATCTGACCGACCTCTTGATGCAGGTCCTCTGCATAGGAATAGAGATTCGGAGGTGTCAGATTAGTTAGGTCAAAGAGTTGACTTAACGAGATCGAGATAACCAAAGTCCTATATCGTATGCTGTCAGGATATAGGCACGCATCCTCTGACCGGAGACAGATGTGTTGCTATATGTCTAAGTATGTACATTTGGCAGACCAATAGGTTGATGACCTAATCAAGGTCTACACACCGGCGCGCTGGTGTGCATATAAGGGCATATGAGTAATACGATCTCTCAAAGGGATCATACAGGTTCAGTTACTGAACCGGAAGACATGAGCTCACTCATGAGATATTGGGAAGAATCAAATTCCGTGTGCACGGTCGTCTCGCTTTGAAAGCTTGACTAAATTTGTAGGTTTGATATATACTTTTGGAAAGTATATGATCAAGACCTAGGTATGATATATGCTTTTGGAAAGTATATGATCGATACCGACTCCCAATGATCGAATGCGAAACTTACTGATAAAACCATGAAGTAGACAGTATAAAGTTGATCGAATACTTCGGGTTTAGTCTGAGTCTTCCAGTATGCAGGATGTACAGGTATTGGGAATACCTGAGGGTGATGTGATCATAAACGATTGTATAACCATGACGCTTCCATTCCTAGGGAGTGATGAAACGGGTCTGGATTTTAGTGACTCCTCTCAGTAGAGAAGTGATCTGATCTTGGTCCAAGTGTTGGACATTGATCTGAATGTGATTCAGATACAATGAGAAGATTAGATTTACGGTCTTGATTTAATCAAGCATCTATGGGAGGCCCGCGATCTGGATTTGAGATACGATCTCAATATCCATGTCACTATACGTGGAACAATACAATCGCCCTGTCCTTATCTCCAAGTATCTGCGGAGAAAGCGCATTATCCTTGAAGGAGTTCATGGATAATTCTATTGTTGATATATGTATCCGAGCATTGAGAAAATGGATAATTAAATATGATTTAATTATCATGAGTAATATGAATTTGATTCCTATTATAAAGAGAGTTATCTTAGATAATTAAATGAGATTTAATTATCAAAGATGTAAATAATGTGAATGTGATTCATATTATTTGGACACAAGAGAATAGAGATCCAAGATGATTAAATATGATTTAATTATCATGGATATGAATAATGTGGATAGCAATATCCATATTAGTCATATATATTATAAATGTGATTTATAATATATAAGAGAGAGCTATTTGTAATTTACATTTGTTAATTAAATGTTAATGTGAATTGGATTCACATTGGACATTAAATTGAAAATGTAATTTACATTTTGTTTTGGGTTGTGAATGTGATTCACAAATTTCCAATGGCATGATTGTAATGTTCACAAAATAAATTGGATTTATTTTTGTGAAATAATTTGCAACAAAAGTTGTTGCAAATATTGGAGAGAATCATGAGATAATATAATCTCATGTAATAGGAAAAAGGAAGCTCCCTTCCTAAAAAGGAGAGGGGACGGCCACAATTCCCATGAGGAATTGGTGGCCGTCCACCCTCCTTATGGAAGGAGGCTTGCCTCCTTTCCTATTTCTCCATTGGAGATTGATTTGATATAAAATCAAATTATATTTATTGTATATTTGATTTTTTATTAAATTAATTGTTGTTGTGTTTTTAGCAACAAATCATGACCATTGAAAGAAACACAAATTGATGTGGACCATTGGATTTGTGTTGACACATGGATTGAGATCCATGGATCCCAAAACCCTATATAAGGAGAGGCACCCCATTGCTCTTCTTTAGACAAGACACATAAGTTGAGGCAACAAATCTCTCTCTCTCTCATTCTCTCTACACGTCCTCTCTCCATCTCTCTCATGTGGCCGTCCACCATGGATGCCCTAGAGAGGTTCTCCATCGCTGCGGCATCGTCGTTATGCTGCCCGATGGCTTGCTCGTGGATCTCCGTCTCCTTCGGTGCGCCCCGCTCGTGAAGAAGACATCGGATCTCGTGTGTCGAGATCAGGAGATCCGCCGCTTGGATCATCAACATGGATTGCGAGAAGCACGCGGTTCATCCCCGCGCTCGCAAGCGTCTCCTCCGACGGATCGGACTTGAGACAGGAGGTCTCTTCGTTTAGAGACTTGATCGCAACCACGCTTCAAGAGGTAAACCTAATACTTGGTTGTGGTTTAGACGAAACGATCCGAGAAGTGTTCTTGGATCATGTGGTTTCGTCACATGAAAAGTTTTTAATTTCCGCTGCATAGAACAACTAGTGCGACTAGTCGTTCTTCGTCGTATTCGATACGACGATCACGCTTCCGTGATGCGCTTGAGGATCTAACCATATCCTTCAGTTTTTATGGTTTTAGCCATGTATAGTAATCGATATTGTCCCGATAATATATGCTAAACAAAATCCCATATTAACTCTAAGAAATTGTTGATCAATTAAATCTTGTAATATCTTAAAAAGTGAAACCAATATTAGTAGCGATGCCCCCAAATATTGAAAATATGCAAGTACATATCAACTAATCCTTGTAATTAGAGTGACAAGATTTCCTCAAAATCTGCCAATTAAAATCCAACAATAACTTATAATCTATTGCTCAATCAATTTATGCATCAAGGTCAATAAAATTCATCCACAATTGATGCTCAAAAAATCCTCAAAATTCCTTACAATGATATATGATTAACATGATTTATTAACTATTGGTGCTTGAAAGTATACTCTAATACTACCCCCATAAATTATTTTTATACAATTTCTTTAGATAATGTGCAATTATTATCATGTAAACATTCCCACAAATATGTTTATCCTCAAAAATAAATATGAAAACTAAATATGCTCAGATAGGTCCAACATCTCAAATGATAGAAAGGAGAAGCGCTTCAAAACGAACAGAGTTTGTAATTTTTAGATATAACGTTATTGAGAAATAGGGGTATAATTGTAATAAAAATATGAAGATTTTATCTCAAAGAGTCCAAACCGGGGTCGCATCTACAATTACCAGAAATAGTAGGGTCTTGTGTAATTTTTCCAAGGCAGGGATGCCTTTGTAGATTCTGAATGTTGTGGGGGGTTTGCATGAAATTGTCGCAACTCATGTGTATGAAGGCACGTGACCCTAACTTTTGGATCTGGCAATTGAACTGGATCCTGGCCGATCCAATCTGGTGGCTAAAATTTCTCAATTTGGCCACTTATTGATTGTCAGATGCGAAACTATCGTACAATGAGCGATGGTCCTGGATATCAGTGATAATATCACTCGATCATGGTTGTTGATCATCGAGCAACTGAGATGGAGTAATTATGCTATTATATGGTAGTTATACTTTGTAGGTCTCCTCCATTCTATCGACCCACGATAGTGAACGATGACGAGTATCTGAGCTCCATTCGTGGATTATCGAAGACCTTCTTCATCGACCTGCAAGGAAAAATAACTCAAGCTTTTGCTCGGTCTTATCATGACAACAAGATCCGAGGGGAGGGGATGGAGCTCCTTTGCGTATGTGAGAGAGGTGGAGCTAAAACTTTGGTTGCATTCTCAACCGGAGATGGGGGGTAGGTCTAGAGGAAATAGAAAGGAACATGAAGGGAGAGAGAGAGAGAGAACGTGGTCGATCGATGTAGGATTTGGGGTTTTAGAAACATATCGAATATAAGTTTTGACTTAGCAGAGGAAGAAGGAATGTAGAAGAAGGGCATGAAGGAGAAGATGTAAAGGAGGAAGGTGCTCAGAAGTTACCAGGAAGTTGGGTTGAATTGCCGAAAGGGGGATGCTGGAGTTTGAAGACCTTGGCCTATTCTCTCCTCGAAGAGATTTACGAAATAGCTTTGAGGCTCAGCAGCTCGCTTGAAGGGATAGCTGTGGCAAGGAGAGGATGTGATCCTTGGATCTATCTAATAATGCTTGTCATCACCTTGATGGAGTCCTTGTGTTGTCAGTAAGAAATCTATAGAGACCAGAGCTTCTCCTTTCACAGGTGGTGGGTGGTTGAGCGTTGTGGATAGAAGGGGCATTTAAAGGATGGAGGTGGTATTGGGGAAAAGTCAATGCGATGAGGGGAGTAACAATTATAGAGAGAGAGAGAGAGGGAGAGATCATGAATGTGGTTTTGGTAGCATGCACATAGAGAAACAACCAGAGAGGGAGGGGATTCGAGGCAGGTCTTGGAGTAATTGTTAGAGTAGGAGGCGTTGACCCAAGGTCAACGCTCCTTTTCCTCTGATTGGTGAACGAGTGAGGAGATAGGGAGCTAGTGCAGAGTTGGCTAGCCTTATGGAGAAGCGAGGGCAAATAAGGCCACACCACATGGCATTGACTATTGACCAAAATACAAAAGGGAAGAAAGTTGCAGATAAAATAAAAGTAAGGCAAAAATCAAAAGCGATCAAAACAAATGTTATATATCTCGACAAGAACTACAACTCTCATGAAGTCCTCAAAATAATAAGGAATCACATGTACATCTAAAATATTTTTGAAAGATATTTTATACGAATAAATTACCAATTTTTTGATATTATGTATTTTCTTATTTTTGATTAAAAACCTATTTACAATTTATTTGAATAAACAACCTATTTTTATATGATTAAAATTAAAACTTAATCATTTTTTAATATTTCCAAAAATTAAGAAAAATGAAATAAACATAAAGAGAAGAAATATATACATACACCATATACAATTTTACAATATATCATTTTCTCCTTGTTTTATTTTTTCAGATTTTCATTCTTTGCGATTAGTTAGAACAAAATAATAGATAATAAATAAAAAATAAATGAGATAATTACACCATAATCCTGAGTAATTTCGTAATTACCCCAGGAACCCTCGTTAATCATGAATTACACCTAAGACCATGAATAATCGCTCTGTTTTACACTCATAACCCTCAACTAGTTTAGTTCATTAACTCAACCAGATGACTGAGTTAATCTAACCAATCCATGATCTAAAGGTTGAGATTAATAAAAAAAGAAAAGGAAAAAGAAGAGAAGGAGAGGAGGTTGTTGGAAATGTGAGCCCATAACGAGCCATTATGCAATAAATGTTATTGCAAATATCATTCCCTGATCTGAAATGAAGAATAACTAATTTACATAATAGGTACCTTAGTACAATTAGGATTATGTACCATGACCATCTTAATGATCATACAACTGTTGATTCAATTATTTAGTCATAGAGGTTGGTGCTTGGATGAATATCTAAAGAGTTAGAATGAGGACTCATCACTCATCGTCAAATGATTATAAAGAGATGATCTCCAGTCTGAGAAGGAGATGACAATCTTTTCTCTATAGGCTGATATCTAACCGAACTCTTGATGCAGTTCCTCTACATAGGAATAGAGATTCAGAGGTGTTAGATAAGTTAGGTCAAAGAGTTGACTTAACGAGATCGAGATAACCAAAGTCCTATGTCACATGCTATCACGATATAGGCACGCATCCTTTGACCGGAGATAGATGTGTTACTATATGTCTGAGTATGCACATTTGGCAGAACAATAGGTTGATGACCTAACCAAGGTCTATACACCGGCACGTTGGTATGCATGAAAGGGCATATGAGCAAATACGATCTCTTAAAGGGATTATACATGTTCATCTACTGAACCAAAAGACATGAGCTCACTCATGAGATATTGAGAAGAATCAAATTCCGTGCGTGGTCGTCTCGCTTTGGAAGCTTGACTGAATTTGTAGGTTTGATATATATACTTTTGGAAAATATATGATCAAGACCAAGGTATGATATATGCTTTTGGAAAGTAATCGATACCGACTCCCAATGATTAAATGAGAAACTTACTGATAAAACCCTGAAGTAGACAGTGTAAAATAGATCTTATACTTCAGGTTTATTCTGGGTCTTCCGGTATGCAGGATGTACAGGTATTGGGAATACCTGAGGGTGATGTGATCATAAACGATTGTATAACCATGACTCTTCCATTCCTAGGGAGTGATGAAACGGGTCTAGATTTTAGTGACTCATATCAGTAGAGAAGTAATATGATCTTGGTCCAAATATTGGACATTGATCTGAATGTGATTCAGATGCAATGAGAAGATTAGATTTACGGTCTTGATTTAATCAAGCATCTATGGGAGGCCCGAGATGGATTTGAGATTTGATCTCAATATCCAAGTCACTATACGTGGAACAATACAATCGTCCTGTCCTTATCTCCAATTATCCGTGGAGAAAGCACATTATCCTTGAAAGAGTTCAAAATAATTCCATTCTTGATATCACATATATTCGAGCATTGATAAAATTGATAATTAAATGTGATTTGATTATCATGAATAATATGATTTTGATTCATATTATAAAGAGAGTTATCATAGATAATTAAATGTGATTTAGTTATCAAAGATGTAAATAATGTGAATGTGATTCATATTATTTGGGCACACGAGAATAGAGATCCAAGATGATTAAATGTGATTTACTTGGATATGAATAATGCGGATGACAATATCCAATTATTCATAATATATTATAAATGTGATTTATAATGTATTAGAGAGAGCTTATTATGATTTATATTTTTGATTAATTATTGATGTGAATTGGATTCACATTGGATAATTAATTGAAAATGTAAATCACATTTTATTTTGGGTTGTGAATGTGATTCACAAATTTCCAATGGCAAGATTGCAATATTCTCAAAATAATTATGGGTTATTTTTTTAGAATTATTTACAACAAGTGTTGTTGTAAAATCATGGAGATTTCCAAGGAATAATGCAATCTCACATGATTGCATGACATTGCATGGAAATCCACCCTTTCATATTGGAAGGGTGGACGTCCACCAATTCTAATATGGAAATTGATGGCCGTCCACTCCAATATGGAGAGTGAGATTTCCATCCAAGATCTCCATGAAATCTTGATTTAATTTAGGATTGAAGATTTAATATAAATTAAATTAATTGTTGTTGTGTTTTTACCACAACATCTTGGTCATTGAAAGAAGCACAATTCATGCTCATCCATTGATTTTGTGTAGTCCATGGATTGTGATCCATGGACTCCCGAGACCCTATATAATGAGAGGCACCCCTTGCCCTTCTAAGAAGTTTTACAAGTTTACAAAAACTCTTTCTCTCTCTCTCTCTCTCATTCTCTAGACGCCCTCTTTCCCCCTCTCTCTTGTGACCGTCCACCATGGAGCCCTAGAGAGAGTCTCTCTCGCCGCAGCGTCGCCGCTATACTGCCGGATCATTTTTCTCATGGATCTTCATCTCCTTCAATGCGCTTCACTCGTGAAGAAGACGTCAGATTTCGTATGACAAGATCAGGAAATTCATCGCTTGGATCATCAACATGGATTGTGAGAAGCACGTGTTTCATCAACGCTCACAAGCGTCTCCTCCGATGGATCGAACTTGAGACAGGAGATCTCTTCGTTTAGAGACTCGATCGCAACCACGCTTCAATAGGTAAACCTAATACTTGTTTGTGGTTTATACGAAATGATCTAAAAAGTGTTCTTGGATCATGTAGTTTCGTCGCATGAAAAATTTTAATTTCCGCTGTCTCGAGCAACTAGTGTGACTAGTCATTCCTGATCGCATACGATGCCATCCTCATGCTTCCATGATGCGCTTAAGGATCTTACTGATGAATCACAATTCATCACTCTTTATTCCTTTATTTTAGCTAGAAACCTTAGCCAAGTACCCTGTAAATAGGTGTAAATATCATAAATTGCCAAAACACATGCATCTTGTAAATATACAAAATTAGCATGTTTTTGTGTCAAAATAAAGAAATAAAGAAACATGAGAAAAAGAGGGAAATATTTAGAATAAATATTGAGTGACCTAATCCCAAGGGAGGGCTCAGCAGGGGCCTGACCGCAAAAGAACCCAAGTAGAGAGATATAAGGTCAATCATGTATGTACATACCTCCATGTATATAAATAAAATTTATTTTCCTCAAAATAAAAATTAAAAAGTGTTTCTCATATTTTATACATATTTATGAAAATAAAACTAAAATAAAAATCAGAAAATAAAAGAAAATAAAATTCACTTTCCCACCAAGTATATATACAATGTACATATATATAAGCCTATTTATTTAACCCATGTAAATAACTCATAAAAAGAAAACAAAAATACCCTATTATTCCAAATTTTATGTTGAAAATAAATAAAATATAAAATTGGAATAATTGTACAAAAATAAACAATTAAAAATAAAAATAAAAATACATATATGTATATGTATATACCTATAAATAATAAATATATATTGTAAATACGTTATATATTTTTCAAAAAAATAAATAAAAATCACTAAAAAATAATTTGAAAAATAAGATACATTTTTTATGTTTTAACTTTTTCGAAATAAAATAATTTACTAATTTTATTGAATTTTTAAATAATTAATAAATGGTAGATTCTGATTGGTCCACGGGGGATTGTTGACCCCCGGTCAACTCTCCCCCCAGGACCACCAGACGCGGATCTTGCGCCCCGACCCGGCTTCTCGAATTTTTTGCGACTCGATCCAATCACCATCAACCGATTCCCCGGGCCCCGATTATTCTTGAATCATCCCTAACCCTCGCCCGGAGTTTTTCCTAGGGATCCGTGCTTCGAGCGACCCTACCCGACTCCATTTAGCCGGACCCTTCATCATATATAGACCCTCCTCTGGCCGCAATTCCTTCCCATCTTTGGCTCCGCCTTCCCATCCCAGACCTCCACTCTCTTCCCTAGAATGACAGCTATCTGATAGGAGTGTTGCAGCGAGGAGGGACCGTCCTCAGCCACTGATCCGGCGATTTTCTTCACCGTGCGCCGCTGCGAGGTGCGCCTAGCCTCGGACCCCGACGATTCCTTGAGGCAAAGACCCCCAGAGCTTCGCCAGCTCATCCACAGTCGACCTCATCCATCAGGTAGCTTCGACACCTTCTAGATTAGTCTAATTTCATATTACGCCCAAATCGCGCCGCCGGCCGTCGCTGGCTAATTCACGCCATCTCAGCCACCCATTCAACCATCGGACCATACATTCACGATCACGAGACTCCTACCCACCTTCTTCACCCATTCGATCAACTTGGTTCATCCCGTAACCATTAATCACGTCTCCTCCGCCGTCGCCTCGCCGGAGACTCCGCTCCGCCCCTTCCAATCATCCATTTCTCCCCCTGACGGGTGGAGGCATTTTGCCCTCGACCCAGCGTTTGTTCTGTTCCCTTTTTTAGGTTAATGTAACCCCCATCTGAGGGTCCAGCAGTCCATGCACAACCACTTTGCTCCTCCGCCGTCATCGAAGCTCCCCGGAGCTTCTCGGCCTCATCGGAGGAGCCCACCAGCTGCGGATCATCGTGACGAAGCTTTCCCACATCCCAGCAGCCTCATCGGACCTCTCCACCGCGCGTATCGAGCCGGTGAACTTCGCCGACGAGCTGTTCTTGGAGGAGGTTCAGCGACCGTCCGATCGTGCCCCCTCGCCCAGTTCAGATTTCGATCGTCCATCTACGAGGAGTTCTCAGCCGTCCGATCTTCATCTGGGCTCGATCTGGACCGGTCATCGACGAAGGGGTGCCCTCGCTTCTCAGCCGTTCGATTTTACACGTGGCACCCCCTCGTCCATCAGATCATAATAAAGGGGGTAATATCACTTAGGCCCCTCTGTTTTTTGCATTTATAGTTTAGTCCTGTAAATATTTAGTGTAGTTGTTTTTATTTTGGATATTTTGCACATTGGACCTCGATGTTTAGTTTATTTGCATTTTAGTCCCTGTATATGTGAGCCACGCGCGTCGACACGTGAGGATTTGGGTTATTTGCATGTTTAGTCCTGTATTTCCAATGTATTACTGATTGCATATTTTTAAATAGGAATTACTTTTATACCCCTCTGTGTCTGGATCACGTATGTTGCACGTGTGTTTTGGGTTTTTTGCAAGTTTGGCCCCTAAACTTTTTACACGTGTTATTGATTGGCCCCTGGAACTATGTTTCTTTGCATTTAGGTCCCTATGTACTTTGTGACTTGTTTTGATTAAATAACATAGCAAATTAAATCTAAATTAGGTGAAATTTGAATACGTGGCTCCTGCCACTGTGTAAAAATTTCCCTAAATTTTTGGGTCATTTTTGAGACTTTTTACTATTTTTAAAAATTCAAAAATACGCATTTTTGTTACTGTTTGGAAAAGAAAATCAAAGGAAAATATAAAAACTGCTTTAAAAATTCTAAACAAATTAGTGATAGGTAGTTTTAGTGTATTTTAGCTTTTGTCAAATTTTTGTGCCATTTAGATTTATAAAACCCCTATAAATTGCAAAACCCTAAATTCTTATAAAAATTCTAAAAAATTCTATAAAAATCAAAAAAAATACAAACTCTTTTTCTGTAGTTTAGTTTTTATATATAATTTTCATAAAAATTACCTTCAGACCTTTATAGATCAATTTTTCATTTTTAATTAATCTTTCAAGTCTGGTTGCACAGTAGCCCTTATTTTTCCTCTTTCTTGATTTTTATAAAATCAAATAAAAATTGAAAAATTCTGAAAAATTCACCAAAAATACTTAAAAAACCTAAAAAACATAAAAACATTTTAATAATTGTTGAAGTTGCTTGTTTTTACACTTTCTTATAAAATCAAAAATAAAAACATTTAAAAATCATAAAAATTCACCAAAAATATTTTCTCTTTATTTTTCGATTTTCGACTACTTCGTAGGCCGCAAGGCCATCCTGTGCTCCTTGAATTCGACCCTGGTCGCTATACCAGGTTAATAAAAATAGCGAGGACCGCTCTCGATTTTATTGATTGATTGTCTTATTTGGTGGTTCCTTAGATTTTTCTTGTTGAGTCCGATTTGCGAGTGATTGAGGGAGCAACGACCTGAGTTATTTATCTCCCTTAGTCGCTCGTGGTTTTTCGGCTCATTAGAATGGCGCCATTGTCGGGGAGCACGGTTTAGTAGTCATTTTCGATTTTTCCACGGCTTTCTTTTCGCGGCTTTTTGTAGATATTTGTATATATTTTATCTGACTTGTTTATATATATATTTTTCTGGACCGACACTTTGGTTTCTGTTTCTTGCGAGGGTCCAAGGACCGAGGCGGCTTTTTCGGAAGCCGGACCAACCGCGGGAGTCAGAGGCGGCTTCTTTCTCTACGAAGCTGCAGGAGAGCGCGAGGAGGAGGAGCCGAAGTTCGGGAGCCACGTAATAGCCGCAAAATAACCGTAGTTTAGTTTAGATTAGATTAGTTTATTTTTCTACAGATTTATTAATTTATAATAATAAAGGGACAAACTTGGACACTTGGTAGATTTCGGGGTCTGTTTCGCCGAGCACCGGTGTGCTCTGGGGACCTCACCGAGATTTTCACGGCGTTTCGCGGTTTTCTAGATTTTTGACCGTTTATTTACTGCTCATTTGATTTACGCAGTTCTCAGCCCTAGCTTAGGAGTTTTCATTGATTGTTACGTAATTAATTTAGGCCAAACCCTAATTATCTTCCTGTTCCTATAGCTCAATAATTAGACTTAATTAATTAAATCACCAAGAAAAAGCCGCATTATTTGAGCTCTAGTCCACGTTCCTTGAGGAGTCACATACAGCGCGTGCAGGATCTGTTGTGGCAGACACCGTGTGGCTCCCAAGATAGGACTCCGGACCTAGGCTCGAGTACCCGGCTATGTTCTTCACGAGTAGAACTGCTTTGTTTAGGGCCGGTTTCCGCATGCATCATATAGGTAGTTTATATTCAGTCTTTTATTTATACGCGGATCACCCTGCATGTAGACTGTTGGAGTCAGGTACGCATTTCTTACTCTACATGCATCATTGATTCCCGCGCATCGGCATTTTCGTCTTCTCCTCCGGTTTTTGGACTTAAAATAATTAGGAGAACCGAAAAATTCGTTAGGCGTTGTTTGATTTGAAAAATACCTAAAAAAACTATAAAATTGGGACTGCTAAACAAACTTGACCCTAAAAGACACCTCACCTAAAAATCTGTCTTGGGGAGAGCAGCCCCCTCATTGTCTGGTTTGATTACGCGAGAGAGTGACCCGCACACTAGGCTAGAGCCACATCCGAGCCCTGATCAGACTACCGGCCTTTTATACGGGACAGTCTGGTTGGTGGATTGGATTCCTACCAGGTCAAGTAACCGCTCTGATATCCTGACATGACCACCTAAATAAAATCGACAAGATAATTGACCAAACTCTTACGGTCTTCTTCTCAGCATGGAGTAGGTGAATTCGGGGTTTGTATTGCTCATCTTGTTTGTTTCCAGATCTCATCCGCCAGACTCGCCAGATCGAGATGATGGGTAGGAGGTCCCTTAGGCAGCCTTTGGCTGCACCGCTTTTCAGCACTCCAGCCCACTCATCTAGGTTGGTCCGTGAGAGCTCAGACCCGCTCTCTGAACCCGAGTTCGATTCCGCCATGTTCCCCCCTTGACCACCCTTCTTCTATTCCTTTCCAGTGCCAGATGAGAGACCACAGGCATATGATATTTCGACACATGAGTTTGGGTCTTTTGCCTTTGTAGAGACCATGGCCAACATCGAGGATCGCACCGAGGGTCAACGGCCAGAGACGACCACATATATTCTAGACCATGGTGCGATTAACACCACCATGCTAGCCTCCCTTGAGACGATGCAGAGACAGATACGAGACCAGGGGGCTTTTCATGGTGGAGATGAGGAGAGAGATGGAGAGACTCCGAGAGCAGAGAGAGCAGCCGCGAGCCAATGGACGCAGAGGTCCAGACCAGCCAGTTCAGCCAGACCAGCCGGGCAGCAGATCCGAGACCGATGCGGGAGTTGCACAACCCCGGATCGACACTGACACTCCGATGGGTGGTTCTTCCGACGATCGTGGGGGACTTCAAGTTCCCCCCGAACACATTTCAGCTTCTACCCTGCTTCCACGGGCTCGCCACTGAGGAGCCCTATCTTTATCTCCAGGAGTTTGAGATGATCTGCAACACCGTCCACGATTGTCAGGCGGACGAGGACACTATTCGGATGATTGCTTTTTCTTTCTCCCTGGCCGACAGAGCAGCCAACTGGATGAAGCATTTGGGGAGATCTGTTTACACATGAGAGCAGCTCCGCACCGAGTACTTGAACAAGTACTATCCACTCGGGAGGACCAATGCAACGAGGGTCCTGATTAGCAACTTCTCCATGCTCCCCAACGAGCAGTTCCATGAGGCATGGGAGAGGTTCAGAGAGCTGACTGATAGATGCCCGCACCACGACATCACGAAGCCGAACCTAGTTCAGAGCTTCTTCTGCGAGTTGACACCAGAGCTGCAGGGCTTGGTAAACGCTTCTTGTGGCGGTTCCTACTTCTCCAAGGATGAGGATCAGGTCTGGACCATCTACGAGGAGATGGCCGAGAACTATACCGTGATGTCCCAGACCCAACTCTACACTCAAGGACGCCCCCAGCCACAGACCATGCAGTTTCAGAGGATAGCACGGGTTGATGCTGGTCCTTCTACTTCATCAGCGACAACCGCACATGCCGAATCCACAGTCGCTGACATGGGCATTATCAACGAGAAGCTGGACCGGATGGAGCTGATCGGGAAGAAGCAGTGTAAGAGCATATCTCCAGATGGATCAGATGGCACAGATGCTGAGTGATCTGAAGACACATGTCATGTGTCTCCAGGAGGCACATACGGCTTCTCAACCCCGTCTTCAGTCAAGAGGAGATCCGAGCAGCGTGACAGCTCATCCCAGCGCTCCACTCAGCCTAGACAGGTTCACCTTGTACAGACGGAGCCGTACCAGCAGCCGCAGCCGTACTACCAGACACCACCATCCCCAGACACTCAGATGGTGGTCTACCAGCTGGATCAGCCCCTGGTAGTACTCCCTCCACCCTCTTACGATCCGGAGCCGTTGATGGATGTCAACGGGATTTGGTACGGACCGATCCCAGCTCGATATCCGACGAGACCATCCCGGATTCCTTTGGTCAGCCGGAGGTGCCAGTTCTCAGCAGCAGCCTCCAGTTCAGGGTGGCCAGTATGGCCATCAGCGAGAGCAGCACCAGCAGCCCCAATCCCCCAGCAACAACCATCCCAGTAACCATAGCAGTACGATCCTCATCCCTATCAGCAGGGACAGTCTTGGAAGCGAGAGCAGCCTCAACAGTATCATCCCCCACAGTACCCCTCTCACCCGCACCAGCCACAACATCAACCTCACTGCCAGAGAGGCCACCCGTCAGGTTCTCATGGGCCCAGCCTATGAGAACCCCGCCTTAAAAGACCTAGCCTGCCTCATGACCGAGCAGCAAGCTACATTCAGACGGGAGATGGATGACTTCCGCCAGGAGATACATGAGATCGTGAGAGGGAAGGCCGCCAATCCTGCCCAGATTGAGTCGAACCCGAACAATCTGAAGAGGAAGTCTGAGCAGGTAGAGTTCACAGAGATTACAACTCCTAGTGATTCCTTTGGTGATTTGTCTGCATACATATTTGATGTTGATTTTGTTACACCTAGGAGCGGTAGGATGCCAGTAGGCGGTGCCTCGTCTGAGCGACGACACCACGTCACTTCCAGGGCGCCAGGCAAGGAGGAGCGCGGTACTGACGTCGCGAGAGATGATGACGGTGGTACTGATGCCACCATGGACGTTGATCCAGCCGACAATACTGAGCCGTCGATTCACCAGTTGGAGGAGGTGGTACTGACGCCACCACAGTTGCTGAGCCAGAGTGCGGTACTGATGCCGCAAGACGACATGCCGAGAGTGGTACTGAGGCCACCATTTCTACATCTGCTAGTCATGTTGTCTTTCCGTCTGTACATGTATCTCAGGACGTTTCTAGAAATAAAGGAAAAGGTATGTTATTTTCGGATCCACATGTGTTGATTGATGATATTTGTGTGGATTCTGCTGTTCATGAGCATGCCGGACCCTCTCCTAGTCCTTCATTTGAGAAGGACCCTGTGATCCCCTTTCCACGAGCACTTCACATGGCAAAGGGGAAGAAAACCGAAAATCCAAAAAAAGAATCATCAGATAGAGTTCAGCCAGCAGATGATAGACTGATTCCATATATAGCTGACTCTTCAAGAGGCCTTGGAGCACATCCCTCTACTCCAGATATCACTCAGAGACAGGAACACAGTTAGGAGGAAGAGGAGGAACCATCATTCTGAGATTCATGTGCTTACTCGTGCCACTTGTTTTGCGATACAGAACCGTCTGCCAGCCAAGAGGCCAGATGCAGGAGCCCCGTATGTCAGATACCACATTCATGAGCAGATGTTCGACCGCACTCTATTAGACAGCGGTTCTTCGATCAACCTACTTTCGGCAGCCCTTCTCGACCGCTTCGAGTTGGGCACTCTCCGACAGAGCAGGACGGTTCTTCAGTTTGCTGATCGATCAGTCAAGAGGCCGAAGGGGTTGCTAAAGGACGTTATCATCATGATTCAGGACCTGAAATTCCCCGTGGACTTCGTTATGTTGGACATGGAGATCCCTGAATCCGTGAACGATACCCTCATCATTCTAGGACGCCCATTCTTGGCCACAACCAAGGCAGTGTCCGACCATGATAGCGGGAAGGTGTACTTTTGCGTCGAGGGAGAGAGTATACAAATAGAGACGGTCGAGGAGACTAGAGCCAGAGATCCAGCTTTCTCAGAGCCGACTTCAGATTCAGAGCTGATGACAGAGGCAGAGATAGACATCCACTAGGACTGTGACTTTGTGATGACAGATGACGAGGCAGTTTGGGCAGATCCAGCCGCACAAGCCATCCTCTCACCTTCAGAGTTCGCTGATGTAGAGACGCCAGCAGAGGAGAGCTTGGAGAGCACATTCCTGATCCAGGATACATTTCAGGCAGCAGATTCGGTTCTTGACCGCGATACAGATTTTTGTGAGTATGATCCCTCGGAGTCAGATACTGATTGGGCAGAGTTTGATGATTTGACACAGTGTCTGACTTCCACTGAGCCTACAACTAGAGAGGAGGTTGATTCTGAGCAGAGCAGAGACAAACCAGTCGAGTAGCCCTCTCCAGATCCAGTTTGTGAGCAAGAGTTCTCATTCTCCCATGCAGATTTGGCAGCATACACTCGGATTCTTTAGAAGCCAGATCCGCCAGCACCTACTTGTCCAGAGCTGAAGCCGCTACCGTCATCGCTGAAGTATAGATTCCTTGCAGGTGAGCATGAGATGTACCCAGTCATCATCTCCGTTGATTTGACTGGAGAGCAAGAATCCTAACTGATGGGGGTTCTTGAAAAGAACCGCAAGGCAATAGGATGGAGTGTAGCTGATCTCCAGGGGATCAATCCGGCTCTATGCTCCCACCATATCTATCTCGAAGATGAGGCAAAGCCGTCGCGTGAGTTCCAGCGGCGGCTGAACCCTAATCTTCGAGAGGTTGTCATGAAGGAGATCTCGAAATGGTGGAGCGTCGATTTTATCTACCCCATCTCCGACTCCAAGTGGGTCAGTCCGTTGCATGTGGTGCCCAAGAAGACAGGCATCACTACAGTTATGAGTGAGTCTGGAGAGGAGATCGCTACCCGGGTACCCACTTCTTGGAGGGTCTATGTGGACTACAGACGATTGAACTAGGCCACCAAGAAGGATCATTTCCCCCTGCCCTTTATTGATCAGATTATTGAGAGGCTGGCAGGGAAGAGCCATTATTGTTTCTTCGATGGGTACTCCAGTTATAATCAGGTGGCCATCGCGCCCGAGGACCAGGACAAGACTACCTTCACCTGTCCCTTCGGGACATATGCTTTCAGACGCATGCCATTTGGATTGTGCAACTCTCCGGCGACATTCCAGAGATGCATGCTGTCCATCTTTTCGGACATGGTGGGGGAGTGCTTGGAGATCTTCATGGATGATTTCTCGGTCTACGACGACGGATTCGATTCTTGTCTTGACTGCCTAGACCGAGTCCTTCAGCAATGCATAGAGGTTCACTTAGTGTTGTCTTGGGAGAATAGTCACTTTATGGTGACTCATGGGACGGTGCTTGGCCATATCATATCCAACAGGGGCATGGAGGTTGATCTGGCCAAGGTGGATGTCATTAGAAAACTCAATCCACCGTCCAACTTATGACAGTTACGGTCTTTTCTAGGGCACGTCGGTTTCTACCGACGATTCATTCACGATTTCAGCAGGATTGCCCGACCGTTGACTGATCTGTTGACGAAAGACACCGAGTTCCTTGTAGATGATAAGTGCCTATCGTCTTTTGAGACTCTCAAGAGCTGTATTGTAGAGGCTCTTGTTCTCCAGCCACCTAATTGGTCTCTCCCATTCGAGATCATGACGGACGCCTCCGATTTTGCCGTGGGGGCCGTGCTGGGACAAAGGAGGGATGGAGTCCCATTTGCTATTCACTACGCTAGCAGTACATTGGATGCCGCGCAACGGAACTATATGGTCACTGAGAAAGAGATGCTAGCCATAGTTTTCGCCCTAGATAAGTTCAGATTTACATCATTGGATCTAGAGTGACCATTTTTACTGATCATACCGCCATCAGGTACCTCATGGCAAAGAAGGATGCCAAATCTAGATTGACCGGATGGATCCTTCTACTCCAAGAGTTTGATATAGAGATTAAGGATAAGCCTGGAGTCAAGAATGTGGTGGCGGATCATCTCTCCCGATTGGAGTATCTTGAAGATTTTGAGTAGATTGAACCTATTTGTGAGACCTTCCCAGATGAGGTGATCCTTGCTATCGCCTCGCTCCCATGGTATGCTGATATTGTGAACTATCTTGTCGCCAAGAAAGTTCCACAAGATTGGCCCATGCAGAAACTTGAGACCTTCCTCGCGAAGGCCAAGTTTTACCATTGGGAGGATCCCATCCTTTACCACGAGGGAGGGGATAGTATATGGCGTAGGTGCATTCCTCAGGAGGAGCACTACAACGTCCTTACTTACTGCCACAAGCTTGAGGCAGGAAGACATCACTCAGGGAGGAGAACGACACAGAAAGTGCTCCAATCCGACCTATGGTGGCCTACTCTCTTCAAGGACTCTGATGAGTTCGTGAAGAGTGTACTGACTGTCAGAGGATGGGCACTTGTGGACAGCGTGATATGATGCCGATGCAGCCCATACACTTCTGTGAGGTTTTTAACGCATGGTGCATCGATTTCATGGGTCCATTCCCTAGGAGTCATGGATTTGAGTACATTTTGTTGGCCGTCGATTATGTGAGTCGTTGGGTTGAGACCATCCCCGCCCGAACCGCAGATGCTAGGATTGTATGCAGATTTTTAAGGAAGAATATCATTTCACGGTTCGGGGTACCTCGAGTGTTGATATCTGACGGGGGGTCTCATTTCGTCAACGACAAGGTAAATGCCCTTGCTAGCGAGTTCAGCATAGACCATCGAGTTGCCACTCCATACCACCCTCAGACGAATGGTCTTGCTGAAGTGTCGAACAGGGAGATCAAGACTATATTACAGAAAGTCGTCCGCCCTGATCGAAAGGATTGGTCACAGCTTTTGGACTCGGTCTTGTGGGCATATCGGACGTCTTTCAAGACTCCTTTGGGTACATCTCCCTTTCGCCTCGTTTATGACAAGCCGTACTATTTACCTGTTGAGCTGAGACATAGGTCACTTTGAGCAGTCACTGATATACTTTTGGATCCAAAGAGTGTAGGAGTTCAGAGGTAGGTAGAGTTAGCAGCCCTAGAGGAGCTTCGTGATACCGCCTTTTCAAACAGCCTACATTATAAGGAGAGAGTGAAGGAGTAGCATGATTCTCATATCAGCCACAAGCAGTTTGAGAAAGAGCAGAGAGTATGGTTGTTTGATGCTAGGCTTCGTCTATTTCTAGGGAAGCTACAGAGCAAATGGAAGGGACCCTATTTGGTTAGAAAGGTACATGACAATGGGAGTATTCATATATCTTAGTTGTCTTCTGATGCAACCTTTCGAGTGAACGGCCAGCGGCTCAAGCCATATCTAGATCATGAGCCACGGGTCGTTGATGTTGCTCCTATTCACTTTGCGTGAGATGTGGTCTCTTGACTCACATCTATTGCATCTCACGCCTGATTTTCACTGTTCTTCCGACTTGTATAGATCCAGTTGTCTATATCACTCTATTCTTTAGTCCCACATCCCTTTTCTCATCTTATGATTATGCTATACTTAGAGTGTACTTTACCCTAAGTATAGGAGGGATGTAGGATCTTCGGGTATTCTATTAATGCTTTCTACCCCTATTTTGCTGCCTATACTTAGGGATATTTCACCCCAAGTATAGGGGGGTAGACTCTGTACATCCTTCTACTCGGATTTCCGTTCATGTACAACTTGCTATACTTAGGATTACTTGATCCTATGTATAGGGGGAAACACCGAGTCCTCTTCATTCTATTCTTTGATTCATCTTTGTATATACCATTCCTTTTCACTTCCCTATACTAAGCACGAGTTATGTCTTCTTCATCGCTCTTGATCACTCTGAGGACATCGTTCGAGCTAAGTATAGGGGGATGTGTATATATTTCATATATATTTTAGCCATAACTCGTACTTTGTGTGAGTGTGTTTATAAATAAAAATGGCTAAAAATCCATAAAAATTTAAAAATTTCCCTTGCACATAAAATTCATCTTGCACATACCCATTTATTTATAAAATTATTTTTGTACAAATGATTGTAAAATCTTTTTGTGTAAATAGCTTGTAAATGTTTTCATATCAAAATTATGTATATAGTACAAAATTTTTGTAAAATGTTTTGAAAACAAAAAGTTTGCAAAAACCTTGTGTAAATTTTTGTAAATATTTTGCAAAACTTTGCATTCATGCATACATCCATGTTTTCAAATATTTTTCAAAAATTTTGCACATGTATAAATATTTGTAAATAACATCTTTGTAAATACTTGCACAGTTTTTCCAAATCATAGTTGACATTTAAACTGGCCTGAAATTAAATGGACAAATGGAGCTTGGTTAAGACCTTAATCCACCTAATAATAAGAGGAACCTTATAAGGCTTAGGATTGAGACTTTTCAGGTCCATTGTGACTTAATTCTTTGAGTCCACTAGGCTATGAGCATATGTCATCTTGATGAGCCTAAGTAGAGCACTTAACAACACACGCATGACTCTTAGAGACAATGGCTTTACTTGCACCAGCAGCTTACACATAGCTCTCCACGGATGAGGTGGTGAGGAGGCAGTTTCCTTTGGCTTGGGGTAGCATATGAGGGTAGTACTTCTAGGCGGAACCTCTCTTCTTCTTATAGTGAAAGAAGTGCGTCTCAACTTGGTCTGGCGGTTATGAAGTCTAAAGATAGAAGCTGTGGGTTGCAATAAAGCTTCAAAAGAGGGATAGTCTACTGGTTCAAGAGGAAAAACTCCTTGTATATATGCTGCACCATGTAGATATGTTGTACAGATGCACATGAAAAAAATGTGCAAAAAGAAAAGAACTCCAAAAAAATGGTGGGTCAGATTGAAAATTTAATAATCCCACCGGAGTGTATATAGTTAAATAAGCAAAGCTTGATATCCATGTTCCATCTCATGAAGCTTGCAGCGGGAGACTCAACTACACTGGTTAGAGCTCCCAAGGATACATGGCTACACTGGCCATGGTCCATTCTCTTCTTCCCCCTCTTCTTGAGCCGGTTGCACTTGAACTTAGAAGGGAATACCCCGCTTCTCGAGGAAAGAGTTGCTAGACCGAGACATTAGAGTTACCGGGTTGAGGGAGGTTGTTTCTTTGTTACTTCTTAGGTGGGGAGCGACATATCACTTACACCTACAAGGAAAGATTCATGGTCATTAGAGTTTGTGTATGTAGACATGTTCTGATCTGGTTTATTGAGAAGTCTTGACCATAGATTGGTGGAACTTAGAGACTGTTAAGTTTTAAGCTTAAATCCAAATAAGGTTCCGACAAACTAATAATCCAAAGGTCTGACTGAGCTCCAAATTTCAATTTAAAGAATGAAAGTTTAATAACCAACCTTGATTTCGCCTCTTTTTCTTTTTCTTTCTATTTTGCACTTCTTTTTCAAATAAGTGTTTGCTAAGGGACTAGCAAAAGTAAAGTATAGGGGGGTGATGAATCCCAATTCATCACTCTTTATTCCTTTATTTTAGCTAGAAACCTTAGCCAAATACCCTGTAAATAGGTGTAAATATCATAAATTGCCAAAACACATGCATCTTGTAAATATGCATAATTAGCATGTTTTTGTGTCAAAATAAAGGAATAAAGAAACACAATAAAAAGAGGGAAATATTTAGAATAAATATTGAGTGATCTAATCCCAAGGGAAGGCTCAGCAGGGGTCTGACCGCAAAAGAACCCAAGTAGAGAGAGATAAGGTCAATCATGTATGTACATACCTCCATGTATATAAATAAAATTTATTTTCCTCAAAATAAAAATTAAAAAGTGTTTCTCATATTTTGTAGATATTTGTGAAAATAAAACTAAAATAAAAATCAGAAAATAAAAAGAAAATAAAAATCACTTTCCCACCTAGTATATATACCATGTACATATATATATAAGCCTATTTATTTAACCCATGTAAATAACTCATAAAAAGAAAACAAAAATATCCTATTATTCCAAATTTTATGTTGAAAATAATAAAAATATAATATTGGAATAATTGTACAAAAATAAACAATTAAAAATAAAAATAAAAAATACATATATTTATATACCTATATATAATAATAATATGATGTAAATACGTTATATATTTTTCAAAAAAATAAATAAAAATCGCTAAAAAATAATTTGAAAAATAAGATACATTTTTCATGTTTTATCTTTTTCGAAATAAAATCATTTACTAATTTTATGGAATTTTTAAATAATTAATAAATGGCGGATTCTGATTGGTCCACAGGGGGATTGTTGACCCCCGGTCAACTCTCCCCCCAGGACCACCAGACACGGATCTTGCGCCCCGACCCGACTTCTCAAATTTTTCGCGACTCGATCCAATCACCATCAACCGATACCCCGAGCCCCGATTATTCTTGAATCATCCCTAACCCTCGCCCGGAGGTTTTCCTAGGGATCCATGCTTCGAGCGAACCTACCCGACTCCATTCAGCCGGACCCTTCATCATATAAAGACCCTCCTCCGGCCGCAATTCCTTCCCATCTTTGGCTCCGCCTTCCCATCCCAGGACCTCCACTCTCTTCCCTAGAGTGACAGCTATCGGATAGGAGTCTTGCAGCGAGGAGGGACTGTCCTCAGCCACTGATCCGACGATTTTCTTCGCCGTGCGCAGCCACGAGGTGCACCTAGCCTCGGACCCCGACGATTCCTTGAGGCAAAGACCCCCAGAGCTTCTCCAGCTCATCCACAATCGACCTCATCCATCAGGTAGCTTCGACACCTTCTAGATTAGTCTAATTTCAGATTACGCCCAAATCGCACCGCCGGCTGTCGCCGGCTAATTCATGCCATCACAGTTACCCATTCGACCATCGGACTACCCATTCACGATCACGAGACTCCTACCCACCTTCTTCACCCATTCGATCAACTTGGTTCGTCCCGGAACCAGGAATCACGTCTCCTCCGCCGTCGCCTCGCCGGAGACTCCGCTCAGCCCCTTTCCGATCATCCATTTCACCCCCTGACGGGTCGAGGCATTTTGCCCTCGACCCAGCGTTTGTTTTGTGCCCTTTTTCAGGTTAATGCGACCCATCTGAGGGTCCAGCAGTCCAGGCACAACCACTTCGCTCCTCCGTCGTCGCTGAAGCTCCCCGGAGCTTCTCGGCCTCATCGGAGGAGCCCACCAGCCGCGGATCATCGTGACGAAGCTTTCCCACATCCCAGCAGCCTCATCGGACCTCTCCACCACGCGTATCAAGCCGGCAAACTTTGCCGGTGAGCTGTTCTTGGAGGAGGTTCAGCGACCGTCCGATCGTGCCCCCTCGCCCAGTTCAGATCTCGATCGTCCATCTACGTGGAGTTCTCAGCCGTCCGATCTTCATCTGGGCTTGATCTGGACCGGTCATCGACGAAGGGGTGCCCTCGCTTCTCAGCCGTTCGATTTTACACGTGGCACCCCCTCGTCCATCGGATCATAATAAAGGGGTAATATCACTTAGGCCCCTCTCTTTATTGCATTTATAGTTTAGTCCTGTAAATATTTAGTGTAGTTGTTTTTATTTTGGATAATTTGCACATTGTACCTCGATGTTTAGTTTATTTGCATTTTAGTCCCTGTATATGTGGGCCACATGCATCTAACACGTGAGGATTTGGGTTATTTGCATGTTTAGTCCTGTATATCCTATGTGTTACCGATTGCATATTTTTAAATAGGAATTTCTTTTATACCCCTCTGTGTCTGGATCACGTGTGTTGCGCGTGTGCTTTGGGCTTTTTGCAAGTTTGGCCCCTGAGCTTTTTACACGTGTTATTGATTGGCCCCTGGAACTATGTTTCTTTGCATTTAGGTCCCTGTGTACTATATGCCTTGTTTTGATTGAATAAAATAGAAAATTAAATCCAAATTAAGTGAAATTTGGATATGTGGCTCCTGCCACTGTGCAAAAATTTTCCTAAATTTTTGGGATATTTTTGAGGCTTTTTACTATTTTTAAAAAATTCAAAAATACGCATTTTTTTACTGTTTGGAAAAGAAAATCAAAGAAAAATACAAAAAAATGCTTTAAAAATTCAGAAAATAGTGATAGTTAGTTTTAGTGTATTTTAGTTTCTGTTAAATTTTTGTGCCATTTGGATTTATAAAACCTCTAAAATTGCAAAACCCTAAAATTCTTATAAAAATTCTAAAAAATTCTGTAAAAATAAAAAATACAAACTCTTTTTCTGTAGTTTAGTTTTTACATATACTTTTCATTTTGCCTCCAGATTTTTATAGATCAATTTTATATTTTTAATTGATCTTTCAAGTCTGGCTGCACAGTAGCCCTTTTTTTCCTCTTTCTTGATTTTTATAAAATGAAATAAAAATTGAAAAATTCCGAAAAATTCACCAAAAACACTTAAAAACCTAAAAAAAACATAAAAACATTTTTATTGGAATTTTCTGTGTATTTTTGAGTGTTTTTAATAATTGTTGAAGTTGCTTGTTTTTACATTTTCTTATAAAATCAAAAATACAAAAACATTTAAAAATCATAAAAGTGCACCAAAACATTTTCTCTTTATTTTTCGATTTTTGACTACTTCGTAGACTGCAAGGCCACCCCGTGCTCCTTGAGTTCGACCCTGGTCGCTATACCTGGTTAATAAAAATAGCGAGGACCGCTGCCGATTTTATTGATTGATTGTCTTATTTGGTGGTTCCTTAGATTTTTCTTGTTGAGTCCGATTTGCGAGTGATTGAGGTCGCAACGACCTGAGTTATTTATCTCCCTTAGTCGCTCGTGGTTTTTTGGCTCATCACTTACCATATCCTTCAGAGGTGGGTTCGATCCTGAAGCTTGCTGGCAGGTGGTGAGGTCTTTCACAATGATGGAGGGCGGCGGGCGGTGACAGGTAGAATCGCCTAACCGCAGCGGCTTCTATCTCTGTTGGAACCCACAGGCATCGTCAGACTAAGCCTCATTCACGGAGTCAACAGAAAGATCGAGTTAGGGCACTAGGTCTTCCACACGGGGGGGGGGGGGGGGGGGGTCCTGGAGCTTGCAAGGGGGCCTGGGGCTTGCAGGGTTGGGGTTCTGATCTAGGGCTTGCAGTCAGAGGAGGGGGCTTACCATCTGGGAGAGGGGCAGGGCGGAGGCACGCGGGCTGAGGGGGTGGGGCAGAGACACACATGGGTGTGTGTGTGTGTGGGGGGGGGGGCTCTTATTTGGGGCTTGCAAGTGGAGGCAAGAGTTTGACAGGAGCTTGCTGGCTGGGTGAGGAGGCAGGGAAGGCTTCGATCGGCTTGCAGGGAGAAGGAATTCGATGAGGTCTTGCAGACAAGGGAGTGGAGGGACTTCGATGGCTTGGTTTTGGAGGAGGAGGTGGTTGGAGAGAGGAGGAAGGGGAGGAGGAGTTGGTCGGAGGAGGTGGGTGCTGGAGGAAGAAGGGGATATTGATCTCATTTATAAATAATGGGAAATTAAAGGGTAAAAAATATAAAATACTTGACGGATATCATCATAGTTAATGAAAAGTTGGATGGAAGTTAACACGGGGTTATGAGTATAACAGTTGAGCACAACTCAAGGTCTTGGGTGTAATTTGTGACTATCGAGGGTTCCTAGGGTAATTACGAAATTACTCAAGGTTATGGGTGTATATATTCCAAAATAAATAAAGGTTAATCTTTTTACATAAAATAATAAGCTCAAAATGATTATTTGTATAATATATATTATGGTCCCAAAATCCTCACGTTTCAAATATAAAATCCAATTCCTTTGATTTTGGTCTTGTTTTGTAGAGAATAAACATAAGATTAAGATAAAGGTGAGCAGAGTTTCGTAAGAGAATGTATGGCTGAGATATTTAATCGTACAACTTTTAGTCTCAAAAAATATGATATGGGTGTATTGGTCATACATACATGTTTGTATTTTTTTGATATTTTTCTTGATTAAGGTTCGTAGTATGTACACAAAGGAGTTGAATTTATTCAATTTGGAGTTAGTATGAATAAATTAGAAATTACTGAAGATTTGGGTATTTATAGGTGAATATTTAAATAAAAAAACTCTTTATTTTATGACTTAATACATTTTATTTATTTAGGGATTTATTGGGTTAGTTCATCAATCATTATATCCAAGAGCAAGTAATTAAAGTAGACGAATCACAAATTCACTAATGTATAAAACTTATACAATTGGCATTTCTTTACCCAACATTGAATGTAAATATTTAATTGTTTTGTTTTATTTAATTTCATTTAATTTTTTAGTATGTGTTTTCAATAAGTAATAGAAATTAAAATAAAAAAGCATTAAAACGACCAAAAATAACCTTATCGACATGCACATGTATAAAAAATATTTTTATATTTTATATCTTATTTTCTTACCTATAAAAAATAAAAAAAATATATCCATGTGTAAATATATTTGTAATATTTTATAAAAGGGTTTATGTATATAGTACTAAAAGCAAATCAAAGAAAAATACAAAATGTGTAAAACATTTAGTTTATGCTTATAAAATGCCACAATTCATATTTTCGTACATATATCTTCTTTTGATTTTGAAACCTTCATGAATGTTGTAGATCTCATTGCAATCTACAATTTTTATGTGTGATCATTTTTAAATTTTAAATGATTTTATATTTTCTTTGATATTTTTCTTTAATTTTCTATTTTATTCAGATAACTTTCCCAATCATCACCAAATGGCGATCCATCATTGGGTGAACCTCGCTTTGCTAAACTATTGTTGACCTTTGGTAAATTGGTCCATCCCCTTCGGCCTTAACCTCTCTCCTTATGCCTTGCCGGCGACTCAATTGACCCACTTGTTCAACTGCATTGCCTACCTCCCTATACCTCCAACAGTCATCGAAGCTCAATCGTCAATTCAGCCAACCTCTACTCCCTTCCTGATCTAAGACACGTGTGTTTGTGTGTCCCGTCTAAGTAAAATCTATTAATATGAATAAAGTGCAATATTAGGTGGAGTATATGATGATATCTTATGTGAATCATGTATTGAGTCATAGTTGGACCACATTTCATTGTTCACTTCAAGAGCCCTATATTACATGAGATGCACAAGTATAGTAAGAGTGCTATCGTGCTTAGGTTTTAGACAATGATCAACTCTTGATTTGATGATATGGACAAATTTTTGAGAGGTTACGATTTTCCTACAAATTGCCATAAATTGTATTCATAGATGGGTTCATGGGATCCATGGGAATAGTGACGAACATGATTGTTTTGCTTCTTATATTTCCATTTTACATGTATAAATTGAGTTGACCTACGTAAATTATCAGAATAATGTGGACCTTGTTAAGTCATCCCCTCATGAGTAGAGACTTGTGGAACTGTACATGAAATGGTCGCTGATGTTTTATTATTTCGTCTATTATGTTCTAAATTGTGATTGTATGAATTCTTTTCAATGTTGGATATCTATTATTCTAGTAGCTAAGAGTCGATATCGAGGGTCAAACATCTCATCCACATTAAAAGTAAGGTATTATTAGGAGCATTATAGTTAGCTGGAAAATATTTTACTAAAGATCTTTCCACAATGCAATATATGATGAATGTCATAAGTTAAGAATGATTGACATCTACGCTCAACTTGAGAGAAAGTGTTGAGTGTTGAATTTGGGCTAAATGGATCATGCAAGTGCATCTATTTAAACTCTTCATCCATATCAAGTATACTCACACCACCATTGAAAATTAAATGAAAAAGAGAGAAAAATCTAGTCATATGTGTGCATTAGGTTATCCCCTCTAGTGGTCCTTCCCTTCTGTTAGAAGGAGTTTTCCATTTGGTCAAATTTAATAATAAACAATTGTTTTTCATACTTATACAAAAAGAGGCAATTGAGTGGTTATTGACACAAGAGTGAGAAAAAAAATACAAGTTTTTGAAGTGACACAAGTTTGTTGGTACAAAGTTCCCAATAAGATTTGCATCTTTTTACATTTTAAAAATGCCAAATTTTGAAGGAAATCAATAATTTCATAATGAAGATGGCCATTGCATTGAAACAAAAGCTTGATGAATTTTGAAAAGATTGTAGCCTTTTAATGTCTTTTGCATGCTTTTTATCCGATGTAAAAGATGATGTCTATAAAATCGATTTTTGATAATATTTATGCTTTTCTCGAATCTCATGAACAAGAAATGAATCACAAATGGAAAATATAGGTATTTTATACCCGTAATTTGCTCACGAAAATCATATCTCTCCACAGAAGCCAAATGAAGAACCATCTTTACCCATTGCTAATGTAGTCGAGTTGTAGTATAGTCGACACAAAATCAATTGATCAGAAACCACATTAGTAAATATGTAAATCTCGGTGAAGAGAGTGTTGCATCACTTTAAAAGTAATTAAATCTTTGTTTAAGTCACACGATATATATATTAAGTATCACTTTTTTCTTTTAAACATTTAAAAATCAACTTAAAAATTTTCAAAATCAAAAAAAAATTTGAAAATAAAAAGAATAAAGAAAAAAGCACAAAACATTAAATCGCATCTCATTGTATTAACATCTCATCAACATTCTACATAACATACATTGCATTCACATCGTGCATTCAAATCATCGCACTTAGAGTATTTCATGCTAAATTAATAAATTGAATTACGAGTTAAATCACTTCTAAATGTTACCAACCTCATCGTGTTCGATCTTGGATACTATCCAAGTAAAAAGAAGTAAAAAAATCTTTTATTTTACTTGAAGAGATACTTGCAAAAGTCAACATTGAGATCCATAAAAGGAGAACCCTTTCCTGATGTTAAATTGGTAGAAAACGAAAACTTTAAAGTTTCATGAGATTTCCTATCATATCTTGTCAAAAATTGTCAGTTCTTATTAGCTTTGTTGCTTCAGAGTTTGTTTTCAACACAAGATAAAGAATTCTCCCTGATTTTAGAAATTCTTCATCTCTTAGGTCCTCGAGGCCCTAACATGTACCACCAATTGAACCCAAGCCATTATAAATATTATTCAATTTCAATATGTAATAATTTCAAGTTTGGATTAGTTTCCCTTTGTATGTGAAGGATATAGACTTTCAAGACCACTTTATTGTGTTTATTTTATCTTAGCGGGATTCTAATTGTGAAGTGGCCATAGCCATATCACATTTTTGTTATTGGGTGAGGTGTGTAGGTCTTTTGGCCATGTCATGCCATTTAATTTATATCGTCCTTTTTCTTTTAAATTTCTATTGTCATTATTTTTATACGTGGGTGATTTATTGTATATAAAATTCATTCCCATTCTCTTTGTTTATAATAATATGTTTTAATATGATTAGTATGTATTATTTTTCTATTTTAACCTGGTTATGCCAAACCTCAACATACAATGGTAGTTACAAAGTGTACAAATTTTCATTAAGATTATTTCTTTAATAAGCTTCACTTAATTATTTTTTATAAAGTTCTTTTCACCACACGAAAAAAATAACTTTAATAAGCATACATATAACTGCAAAATTAAGTGTTATTTATGCATTATATTTCCTGGACTTGTCTTCTTTAATCTTAGAGTTCTTTTTTACTTATTTATAGCCCAAAATAGAACCATAAGACTATAAGACAGATTCTTAAAGATTTAAAATTATTCTTCATATAAATATATAATTGTTAACATTCAACTTAAATATTCAAAAATAAAAAATATTATATATGGGATTTTTACCTCACGAGCCTTATAAACTTGTTAAAGTTACCTCTACACCCTTTTGCACAACATAATTACCACATCGATCTCGCAAATTACTCCAAGAACCCTTACGAGTTTCAAATAGATTAACCGTATGGTTCAAGGGCTAAGAGTAATAAGTTTATGGGGTCGAGGGGAGAATTACGTTATTTCAAAGGTCGAGAAAATGATTTACAAAGTTTATATGGTTTGTGAGGTAAAAATCTCATTATATATTATAACAAATTCATTTAGAATTCAAAACATATAAAACGAATCAAATGGATTTGAAGGTATTAGATTTGATTAACGCCATTAATTCATGTCATATTACCCTTCTCTTTCTTTTAGGGGTTGCTTGATGAACGCTTTATGAACTCTCACTCTTTCTATCTAGTGCCAACACATCTCGACATGTTCGCATAATGACATACTTTGTCAACAACTTATGGACACAAATTCAACAAGTTTCTTCTTTTTTCTATTTACTTTTGTAGTTCAATAACTCAGCGATCCCAAGTCTGGGTAAATGAGGAAGGTTGCGCGTTAGGTAGTCAACAACCAACACAAGATAATCAAATTCCTAAACAACGTTATTTTAAGAACAATATTTAGCAATTTGTCTCGAAACAGTCTGGATCTTTTCAACATGGATTAAGCAAACATTTATATTTTGTTGGAGCATTCAAAATCTGCAAAGTTTCTCGCATGAGGAACACATGCGAGTAAATAAGCTAATTCAACTACATCACCGCTTGGATGCAGTCCAAAATTTGCAAGGGTTCTCGCATATTGGACACATGCGAGTAAAAAAGTTAGTCCAAAAGAGGTTGCAAAGGAAGTTGTAGATAAGTAGTTGGAATATTAACACTCTGACTGGTAAATTGATGGAGATATTAGATACATTGAAAAAAAGGAAGATTCATATACTGTCTCCAAGAGACAAAATGGATTGTGTTGGACATGCGAGCCCACAACGAGCCATTATGCAATAAATGTTATTGCAAATATCATTCCCTGATCTGAAATGAAGAATAAATAATTTGCATAATAGGTCCATAGTACAATTAGGGTTATGTACCATGACTATCTTGATGATCATACAACTGTTGATTCAACTGTTGAATCATAGAGGCTGGTGCTTGGATGAATATCTAAAGAGTTAGATTGAGGACTCATCAAGCACCGTCAAATGATTGTTAAGAGATGATCTCCAGCCTGAGTAGAAGATGGCAATCCTTTTCTCTAAAGGTTGATATCTGACCGACCTCTTGATGCAGGTCCTCTGCATAGGAATAGAGATTCGGAGGTGTCAGATTAGTTAGGTCAAAGAGTTGACATAACGAGATCGAGATAACCAAAGTCCTATATCGTATGTTGTCACGATACATGCACGCATCCTATGACCGGAGACAGATGTGTTACTATGTGTCTGAGTATGTACATTTGGCAGACCAATAGGTTGATGACCTAACCAAGGTCTATACACCGGCGCACTGGTGTGCATATAAGGGCATATGAGTGATACGATCTCTCAAAGGGATCATACATGTTCAGTTACTGAACCGGAAGACATGAGCCCACTCATGAGATATTGGGAAGAATCAAATTTTGTGCGCACGGTCGTCTCGCTTTGGAAGCTTGACTGAATTTGTAGGTTTGATATATACTTTTGGAAAGTATATTATCAAGACCTAGGTATGATATATGCTTTTGGAAAGTATATGATCGATACCGACTCCCAATGATCGAATGAGAAACTTACTGATAAAACCATGAAGTAGACAGTATAAAGTTGATCCAATACTTCGGGTTTATTATGAGTCTTCCAGTGTGCAGGATGTACAGGTATTGGGAATACGTGAGGGTGATGTGATCATAAAACGATTGTATAACCATGACGCTTCCATTCCTAGGGAGTGATGAAACGGGTCTGGATTTTAGTGACTCCTCTCAGTAGAGAAGTAATCTGATCTTGGTCCAAAATGTTGGACATTGATATGAATGTGATTCAGATGCAATGAGAAGATTAGATTTGCGGTCTTGATTTAATCAAGCATCTATGGGAGGCCCGCGATCTGGATTTGAGATATGATCTCAATATCCAAGTCACTATACGTGGAACAATACAATCGCCCTGTCCTTATCTCCAAGTATTCGTGGAGAAAGCGTATTATCCTTGAAAGGGTTCAGGATAATTTCATTGTTGATAATATGTATCCGAGCATTGAGAAAATGGATAATTAAATGTGATTTAATTATCATGATTAATATGAATTCAATTCATATTTTAAAAAGAGCTATCTTAGATAATTAAATGTGATTTGATTATCAAAGATGAAAATAATGTGAATGTGATTCATATTATTTGAGAACAAGAGAATAGAGATCCAAGATGTAAATGTGATTTAATTATCATGGATATGAATAATATGGATAACAATATCTATATTAGTCGTATATATTATAAATGTGATTTATAATATATAAGAGAGAGCTTTTTGTAATTTACATTTGTTAGTTAAATGTTGATGTGAATTGAATTCACATTGGACATTAAATTAAAAATGTAATTTACATTTTATTTTGGGTTGTGAATGTGATTCACAAATTTCAATGGCATGATTTGCAATGTTCACAAAATAAATTAGATTTATTTTTGTGAAATAATTTGCAACAAAAGTTATTGCAAATATTGGAGAGAATCATGATATAATGTAATCTCATGAAATATAGAAAGGAGGCTCCCTTCCTAATAAGAAGAGGGGACGACCACCAAGTCCTTATAGGACTCATAGCCGTCCTCCTCCTTTATGGAAGGAGGCTTACCTCATTAATGGAGATTGATTTGATATAAATCAAATTATATTTATTGTATATTTGATTTTTATTAAATTAATTGTTGTTGGTTTTTTACCAACAAAAATCTTAGCCATTGAAAGAAACACAAATCAATGAGAGTCATTGGATTTGTGTTGTCCCATGGATTGAGATCCATGGATCCCAAAATCATATAAAAGGAGAGGCACCTCTTTGCTCTTCTTTACACAATACAATGCTTTTGAAGCACATCTCTCTCTCTCTCTCTCTCTCTACACGCCAACCCTCTCTCTTCCTCTCTAGGCCGTCCACCATGGATGCCCCTGAGAGAGTCTCCATCGCCGCAGCGTCGTCGTTATGCTGCCCGATGGTTTGCTCGTGGATCTCCGTCTACTTCGGCGTGCCGTGCTCGTGAAGAAGACGTCGTATCTCGTTTGTCGAGATCAGGAGATCCGTGACTTGGATCATCAAGATGGATTGCGAGAAGCACGCGATTCATCCCCGCGCTCGCAAGCATCTCCTCCGACGGATCGGACTTGAGACAGGAGGTCTCTTCGTTTAGAGACTCGATCACAACCACGCTTCAAGATGTAACTCTAATACTTGTTTGTGGTTTAGACGAAACGATCCGAGAAGTATTCTTGGATCATGTGGTTTCGTCACAGGAAAACTTTTTAATTTCCACTGCATAGAACACCTAGTATGACTAGTCGTTCTTCGTCGTATTCGATACGATGCTCACGCTTCCGTGATGCGCTTGAGGATCTAACCATATCCTTCAAGTGGTATCAGAGCCTTAGGTTGGTGGTTTTGGATACGATCCATGAACCAATGATGACTTGGGTTCGTTAGGGTTTGCGAAAATTTTCTTGCATTTCATTTTCGCATCTCTGTTTTGAGATTATTTTCGGCAATGTTTAAATTGTTTAAACACGAAAATAATAATTGAATTTTGTTCCCCATTAAATAAGGAAACTGTAGGATCTGAGTTCACGTGATTTCGATTCCGTTTGCTCAAGTTATGCTCATTTTAGTGAACATGTATCTACCGTTTCGGGGACTGCAGATCATGACGTAATTAAGATGTTAATTGCGGATTTAAAACGCCTTGAAATGCCTGCAAATCACTTATATTCCGTTGTAAATCAAATTAGAAAACTTTAGAAACTTACTTTGCTTAATTTGGATTTAAATTGATTGAGATACGGTATTTTTAGTAAGTGAGGGTCACTGCTGGAAATACTTTCCAAATCAAGAACCTAGTGATTGTCATTTACTCAATTAGTGAAATTAAATTGTTTAATTTCCTATAATAATTGTGCATAAATATTTGTGAAATATTTGATGATAATTATTTCCTTAAATGACATTGCCTTAACCAATATTTGATTAGATGTGATCTAGATCACTAATTGGTTACATGATCTACATTCCAACAAACATGTTGCTTGAATAGGATTTGGGTTTTGTTTAGCAAATATTATTATAATGTTAATCAAAATTGTTTTGATTATTACTATATGGTATTATTTCGGTTGAAGAACCGATGATCATCTCAAATGCAAATTGATCTATTTGGCGTTATCCTTTCCTGAGGTGGATATGGTGTCTAGTCGGAGAGCATTGGGGCAGCAAGTTGCAACGTATGTGGTCCGTCCTACTCTTGTCGGTACTGGCCATGACAGCGGGTAGGGACTCGATAATGCCGGAGAAGTCAAGATGTATTTCTATTTATTAAAATTCAGAATAATATTTATTTGAGATAATACCATAATTCAAGTAACAATAAAATATTTGTTGGATATTAATTGGATCATTAATTTAACATGATTAGATTAATTGGAATCCAATTAAAATTAAAACACTCTATTATGAATAGAGATGTTATTTCCCTTGGAAGAATTAATCATAATATATATGATTCATAATGATTAATTAAAATTTGAATATGATATGGAGGATCACATAAGTGACATCCATGGTCTCCCGTCAAAGAGAAGGGTTCCGTCGCCAGGGATTGTATATAGGAGACGCCTGTCCGAAGGGACAGCTCCTGTATAGATAGAAATATAAAAGGTCTTAACTGTGGATACCTTAAGAGAGAGTGATCTCCAGGAATAAGGGTATTCTGATAAGGATTATGGAAAAACTGGTTATGATAATTGTTAAGATGTAGTGTCAAGACACTTTAACTAACAAGATTGAGTATTGGTTGCATAAGATGCAACATTCACATTAGCTGCGAGCACTGTTACCGGGGATATGCAAGTGCCGTAAAAGGACTTGACGTTGTCTTGCAGGAACAGAGTGGCTGATCATCTTACCTAGCTATTTTCTTAATAGCCTATGATTGTCACATGAGTGCGGGTTTAAATGATTAACCCATTAATGGCTCTTTGGGCTAGTGGGAGATTGTTGGACATGCGAGCCCACAACGAGCCATTATGCAATAAATGTTATTGCAAATATCATTCCCTGATCTGAAATGAAGAATAAATAATTTGCATAATAGGTCCCTTAGTACAATTAGGGTTATGTACCATGGCAATCCTTATCTCTAAAGGCTGATATCTGACCGACCTCTTGATGCAGGTCCTCTGCATAGGAATAGAGATTCGGAGGTGTCAGATTAGTTAGGTCAAAGAGTTGACTTAACGAGATCGAGATAACCAAAGTCCTATATCGTATGTTGTCACGATACATGCACGCATCCTATGACCGGAGACAGATGTGTTACTATGTGTCTGAGTATGTACATTTGGCAGACCAATAGGTTGATGACCTAACCAAGGTCTATACACCGGCGCGCTGGTGTGCATATAAGGGCATATGAGTGATACGATCTCTCAAAGGGATCATACATGTTCAGTTACTGAACCGGAAGACATGAGCCCACTCATGAGATATTGGGAAGAATCAAATTTTGTGCGCACGGTCGTCTCGCTTTGGAAGCTTGACTGAATTTGTAGGTTTGATATATACTTTTGGAAAGTATATTATCAAGACCTAGGTATGATATATGCTTTTGGAAAGTATATGATCGATACCGACTCCCAATGATCGAATGAGAAACTTACTGATAAAACCATGAAGTAGACAGTATAAAGTTGATCCAATACTTCGGGTTTATTATGAGTCTTCCAGTGTGCAGGATGTACAGGTATTGAGAATACGTGAGGGTGATGTGATCATAAAACGATTGTATAACCATGACGCTTCCATTCCTAGGGAGTGATGAAACGGGTCTGGATTTTAGTGACTCCTCTCAGTAGAGAAGTAATCTGATCTTGGTCCAAAATGTTGGACATTGACATGAATGTGATTCAGATGCAATGAGAAGATTAGATTTGCGGTCTTGATTTAATCAAGCATCTATGCTTTTGAAGCACATCTCTCTCCCTCTCTCTCTTTCTCTCTACACGACAACCCTCTCTCTTCCTCTCTTGGCCGTCCACCATGGATGCCCTGGAGAGAGTCTCCATAGCCGCAGCGTCGTCGTTATGCTGCCCGATGGTTTGCTCGTGGATCTCCGTCTACTTCGGCATGCCGTGCTCGTGAAGAAGACGTCGTATCTCGTTTGTCGAGATCAGGAGATCCGTGGCTTGGATCATCAAGATGGATTGCGAGAAGCACACGATTCATCCCCGCACTCGCTAGCGTCTCCTCCGACGGATCGGACTTGAGGCAGGAGGTCTCTTCGTTTAGAGACTCGATTACAACCACGCTTCAAGAGGTAACCCTAATACTTGTTTGTGGTTTAGACGAAACGATCCGAGAAGTGTTCTTGGATCATGTGGTTTCGTCACATGAAAATTTTTAATTTCCGCTGCATAGAACAACTAGTACGACTAGTCGTTCTTCGTCGTATTCGATACGATGCTCACGCTTCCGTGATGCGCTTGAGGATCTAACCATATCCTTCAGATTGGAGAGAAAGCAATGGAGATCGATAAGACATGCTTTAAACTTTGGTATTCAAGTAAAGACAAGGGCAAGAATGTTGCTGGAGTGGTTGTTCATAAGGATTTGAAGGATAGTGTGATTAAGGTGCAAAGATTCAGGGGTCGAATTATTTTGCTAAAATTGATTTTCAAAGAAGAAATTCTGAATACCATCTCAATTTATGCACCACAAATTTGTTTAAATGAAAGGAATAAACAAGTTTTTTGGGAGGATTTGGAAAAGATCATGCAATGCATCCCATAAAAGGAGATGATTTGCCTAGGTGGAGATATTAATGGACATGTTCGTCATCTTTGGCAATAGAGATGAAAGCAAGTATAATGCTGATCTAGTTAGAATCACAGGTCCAGAATACATCTCCGCAATCAGCTTAGTTGTTAGATGTCAACATTAACATCCAGCCTTTTGTGTGATATAATGAGTATTACCGCGTTAAATACATCTCATTCGTGCATACAAATGTGTACTTATATATCATTTATTATTTTAGTAACTCAGATGATACTAATTCGTGAAAAAAAATCGTTTTACACCATTTTCGATTAGGCAGACCGATATAATATCGATATCGATGTTTGCTACCTTGCCTCCATGGAACTGTTAGTTCTAAACCCCTCATGACTATATAATCTCTTTTACAATATTACAATAATTTATATTTTTTCGTTTATTTTTGTGAATAGATAAATTTGTATACCAAATAAACATTATCTCGTTAACCATTATGTATATTTTTTTGAATCAAATGACTCATCTCAATGCCATTCACTGTCTTCCATGAATAGAACATGTGTTCTAAGTGTGCTTAACTTCGCTACGTTGATTCCAATGTCAATGTTTATTAATCACCAATTAACATTAGGGATATTTATATCCATAACCCTGAGTAACTTCATAATTACCCCGGATACCCTCTATAATTATGAATTACACTCAGGACCTTGAATAGTTCTCCATTTTACACCCATAACCTTTCATTAGTTTAAGCTCATTAACTCAACCATAAGTGAGTTAATCTAACCAATCTCAAGTGTAACGATTAGGATTAATCAAACTAAAAAAAGAAAAAGCTTTTTTTCTCGTGGACGGATGGGGGGGGGGGGCTTATAGGCGATTGCAGTTGCCATGCACGGAGGGGGGATTCGATGATTGGATATAGGCGGTAGGTCGACGGTTTGGGGTGGGGGGTGGGGAGGCTTGCATGGAGGTGGGCTTCGGCGATTGGGTGGAGGCGGCAGCGGTTTTGGGGGGGGGGGATCTGGGCTTGTAGGTCGGGTTGACCTGGGCTTGGAGGTCGAAGTTGGAGGCGGTGGGGGTGGGAGGGGGGCTTGTAGGTCGGGTTGTCTTGGGCTTGGAAGACGAGGTTGGAGGCAGTGGAGGTTTGGTAGGGAAGGGGGGACCTGGGCTTGCCGGCGGAGAATGGGGTTGCAGGTCAGGGTTGGTGGCGGCGGGGGCGAGGGGTGGAGGGAGGCATGCAGGAGGAGGTTTGGGGTGGAGGGAGGATTTGGGCCTGCAAGTCGAGGACTGAGGCAATGGGTGCGGGGGGGGGGGGGGGGGGGGTAGGTCGAGGCTGGAGGCGACAGGTGCGAGAGGGGGTGCTAGCAGGTTGGGTTAGGAGGCGGTAGGTCGGCGGAGGACATCAACGGGGGGAGGGAGTTTCCTGGCTGGAGGAGGAGGTCGGTGAGGGCTTGGCTGAGGGTGCCATTCATAGATAATGTAAACTTAAAGGGTATAAAATGCAAAATACTTGTCAGATACCATTATAATTAATAGAAAATTAGATGGAAGTTAACACGGGGTTATGAATGTGAGAGTTAAGCACTATTCAGGGTCCTGAGTGTAATTCGTGATTATAGAGGTATCCAAGGTAATTACGAAGTTACTCAAGATTATGGGTGTAAATATCCCTTAACATTAACAACGATATGTTCGATATGATCGATATATGCGACATAAAAGTCATAGATGATCTGTATGTGTCATCTAAGTGTATATTTGTAAGTTATTTAATGTTATAAGAACTTGGATTAAATCCATTTCCAATATCTGCAAGTCAGCAATAAACAATAATAATGATATGTTCGATATGACCGATATGTGCGATATATGGAGTACAAATGATCGATCTGTGTGATATAAGTGTGTATTTGTAGGTTATTTGTTGTTTTAATATCTTGGATAATCTTAATTTTTGAAAGATGGCGAACAATGCCTTTTTGAGCCATTCCCAATATTTCCACCGAAATCATTGATATATCATCAATATATCCTGATTCATCCTCATCCAGACGGACTGGTACGAATATTTCCTTCCTTGATCCGAAGAGTAGCCAAAGAGATGCTAGGCAAGCCAAAGGGATGAACTCCAGGCCAAAAGGAGGCTTGGTGGAGAAGTGAAGGGGTGCAAGAGAAGCTTAAAATAAAGAGAGAATGCTTCAAATCCATATCTAAGGATAGATGGAGGAAACTATCACAAACTACAAAATATTGAAGAAAAAAGCAAAGAAGACTGCAAGCGAAGCTAAGTCAAAGATTACAAAGTTTTGTATAAAAAGCTCAACTCCAAGGAGGGACAAAAGTATATATTCAGATTGGCCAAAGCAAGAGAAAGAAATATTAAAGACCCTTCTCAAGTGAGAAAGATTGGACAAGGAAGGATATAGAAACTAGATGGAAGTAGTATTTCCATAAGCTTTTCACTGGGGAAGGGAATATAGAGATCACTTTGAGAGATCTAGCTAGTAGTGAGGGTTACTCCAGGTTCGGAATACTATGTATGATAGTGCTTCATCTTGTGTTAGGATCGAGTTTAGGAAGACTGACTATTTTGTCATCAACATTGGTATGCATCAAGGTCGAACTTTGAGTCCATTCCTTTTTACTTTGATTATGTATGAGGTGACTAGTCACATTGAGGATGAGATACCTTGGTGTAGGTCATTCATTGATGGTATTGTGTTGATTGATGAGTCTAGAGATGCAGTAAATCTTGAGGTATGGAGACATGCATTGGAGATTAAAGGATTTCATATAAGTAGGGATAAGCCTGAATATATGGAATGCACTTTTGATTGAAGCATTGTTGAAGGAATCGGGATGAAGATCAGTGACGAGAACATTCAGAAGAATGAGTCTTTTAGATACTTAGAATCTATTTGCAACATGATGGTGAAATTGATGGAGATGATAATCATATAATAAATGCATGTTGTTTAAAGTGGAGAGGAGAAGCAACCGTGAGACATGCTATACTTTATACATCTGAATGTTGGCTTGTGAATCATAAACAGGTGCAGAGAATGACAATGCATAAATGAAAATGCTAAGGTGAATGTGTGAAGATACATGTAAAGATCACATTTAGAATGATGCAATTAAAAGGAAAGTGGGTGTAGCTCCGATTGAGGACAAGATGTGAGAAAATCGCTTAATGTGATTTGACCATTTGCAAAGGACGCATGGTGATGCACCAATTAGGAGATGCACGTGTTGGCATGTTGAGTCGACTAATAGAGGGCGAGGAAGGCCCAAGAAGCGTTAGAAAGTAGTTATTCGAAGAGATCTTGGTTTTTTAGATCTACGTCCGAGAATGGTCCAAAATAGCTTTGAATGGAGGTAGAGAATACATGTCGTATACCCTACTTAATGTGGCAAAATGCTTTGTTGTTGTATTTTTGTAGTTCAATCTCTATTTTGCAGGGAGGGGAAGACCACGAGATGGAAGGGGAGTAGAAGAGGTCTTTGCTGATCCTAATGAATTAACTTTCAAGATCAACTTGCATATTTAACTTGCCAATAGGAGACATGATGCAGAGGCATACTAGTGCAGTTATCAATCACTTCCAGTCAAGGTTGCAAAAGTTGGTAATCGATACTTGGTCGATCGGGTCACTATCTAAGGATTAATAGGTAGTCGAACGACTAATCGGATTTAATCAGACTCTAATCGTCTTTGAATTTGTTCATTATTTTAAACATATAACTAATTTTTATACACATATTACATAAATTTCGTACATTTTTATACTATCATAATGAAACAAAAGAAGTAATTGAATTTAAATAAAACATAAATCATCATAATAAGTTTGCTTTTAAAAAAAGCAAAACATAAAAAAATCAAGCAAAAATTGGTTGACTAGTGTGCCTAGTCAGACTTAGTCAGTACTCGATCAGTCACTCCACTGACTAGACTAGTCGGACCTTCTAGCCGGGCAACTTTTACAACAATGCTTCCAGTTGCATAGACATGAATGCCACTGGAGTTAACATCGATTCAATAGAAAAAGAGGGTCAAACGAAGTGACGGCAAACCTTGATTTAGTGTTGCTCCTTTGTTTTCAGAAGATACATGCTTCATGTTCAGTTGGGGCTAGGGCTCAAAGTATTCCACCTCACATCCAAAATAGTTGTTCACTAGCTATCATAAGCCACTCGCAAAAGTTGAACATCGGATATAAGATGTCATTCTTAACCTGTTCCTCTCTCAAACTTACAATCTATCAGCATTTTGTTTCTGAGAAACTGGAAATTTGTTTGTCAGTTGCAACAAACACTTGAACCTATCACTGAAACAATGCATATCAACAGCTTCCGATGGTTTCTGTATCATTTCTTAAGTGCTTGTTCACATAGTATAAACATTTCGAGTTTCTAACATACAGGATGATGCAACTCCATTCCTCATTAAAAACATACCATTTCACAAGCACAACAATTTCTAACAAGATGGTAATTGCAGCTGTCAAGACGCGGCAATCAATTTGTGATTGGGAAATGATATATTCTTGTGTAGAATATTACTTTACGTTAACTGCTTGATTATGCCAATCCAAAAGAGCCTCTTGGAGATTATCGTTCATAATAAGTACTAAATGAAAGACATACATCTGCTACCATGAACTGCGCATTATCTGATTTTAACTAGGAGACATAAACTACCTACCAGGAACTGCAATGTTATTCATTGGTTTTATAGATCAACATGCGATTGATAATACATACCGAGCTCACTCCTCAAGTTTACTGAGAAGAAACGGGCTGATGGCAACAAAGGAAAACCTACACCTGGCACCCAGAATGAGAAACCAAAAAAAGAATGAGCACTGAGGGAGCAATATATCGTGTAATACACACCTAAAGATATTCATGTAACAGTTTAAACACATACTTAGTGGGTGATATAATAAAATCTTCTGAACACCAACTTGATGCTAGGAAAAAAACAGCAGTAGCAAGAATCCTTAAGAATTTGATCAGGATCCTAATTCTCTAACTTCAATGTGTCATCAGTTGCTTGAACCTACAAGTTCCTTTGCCTGTGATGATATAACCATTTTCATGGGCTGCGTGTTGAGAAATGCAAGAGTTATTCTTGATAAACAAGACAAGTGGAGGAACAAAACCAGCTAGGTGTTATGATAGCTGTTATAAGCAAGGTGACCATGGGCTGCGTGTTGAGAAATGCAAGAGTTATTCTTGATAAACAAGACAAGTGGAGGAACAAAACCAGCTAGGTGTTATGATAGCTGTTATAAGCAAGGTGACCGGTTTGGCATTCGAGGAGTTTAGACTTGTACCATCAGCATAGAGATAAAGATATCTTAAATAGATTCAGGCCCATCCACGATTTTATATAAGCATTCTCACCTCAGCCAACTCCTTCTCATGCTTCTGAATAAATGCTGTATCAACTATGCCATTCTTGAAGTCCTGCAATTATAAAATAAAAAAATGGGGATTAATAAGGGCAGATAAGAAAGGCAGATCATCCTTATGTTCGTTCTACTACAACAGAATCGAGACCAATTATTAAGAACGTGACCTCAATGTCAAGGATAAGCTTGTGGTACTCAATGGTGGTAGGAATTCCTGCCAAAAAAGCTGCACATTAGCTACAAAAAAGGGACTTTTTTTGGATATGTGACACTGCATCTAACTATAATCCAGACAGATCATCAACAATTATGTTTATGAGATTTCTTCTTCCACACCCCCACCCTCACGAGAAAGTGGATTTAAACATGGGTAATTGGCGCAGGAAGGCAACTGCTCAACTACCATAGATTCCTGTAATACGAGGCTTGCAGATGGTCAGATATCTTATCGATTGACATGAAGAAAATAAATAACTCAGAACACTGCTACCAATATATTTAATGCCCCATGTAGACCTAGACATCCTGATATAAGATGGACTTAACATTGAATAACTAGACCTCTACACGTAGAGAAAGGCACAAAGAGGCCTTTGTAAACAAAACATGGAGATTCTATAAACTTTGAAGGCAATATAGACTAATTCCTAAAGGCATAAATTTTAGCGAAGGTCAGATCATGGTTGTAGTGAGGGGACGATTGTTCATGAAGGCTTACCACCAGAGGCTCGTGCCTAACAAACATTTATTTATACCCCTTCACGAGAGATACATGGAAGGCTGGCAAATAATGGTTCTTTAATATATCTGTCAAGTGTCAACAAGGTTTGTTTCCACTGTGCAATCAATTGAGATCCTACTTGAAGCCTTTATTACATTATTTTGGAGAATTGCAACATCTACACCCAGGTTGCACCTTAGACAAGGAGTTAGTCCTTTCGGGGATCAATCACGTAGACAGCAAAGCTATGGATACTTTCTTGGATAAGCTATGCAATAGGAACATTTTATTCAAATGTAGAGCATATGGACCCTTTAGCTACGTGCCAGGAACTTAAATCTTTAAAAAAATGCGATCAGTTTCTTCTTTCTCAAATTCTATGAAGGACCCAGGCTCTAGTTGAGAGATTTGCATGAGGTTGAGTATGTTGTAAAAGGGTTTTAAGTTCGACAACTATGTAATATCTCTTATTGGTTCAACATAACGTGAGCTAATCTTGAGTGACCAAATTTCTGCTTTAAAATGTATACAATATTGCATTGCATCAGATAAACTAATAGTTAATTGGGTGAGTGCAAATCTTGATTGATACCAAATTTCCCCTATAAAATGTATACATTATCGAACAGTTAATTGAGATCCATTATTGTTCTGGGTTAAGGACAAAAGATGCAATAACCAAAATGTTCAGTATCATACTTCCTGGTCTAAGAAGATCTGTTAATCGTCTCATATATCAAATAGCGACCTGACTGAACTCTAAATTGACTACAAAATACAGATTGCTATTCCGATGTGACTAACAATCAAGGAGTTTGAGGACAAAGATGGAGAAGTCCTCTGTTGTAACAATGGCCGGGTTAAGGAGAAAAATGCTACCACCAAAATGTTCAGTATCATACTTCCTGGTCTAAGAAGATCTGTTAATCGTCTCGTACATCAAATAGCGACCTGACTGAACTCTAATTTGACTACAAAATACATATTGATATTCTGATGTGACTACAATCAAGGAGTTTAGGGAAAAGATGGAGAAGTAGTCTGTTGTAACAATGACCAAGACAAAAATCCATGTTTTTATCCAAATTATTATGTCTCCATAACCCCAATAGTTGAGCTTTCCTTATCTACGGCTGGTATGTAGGGGTGCTAATAGGGATGAAAACGGATCGGATATGGATCGAATATGCCTTTTTCCATATCCATATTCACTTCATCTCTATCGAATACAGATACATGTATGATTCATATATGCATTAAGGAAACCGTATCCTTAAAAATATGGATACGAATCCGAATAGGATATTTATCAAAATCGAATACGGATCGAATAAAGAACTGACCCGAATACGGATCGAATAAAGAGCTAATCTAAATATGAATCGAATACAGAATGAAATCCAAATATGGATCCAATAAACATGGAATCCGAATATGGATCGAATTAAGACTACATATGAATATGAATTGGATTTTTATCAAAGTTCATAATGATTTTACAAAATGACAATGAAAAATAAGTTGCATCATGACAAAAGGGAGCGTCAAGGTAACTTGCGTTCTTGACCGGAAGAAAAATGGGGGCATGGTTTCGTAACTTTTGTCCGTACCCATCCCCAAACAAATAGAAGTTTATTAATATCATTAATATATTATATTTTATAATGTATAATACTAATATAATAACACGGCGTTGTGTCTTATATTATATTAACTAATATACAAAATAATATTAAATATTGTATTCGGATATCCGGATCAAGATCCGGATATTCAAGCCATTACCATATCCGCATCCATATCCAGAAATTTTTTATAACCTATATCCATATTCGATCTGTATTCGATTAATATTCAGATACATATATCCATCCGTATCCACTAATTCAAATACGGTAAGTGGATATTTAGATATATCCGTATCCGTTTTTACCCCTAAGTGCTAATCGAATCGAATACCTTCGGATTCACGAGAATTTGGATTCAATTCAATTTAAAAGTTTGAATCCGAACTCAAATCAAAATTTGAACGAATTCAAAAATTAAATTTAGATCTGATTCATTTTGAGTTTTGAGTATTCAAATTAGATTCATGTTATTTCAAATTTGAAATGCTAATTGATGTTTTGAAGCTCATATAAATAATTTTACATGAAGAATGCCATAATAGTAAAGATTTTATTGTATAATTCTGATTTTGACTATAGATTACTAAGATAAGTTGAAAAACAACTATATAATCAAGGAAAATATCAAAGAAATAATATATAGAGGATAAAAATATCTAATTTTACGCATTGTTTTATGTCTACTATAGTCTAAATACACTCATTTTTCTTGTAATGAAAGAAATATATGAATACAATACAATAATACAAGTATAGGAAAGCGATAGAATATTATTGACAAAAAAGTTAAAAACATTACAAAAAAAGTTAAAGATTAGAGATACTTTCTTCTCTCTTACTTGGCATCTAAAGTATAAATAATAACTTTACAAATGATGAAATCAAAATAAAAATGAAAAATTACTTATTTACATTGTCAATTGACATGTTATGCTTTGTGATATTATGCAAATATTAAATCTTTTTGATATGGATGAAATGTCATAGCATTTGCTGCTAGCTATCCATATGTTATTTCTACATCTATTTACTTTCGATTGAAATTGGATTAAATGTATGCCAACCCTTTGATATAATTACGCTATAATTCCTTGAACAATCAGACATGATCATAATCGGCCAAGGGTGGAGTTGTTACATGTGTGTATGTAAATATGCATGTATTGTACGCATGTATATATGTATGTATCTCATGTATAAAAATACAAATATATGGATGAATATATATGTGTGTGTATATAAATAGTAAACCAAATTATTATCAAACAAATTCAGCTAATTCGGTTTCAATTCATTTGGGATTTGAATCCACAAGTCAAATTCAAAATCACTATATTTTATTTCGAATCAAACTTTTTTGAAATTTATCGAATAAATCGTAATCGAATTCGAATGATCCAATTCAATTAGCAACCCTACTAATATGCTCACAAACTCATTCCTACAATACTACATGCAAAAGAAACTCAATATTACTATCATACCAAGGTCATATTCCTTCGATGGTCTTGACAGGGGTTCAATTCATCCTCCAATCTACAAAACCCACATCGACATATAGTATAAACATCTGATGTTTACCTTCCTCGATGATGTTTTAAAGCTCGCCTCACTCCTTAAAAACCAAATTGAAGCTAATATTATCTTATATTAGAAATCACACCAAAAACTTTTCTTTCAATAGGCACGGAGAATCCAAATACGTTTACAATCCCAAGCTAAAAACCCTTAAACAATTGGATTCCCACAATATGACAACTAATGTACCTTCATAACTAAAAAATCTGGAGCTTCAACTAAATACAATCTGAAGCTTCACACTGATGCTGCAGGAACGTCCACAGTCTTCCGCAAGTGTAAAGTAACTCTAGAATTACAAGTAGTATCACCCCTATTTCCTTTGTGTTAATTCATCTCTACTCCCTTGTAGTTTTCTTAATAAAGCAACTCTCCATTTTATTCTTTGTTAAGGAAAAATCGCAGCACATATTCTATAATCTTATAATTATCCAACTGGTTCAAAACCCTTTTTTTATAATGAATCCAAGATAACTTAAGCCTCAATAGTCATGCATAATCTTAACTCCAAGTCATCTATGGCTAACTTATGCATCTTTTTTATTGCATTTGGATCTTGATGTTCATTAATATCAAAGATAGTACAATATAACAATCCTAAAAGAAGTTTATCCATCTTTAAAGAAGAAATCTCGGCTGATTTTTCAAGATCTTTGGTAGCATACCAAAGATCTCCGGCCTCAATCCAATAGGAAGGAGTCGAGCATTTCCGCCAATAAAGAGTCTCAAATGATGCCATGTTGATACTAGAATGAAAACTATTGTCGTAAGTGAAATCAACTATCGACCTCTAGGACTACTTGTAAAGGTCCTTAGATACCTCTAGAATTACAAGTGGTACCACCGATATTTCCTTTGAGTTAGTGTCGATACCTCTAGAATTACAAGTGGTACCACCAATATTTCCTTTGAGTTAGTGTCTCTTTACTCCACAATGTTCATGAAATAGTTTCTTTTTACTCCACAATGTTCATGAAATCGGCCGCACGGTCGCATATGCGGACACATATGCCCTTGTGGCACGCAAACTGAACCGATTTCATGAATCGGTGCATTATGCGCCCTCCCCATATATGCGGCCCGCATATCCCATATATGCCATGTATACTGCGCCAGCATCTCCAACTTTCCAATCCTCTCATTCAAGTGCTTAATTCCATAGATCTGCCTCTTCCTCCATTCAAATTGTTAGAATATGGCATGCATTTGTATATGATTACAATGCATTATACCATTATATATGCAATGTTTTATGCTTATCTCATGCATTGTTTTCATGAGTATATGCAACGTATCGTCAAATATTTTTATATAGGTAGATTGGGGTTATTCTCATGTAGTGCATATATGTGTAATGAAGCTATTTTATTACCAATCATCTAATTTGTGAAATTTTATGGCTAAATATTTTGTGCGATTAAATGTTAGACGATTAAAAGCACATACTCAACCATCTAACATGAACCATTTTTCTTATATCTTCTCTAACTCCACGTAGATACATAAACACAATAGTAATGCTATTCAAAGATATTTATTTATTTTTAACTTAAAAATTAGAAAACCACGTAGAACCGTATATACCCTGCATATGGTCCCACATACCGCTTATTCAGTATTCAGTGGTCTGTCCGAACGCATACACATAACTCTTTCTTGAACCTTATTACTCCCTAATAGTTTTCTTAATAAAGTAACTCCCCTTTTTATTCTTTGTTAAGGGAAATTTGCAGCACATATATTCTTGTATGTTATAATTATCCAATTGGTTCAAAATCCTTTTTAACATTGAATCCATGATAACTTAAGCTTTAATAGTCATGCATAATCTTAACTCCATGTCACCTATGGCAACCCATGCATCTTGTATATTGCATTTGGATCTTGATGTTCATTATTATCAAAGATAGTACAATATAACAATCTTAAACGAAGTTTGACCCGAACTTTAAAGAAGAAATCTCTGCTGATTTTTCAAAATCTTTGGTAGCATACCAAACATCTTCTCCGGCTTCAATCCAACAAGAAGGAGTCAAGCATTTCCACCCATAAAGAGCCTCAAATGGTGCCATGTTGATAATCGAATGAAAACTACTTTCCTAAGTGAAATAACCTATCAACCTCTTAGACTACTCATAAAGGCCCTTTGATACCTCTAGAGTGGTACCACCACTATTTCCTTTGGGTTAATTTCTCTTTGCTCCCTAATAGTTTTCTTAATAAAGTAACTCCCCTTTTTCTTTTTTTATTCTTGTTGTGGGAAATTTGCAGCACATATATTCTTCTATCTTTCAATTATCCAAATTGGTTCAAAACCCTTTTTTACATTGAATCCAAGATAACTTAAGCCTTAATCGTCATGCATAATCTTAGCTCCAAGTCACTTATGGCTAAGCCATGCATCTAGTTTTTATTGCATCCAGATCTTGATGTCCATTGATATAAAAGATATTACAATAAGCATTCCATACCACGACAACTGAAAATTCATCTCTTATCCATGACCCACTTCAAAGAGTAAATGAAACTCCTTTTGTCCACCAACGAAGCAAAAAAAACAGGAGACCAACTTCATAAAATAAACTTTTAGGTAATTAGAGTTAAATAGATTAATAAATCAAATCAATGTTTCACGCTTCGATTTGATAGCACATGAAAGCTAAAAAAAGCTATAATGGCACCGAATTGGATCATCCAAGCCCCTACAGAGATTCTCTTTAAAGCCACCCACCTAGTTAGATGGCCGTTCATGCTTAATCAATGACATCTGATATGTTTACGAAGGATGTGGACCCATAACCCAACTTTTTACATGTGCAACAATTGACTAACCAAGATTTTATTGGCAATTACTAGGACCATTGATGCCGACTCTAGACTTGTTTTGGTTACAATAAAATTCACCTAGGTCCTCCACATAATAAGATTCTCTCATGTTTATAACAGACTCTACACGTGTTGTGGTTACACCACTCCTCACCTTGGTCCTCCACATAATAAGATTCTTTCCAAAACATGCAATACGTAGTAGTATTTCCTTTATTTCCATGTGCTGCCACATGTTGCATATCCGAGGAGCAACTGCTCATATATCCTTCAGCAATAATTTTCTTTTGAAAAAGAGAGTGGGTGTAGTCCCAAGATGGGACCCACCTATATATTAAAACAAAAAAAGAAAATACAAATTACAAGTTACATTGGCAAGAAGAATACAAAGCCCTGCCAAGTTGCAGAGTGTAGAACATCACCCCACAGAAGATGAGCTCATTCCTAGCATACCAGATAGACTAGATAAGTGCAAAAGACATCAAACGATGAGCTCATTCCTAGCATACCAGATAGACTAGATAAGTGCAAAAGACATCATATAATCATCCTGAGAGTTCTCGCAAAATGCCCTGATGGAACCCCAAAACGCATTAGCATCCCCTGTCGTAAACCAAGGAATCCTCTCACATTCCCATAAAAAATCCTCGAGAAAGGGCATCCAAAGAATAGGTGATCCATGTCTCAACTCCCTCGTCACATCTTGGGCAAAGTAAACCTATGGTGTGAAGAATCTTCATCAACGCCCGCCCTTGCCTCACCATCCAAAGGAAGACCTTGATCCTGAGCGGAACATGGATCCTCCAAATCAACAAGTAATCTCACCGCAAATCGCCTTGTACCTTCTCTCATGAATTCAAGAAGCTCATGTAAGCTTTCTTGATTTAGAATGTACCATCTGCCCAAGCCCAATGGTCTCTGCCTTATCTAGGCCCATCTACATCCGCCAGCCCCCTACTCATATTGATGCATTCATCTATCCCTGAGCAATAATTATTGGCATAAGAAGATCAACTACCTTCGGATCTGACAAAATATATTCAGAAAAAATTGGGCCACTAATAAAAAATGGCTCGATAATTGTGAGGATAGGAGCTTCGTGATCAAAGCTTGACATTTCCTCCACGTCAAAGACATGCCATGAGGATCACCATGGGCATTTTTAGATCCATGGGACAATATGCATTAACACCGTGACGGACTTTCAAGCCAAAGTTAACCGATACTCTCCATATCCTCAGTCTCAGGCAGGGAGTGAAGGGTTGTTTTGTCCCATTTGCCCCTAATTCTTCAAATGCAAATCAATAGAAATAATATATAAAATATACATAGCCCTATGTAGGATAAAAAGAGTGCAATCAGATGTTCATCCAGCAAAAACAAATAAATCAATAGAAATAATATATAAAATATACATAGCCCTATGTAGGATAAAAAGAGTGCAATCAGATGTTCATCCAGCAAAAACAAATCCCTTGACACAAACACACACAAGCACGCACATGCCCGTGCGGGCACACAGAGCACTTGTATATACGATAAAACAAGTGCAATCAGAATTTCATATAGTTAAACCAAATTCATTGGCATAGACAAATAAGTGCACACATTCATAAGCACATACTGACATCAACATATATACGAGAATTTTCAAATGAAATGGAGAGACTTCTTCATTTACCAAAAAATCCACTTATCCCAACCAGTAATTTGGCAAGTGCTTGGTAATAAACCGGCATCAGCGTTATGTAAAAAAATGATATTTACATAATAAATCTAGTAGCTTTTAAGTTAATAAACCAATTTTTATTGTAAAAACTTTAGGCATTGATTTCTCATCCAAAAATGAACGTTAACTTCATGATGTGTCTTTGTCACAAAACAGTCTTAAAAGCTGGCCACTAACCTGTGATAATAGTGTCGTCCAAAGCCCTTTTCATCCGCTCAATTGCTTTTTCTCTTGTTGGTGCCCAAACAATAAGCTGAGAAGGATGGATTTTGTAAAAATCACAAGAGACGCTAATGAACTCATTTTTAATTCACCCCAGGTAATGGTTGATCAAACTTTGGAAGCCAAAATATATCCGGCAACAAAAGGTGCAAAAACAGATTGGGATTTTCACAGTTATGTTCCTACAAAACATTGTGATAACACTTTTGCTCCTACCTTCATATATACACCGACCCCCATAAAGCTTGTAAACTTACATGTTCACCGTGCTGAAACTTAACACGATGAATGTACAAATTAGGTCTACAGGTGTTAAATATGAAAAATGTGCAGACACGAGTGTAGTTGCAATATTTTGCAGGACTACAAGCGTAAATGTCAGACATTTTTTATACATAGATAACATAGCACTTGTTTCCAGAAATCCACAATTGACCTTTATTTAAGCTCTGATATTAATAAAGAAAACTGATGCCAATTAAATAGAGCATAGACATTATTTTCTACCTTTCCAAGTAAAGAATCATAATTTGGAGGAACAACGTAATCCTGGTAAACATGACTGTCCATTCTAACAAAAGGGCCCCCAGACGGCAAGTATGTTGTTATTCTACCTGTATTAAAATTTAACATCCGAAAATGAAATAACAAAACTATAATTAGAACTTGAAGATCATCCATGTAATTTATGAGAAAAAATTCAACTGAAAAGACGGCCAATAATAAGCAACATTTACACAAAAGAAAAACTCCGTTTCAAGTGCAAATAGACGGAATAGAGATCAGAAAATTAGAGCACTCCATGTACATGGATTCCCCAATACAATAGGAAGATCTCTTTTGAAGGACCGCATTGCTCTTGCGACCCACATCATTCAGCGATGCAATATGGAATTGCGAATTAAGGTTCAAATTAGGGTTTGGGTAAAACAGGGTTTCTCATAAATTTTAATCCCGTCCAATTAGAATAGCTGATCAATTAGGTTTTCATTTTTCTACTAATTTAAGTACACTGCAGTTTTTTTAAGGGATTTTTACCCGGCAGACCCTGAAATCTTTTGCAATTACCGCTACGACCTTTGAAACATCCTAATTCCTCTCTCGACCCCGTAAACTTGCTCCGTCTTATCCAACAAACCCTGCCGTCAATTTTAACTATATTTGAGTCAAATACTTAGGGCCTGTTTGGTTGCAGGGTTGAGCAGGGTTAGGCTGGGCAGGGGTACCCCTGTAAATAGTAAATTGTGAGGAGGATTGGGCTGTTTGGTTGGAGGGTTGGGAAGGGTTGGGCCAACCCAACCCTTCCCAACCCTGCAACCAAACAGGCCCTTAGGTTAATCTTGAGTTAACCTAACCAACTGACCATCGAACAGCTAGGATTAGTCAAAATAAAAAAATAGGAAAGAAATCCAGCAGACGTTCTTGCGGGGGGGACCGAAGCAGCGGCTGCAGGGGGAGGGCCTCCATCGTCGGCGCGCAGCGGCCGGGGAGGGGGTTCCTCCATCGCGCAGAGGGGCTCCATCAGCGGAGGTCAAGGAGGGGGTCCTCCATCGCGCGGAGGGGGAGCTGGGGGGTCCTCCATCGCGCAGGGGTGAGGGGCTTCAGCGGCCGGGGAGAAGAAGGGGGTGGGGGGTCCTCCATCGCGCGGGGGTGGGGGGTTTCAGCGACCGGGGAGGGGGGAGGGTCCTCCATCGCGTAGGGGGTGGGAGGCTCCATCGCGCGGGGGGGTGGGAGGGGCAGCGGCGACCGACCGGGGGGGGGGGGGGTGTCCTCCATCGTCTGCGCGTGGGGGGAGGGGGTATGAAGCACCAGCGGGACGGCAAGGTGGGGGCCTCCGTCGGCCGGGCAAGGGGCCTCCATAGCAGCAACAGCGACCGGGGGAGGCCTCCATTCGGCGGCGGCGGTGAATGGAAGGGCTGGAATGTAAGGAGGATGCGTAGGGAAGAAGACGGATGACATCTTTTGTAAATATACTAAACAAAGAGGGTAATATGCATCCCTTTTTAACGGAATCCGGTTAAATTTAACGGACAAATGGATGTGGATTAACCACAGGGTCTGCCGGGTAAGGATTAGCAAGTTTACGGGGTCGAGAGAGGAATTAGGATGTTTCAGAGGTCGTAGCGGTAATTGCAAAAGATTTCAGGGTCTGCCGGGTAAAAATCCCTTTTTTTAATTTAATAAGATGAGACCCTGCGGTACACTGCAGTTGTACATACTTGATTGATCTGGTGGTAGTGCAGTGTGCGTACCATCCAAACGACCAGGGTTCAAATCCCTCCTATGGGGTTGTGTCAAGTAGTCGACAACCAACGTAAAAAAAAGTCGAATCTTTCAACATGGATTTGAGCCAGAATCCATGTAGCCGACAGACATGAACTGAGGCCAATAATGCGACGTAAACCTCCAGTCTTTGTTAGACACCATCTCGCGTGGTATAACATGAAGTCTGATGATATTATGCACATATAGCCTGACCAATTTGGATGATGTATAGGTCATACCGACAGGTATACAATGAGCTGACTTGGTCAACTTGTCAACAACAATCCATATAGAATCATGACCACTTGAGAATGGGGAGAGACTATAATAATCCACATGATCTCATGTGCTCTGCCTTGACCATCTGACAGGTCATGCATCTGTTGACATGCTGAGCCACATCGCGCTTCATTCCATCCCACCAGAAATGTCGACGCAAATTACGATACATCTTTGTGCTGCCAGGATGAATAGATAATCGTGAACTGTGTGCCTCATTGAAAATATCTCTGCGCAACTGCTCGTCGTTGGGCACAACGACTCGACTTGCCTTCCATAAAATGGACTCTGTTACCACAAAATCATCAATTTCGTCCTTGATGGTTCGCATGTATCTATCTCGAATCCAAGGATCTGTCTTCTGGCCTTCGACGATGCGATCCCCAAACTGCTAAATCGTGGAGGCACGGTTGTGAATACGGATACACTCTCCTGAGGATGCCAATCAGTCAAAGATGCGAGCATATCCCACGTGTATAGCCAGTTTATCGTACCCTCAGCATGAACTCTCCTGCTAAGCGCATCTGCCACACGGTTCCCTTACCAGGATGGTAAGAGATCATGCAGTCATAATCCTTCAGTAGCTCAAGCCACTTGCGCTGTCTCATGTTTAACTCTTTTTGATATTAAAGCTTTTGTAGTCTGTGAAAATTTCAAAATTCAGCACATATAGATAGCGGTGCCAGATCTCAAGGCGAAGACAACTGCCACTAACTCCAAGTCATGTGTGGGGTAATTCCGCTCATGCGGACTCAACTGTCGAAATGCGTAAGCAATCACATGACCTCTCTGCATCAATACCGCTCCTAGACCTTCTTCAAAGTCCAAATGCATTTGTGTAGACTGCATAGTCCTGAGCAAGGCCTTAAATGTCGGATTTCAACTTCGTTTCGGTGAGTGACCAGAACAAAATTTCGACCGAATTTCGATCGAAATTCGACTGAAATTTCGATCATTCGGTCAGTTTTTGAACATGGCCTTCCAAACTTCGGCCGATATAGGCCATTTCAGCCGAATTTCGGTCATCCACCAAAATCAAAATTCGACCGAAATTCAACCGAATTTCGCCGAAATTTGAGGCCATGGTCTTGAGTGCATGAAGGTAGAGTAAGAATGGGTGTTGTAGTCAATCTCTCCTACAGTATCCTGAAGGCCTGTCCACATGAATCATCCCAAATGAATGGAATTCCCTTCTGTGTCAATCATGCCAAAGGAAGAAGAACAATACGTGAAGATCCGTTAACAAAGCGTCTGTAATAGCCTGCTAATCCAAGGAAGCTCCGAATCTAAGTGACGGTCTTGGGCTGCTCCCAAGACATGACTGCCTCAATCTTTACAGGATCAACTGCGATACTGGCTCCAGAAATGACGTGCCCAAGAAATGAGACTTGGGATAACTAGAACTCGCACTTAGCTTGGCATATAGCTTGTGCTCTCACGACCGATCATGCCTATATTAGGGTAAATTGCTAAATCCAACCCCACATTTTTTGTATTTATTAATTGATAGTGTAAATAAATTGTTAAGTGTAAATAAAATGGGAAATTTTGTACTACGACCCATGTAGTTATTATGAATGACATTTTGGTCCTTCCTAAGCAGAGTCACGTGTAGTCACGTGATGGTCATTCTGCACATTTAGCCATGGCATTTTTGTAATTATTAAATGATTCCATAAAATTAAATAAATCATTTTTGTAATTATTAAATGATTCCATAAAATTAAATAAATCTTGTATATTTTTGAGACATTTGCATGCAAGCCCATTTTGTTTACCTTATTTGCGAAAATGCCCCTGCCAGGACATTGATTTTTGCATGTTGTATCTATTTATTAAAAATAGCTAATGTGCTCTTAAAAATCTCCAAAAAAATAGAGTTGTGTTCATGTTTGCATGCACTTTCACTCCACACATTTGTTTTTGCAACTTAGGACATTTTAATATTTTATAAAAATGAATTAGAGCACATTTTTTACCTTGTTTAAATTACAAAATAATAAAAAATAGAAAATCCTTTTGAAAAAAATCCAAAAAATTATAAATTATCTATTTGAATATTAATTGAGTCTAAAAAACCCCCCTAAAAATAGAAAAAAATGTAAAAATTAAGTAGCTCTAAAATCCAACAAAAATATAAAAATTCCAGAAAAATTCCAAAAATATTTCTTTCTATTTTATAATTTTCTATATATTATTATCTATGTATTAAAATTGATTTGGATAATTTTGGAACTTATTTGATATTTTTAATATCAAAATCAATCTCAGATTATTAATTACTCTCTTAATTGAGATATTTTTTACTTTAAAATACATAAAATTAGCAAAAATTCTAAAAAAAAACAAAAAATATAAAAAACATAAAATAGTGTATTTATTGTATTTTGACTAATTATATGTACATAGTATCTATATGTACCTTATATTGTATATATACATATACACGCATATATTTTTTTTGAGGTCCAAAAAGGGGAATACACTCAGCGGTGTTCGCCCCAAATAAACACGCATATATATCGTATATATTTAAATGAAAAATAAATATAAAAATAGGAAAATATAAAATAAAATACAAAAATATAAAAACAAAAATAAAAAATACAAAATTAAAAACCCACAAAAATAATAAAATTGGACAAAAGATAAAAGACAAATTTGTGAGCATCATTTTTTGCCTCCTACCGTTTGCTACTTGTGTTCGACCTCTACACGTACTTACACCTACACACGTTGTTGTAGAGTTATAATAAATTTTAACTCCACATTTTTGATATTTAATTGCTTGATTTTTGTTGTGGGTTAATTGTTGATTAAAGTTGGGTTTTCTCCAGTGGTCACCTGAAGCTCTGCGAGCTCTGTCCACATGCGATCATCCATCCGTTTCTCCAGGTTAGATTTCATCTTCTCTTCTGATCTCTCTGCCTTTATTCTCTTATCAATCCCTCATTCTCTCTCGTCTTCTCCGATTTTGATTCGAAACACAACATCCACCCGATTTCATCTTGTCCTTGCGTGATTCATAGCCACATCCTCCACCCTTCGATCCATCTTCATATCCCTCCAGATTTCACCTGCTACCCCTCAACCTGATCATCCTCCGATCATGCCTGGTGATCAGATGAAGCAGCGTGAATCGGATATATAGGGCTACATTTATTTAATTTTGTCCGACAATTAGAGTCTCATTTTATTTACAAATAATTGAGTCCTCGCATTTTTAATTTAAATAAAGAGATCATGTGCGATCTCATTTTAGTTAGTTAGAGTCAATTAGAGATTTGAATTTATTTCAAATCAATTAGTTAGTCGGTTAGAGTCAAATTAGGATAAGTAGTTTGAATTTGAATTGGAATTTCTATTTTTGTAATCTCATCCCTCCTATATAAAGGGATGACATGCTATTATTTTAGACAGGTCAGATTATATGAAAATTTGAGATTTTATCTCTCCCTCTCTAGTCTCTCTCCTTCCCCACGTGGTCTTCACGTTTCTCTTCTCCAACACCCCTCGTTTTTCCGACGAGCTTCTCTTCTCAATCCCTCCTAATTCTTCTACCAAATAAATTCCACCGATCAAAAATATTTTTATTCGTCGCCAATTTCGATTTGCATCAATTGGTATCAGAGCATGGAAGTTGAATCGTTCTCACGATTCGACGGTCCTGTCACATATTGGAGAATGAAGCTTGTTGGGAAAAATGAATGACTTGTTTATTCCATGAACCCTAGGCTCTCTTATATAGGAGAGTAGCCTATGGGTAAATTACATAAAGCATAGTATGAAGAAAAACAAAATAGAGAAAAGTATAGATACTACTATTATTGTATGCGTTAACACTCCCCCTCAAGATGGAGCATAGATATCAATCATGCTCAGCTTGGAAGCACACTTCTGAAATGGACCTCGTAGCAATGCCTTGGTGAATATGTCCGCAGTCTGATTCTCTGATGTAACATGAGATGTAGCAATGAATCCTTTCTGAATCATGTCACGTATGAAGTGACAATCCACCTTAATATGCTTGGTCCGCTCATGGAATGCTGGGTTGTTTGCAATAAACAAGGCAGCCTGATTATCACATTCCAAGTTCATACGAAGTAGTACATCTAAACATAGGTCTGTAAGCACAGCTTTCATCCACATCATCTCTGTAGTAGCCTGGGCCATAGCCCTATATTCGGATTCAGCACTAGATCTAGCTACCACCGTTTGTTTCTTACTTCTCCATGAGACTAGGGCATCTCCAACATAGACAACATACCCTGAGGTGGACTTCCTATCCTTGGGACATCCTGCATAGTCTGCGTGTGCACATGGTGAGATAAAGATCCCCTTTCCTTTCTTGAATAGCAGACCTGCACCTGGAGAAGATTTGAGATATCTAAGAATCATATGTATTGCATCCATATGCACCTGGCGTGGTTGCTCCATGAACTGGCTCACACGGCTCACTGCAAATAATATATCTGGTCTAGTGATCGTGACATACAACAGTTTGCCTACCAGTTCTCTATATCTTCTCCTGTCCACCTCCTCTGTGTTATCTTCATAAAGCTTCATGCTGGGATCCATTGGTGTCGTAGCAGGTCGACACTCAAGCATACATGTTTCACTCAATAGATCTGTAACATATTTCCTTTGTGACATGACTAGCCCATATGAATTTCTAGCAAATTCAAGCCCCAGAAAGTATCTAAGGATCCCAAGATCCTTAGTGACAAATTCACTACCCAACATTTCTTTCGCCTACCTTATGCCCTGCTCATCATCTCCAGTAATCAAGATGTCATCAACATAAACCATAATGACAATGATACCTCTCGCGGTTTTCTGTACAAACAAGGAATGATCAGCATTGGAGCGTTTGTATCCTTGTTTCTCGAAGAGATCCGAGAGATTCTGAAACCATGCTCTGGGGCTCTGCTTAAGGCCATAGATAGCCTTATGCAACCTGCATACCTTGGAGCACTCCCCCTCAACAGCAAAACCAGGTGGCTGTTGCATATAGACTTCCTCTTGCAAGTCGCCATACAGGAATGCATTCTTCACGTCCAGCTGATAAAGCGGCCAGTCTCTAGCAACTGCAACTGATAACAGGATCCGCAGAGTGGAATGACGCGCCACAGGCGAGAATGTGTCAAGGTAATCCACCCCGTGTGTCTGTGTGAAGCCACGTGCAACAAGGCGTGCCTTGTACCTGTCAATGGAGCCATCTGCATTGTGCTTCACTGTAAACACCCATTTGCAGCTCACCGGGCTGACATCTGGAGGTATAGGAACCAAGCTCCAAGTTCCTCTGGACTGAAGTGCCGCCATTTCTTCTTCCATTGCTAGCCGCCATCTAGCATCCTGCAGAGCATCTTGATGATTCCGTGGAATGTCTGTAGCTGAAAGTGCCAAAGCAAATGTCCTGAAGTCTCCAGATAGCCTCTCAAAGGACACGACTGCTGATAATGGATATTTGGCACAGCTTCTCTTCGGCTTCCGTAGAGCAATTGGAACATCCAAATCATCTGTATTCTCATCAGGCTCCTGCAAGACATCCTGCTCAGAAATGTCGTCAGATCCATGATGGATCATCCATCTGACCATAGGGTAGAACACGACGCAACTTCTGAAGCGGTAAATGACCAAAACGCAGATGCCATAATAGGGTTGATACTTGTCCCGAAGAGGAGGATGAGGTTCCAGCAAACGGAGTCTGATTCAGGCGGTAGAGGCCTCCTTGCTCATAGCCACGCCAATCACGTTGCCCGTATGGATGTCCTGAAAAATCAAAGAAGATGGATCAAAAATTGCCCGACAATGTAGATCCTTCGTAATCTGACTAATTGACAACAAATTCATTGAGAAATCAGGTGCATGTAGCACGTTCTTGAGCTGCATAGAAGATGTCAATCTAACCTCCCCCTGACCAGTGATGGGGGAATGAGTGCCATTGGCAATCACTACTGTCCGACCTGGAGGGATCTGAGTGTATCCTGAAAGCAAACTCTGGTCGCCACATAGGTGATGTGTAGCGCCCGAGTCCATAATCCATGGTAAAGTATCTGATCTACTACTGTTCAGTGCAAGTATACTACCTGAAGTACTGGTAGACGCAGAGGCAGAGGCAGCGGCATCAGAATGACTCTCTGCAGTCAGTGCTGGTCCAGACGGTGGAATAATGCCCCTCAGACGGGCAACAAGATCGTCGAACCGCTGATCCAAGGTAGCAGCAGATGGGGGCTCTATCCGCTCAGCAGCTCTCGCGGATGCAGGAAATCCGTGCTTCGAATAGCATGTATCTTCATTGTGTCCGACTCGATGACAGTAGGTGCATGTTGGCCTAGTTCGGCCACCCCTTCCACGAGGTCCACGTCCACGGCCCTGGTGATGAAATCCGCGACCTCTGTTAGCTGCCATAGCTGACGAATTCTGACTCGTGGCTGTGGAAGGAACTGTGATCCGACTCAATCTATGAAAAGCTTCCTCCATTGGAGGAATAGTTGAGTCAGCCAAGATCTGTGATCGTGCCGCCTCATACTCTGGATCGAGTACAGCTAGGAACACACCTACCATGTTGGCATTTCTGTACGTCTTCTGCTGTTCTGGCGTGGCAGTAAGAGGGCATGAAGCTATAAAGCTTCTCGAACATCCCTCTTAGGGACGTATATAGAGAATGTAAAGGGCGACCATTCTGCTTGATTGTGAATATGTCATGCTGAAGTTGCAGAATCTTCGTCTCGTTCTTCGCCTGAGAGTATGTTGCCGCCAGAATATCCCACATGCCCTTGGCTGTGGGTTGATGTAGGATGTCATTGGCAATTTCAATAGCCAATGTACCAGATAGCCAAACCTTGGCATATGCATCATCAGCCTCCCAAGAGGCATTGGCTCCAGTCTTCTCTGCAGGCTCCGGTTCGGTAAGAATATGCTTCTTACCTGTTGACTTCATCATGCTTATGAACTGCATTGCCCACAGTTCATAGTTTGTACCGTCCATCTTGACAATAGGCGATGGACCACGAAAGGCGCCAATAGATGGGATATCCGCCTTGTTTTCTGACATACTGGAGATGAAGAACTGGAGCGATTGACCGAAGATAAGCTTTGTCTACAATGACATAGACGGGATTAGTTGCATGTGTAGACCTCAAGCAACTATCCCCATGAAGATTTGCGTGCTAACCCCTGCACGCGCGTAGGAATCACGTGCAGGTATCGAGACGATGCACGCGCAGGGTATGCGTGCGCTGGAGATGCGCTACGGGTGCACATAGATGATCGTGCACGGGTGATGACGCACAGGGACTACAGCGCACGCAATAACGTGCGCAAGGATGCACTGGAAAGGCGCGTGCAAAGATGCTGCAGCGCGCGCGCACTGGGGATGCGCTACAAGTGCATGCGCAAGGATGCACGCTATGCAGCACAGGCGTGAGGCGATGAGCTATGAATACACGTACAAGGATGCACGCGTGCGCACACTGCAGCAGTGGAGATGTGCTGCAAGGGGGGCGATGCGCGCAGGCACGTCGCGAGGAGGCGATGCGCACAGGCGCCCAGCACGCGTGCTCGAGGCGCGGCGGCGATGGGAGCAGGGCCGAGCCCAGGCGGCGCCGATGGAGCGAGACGAAGAAGAGGCCGGCGGGTGTGGTGGGGTTAGGGTTAGGGTTTCGAGAACTCCGGTCTAGGACCGTCGCTCTGATACCATGTTGGGAAAATGAATGACTTGTTTATTCCATGAACCCTAGGCTCTCTTATATAGGAGAGTAGCCTATGGGCAAGGTTTAAAAAAAGCGCGAGGCGGTCCGAGGCGTTTTTCCTAAAATCGAGGCGAGGCGTAAGCCTCGAGGCGGTCGAGGCGTAAGCCTCAATTTTTTGGGAAAAAAATTAAAATTAAAGGAAAATACATTGAAAAAATATATGATAATATTAAATTTTCCCAAAAACACATTCAAGAATAGTTTAACACTAATAAGAGATGCAATACATAAGCAATGAAGGCATTGTAGTTCAAAAAAAAGCCACTAATATATGTAATATCAAGTTCCAACTTCAATAATTCTATATGAGTATTGAATTAAAGTCTATACTTAATACTAAAGTATAATAGGAACCATAATTTTTAGTGTTTGAAGTAAAAAAATACTAACACACCTTGAATCCCAACCATTTATCTTGTTGGATATTGTTGGAGAACCGTCATATGCATCCCCTCCTGCCATATCAATACCCCAACAAGACGGGGGTCTCGCCCCACCCAGAGAACCTGAGGCGTGCGCCTCAAGGCGAATTTGCTGCGCCTCACCTCGAGGCGTACGCCTTTGCGCCTCGAGGCGGCGCTTTTTAAAACAATGCCTATGGGTAAATTACATAAAGCATACTATGAAGAAAAACAAAATAGAGAAAAGTACAGATACTACTATTATTGTATGCGTTAACACAATCAAGCAACCCTATCACGTGGATCACATGCGCGTTCGCGTCAACAAAAATTCAAGAAGCGCCTCCGGACAAGCATCGAGGTTCAACAATGGCTAGACTCATGGTACGATGTTGATATTTTTATGGTACAAGTTCACGATGAACAAAATATTGTCGTCGACCATGATCTGTGCGCTGCTCAGATCATTGTGGATGGAAGAAACGGAAACAACGACGATGTGCTCGCTGTCCGGACCGTGTCAGGAGAAAACAACAACGTCATGATTTGTTCGCTATCCCGACCGTCTCAGAGAAGGAAAACGCCGACCTGCTCGCTGTCCAGGCCATTTCAGAAGAAAAAATACCAATCTGCTTGCTGTCCAGGTGATTTCCGACTTAAAAATCCCTATGAAATCGCTCTACGAACCACTTACGAACCCCTCGCAAGCCCCCGCTGCAGCCTCAACCCCTCCGGCGCCCCCTCTAGCCTCGCTGGACCCCTCCACCATCCCAGTATCAGAAGAAGATAATGTTGTCATTGAAGGTCTGCTCGCTGTCCCGCCCGTTTCGCAAGAAAAAATGGTCGACGACAAAATTCAGAGAAGCTCGTGATGGAGAAAACGACTCCAGCACGACCCGCAGTCCTCACGTGGCCCTGTGCGCCACCCACACAACCCCAACTGTCATTCCAGACCCTCCGCAAACCCCTTTGCTGCCATTACATCACCAGAAGAACCCCAAACCCCACTACAAACCCCCTCGGCACAACCCTCAGGCCTTGCACCCCCATCGACCCACCCCCCAAACCCCAGCTCCCCCTCCCGTTGCTCCTACGCTCTCAGAGAAGTCCCCAGCCCCTCTGTCGCCTACTCCAGCCTCCCCGCCTCCCGCTCCTTTGCCGCCTCCCGCCGCTACCCTCACCACCCATGTCACCGCTCTCCCGCTCGACCTCCATACGCGATGCCATCCTTCAGGTCGACGTCCGTCGGCAGCGATCACGCACCACGTTCGCCTACTCCCGTCATGTTGCCGCCACCAATTCAAGAGGGGAAGAACCCTAACAAACATTGAGGGTGTTTGCTCCATCAGACCCCATGATAACATGAGTGCAGAGATATTTTGGGGATATTTCAAGAAGGCCCCTCTTCCAATGCTATTTATTCCAAAGGGTCCATGGGAAAACTTAACTTATGAGTTTTTAAATGAAGGGGTACGGAAATTGCAGCCCAACACCCTAGAGCAGGAATATTTAAAAGAAGGGCTGAAAGGAAGAAATTGGGTGGTCTCCTTATCCAATTAGGATTAGGATCATGGGTTTCACCTATTTAAAGGCCCCATGGCTTAATTCATTGGCCACATCTCCTCCTCTCCTCTACTCATGCTATTATTTTGCTATGGAATTTCCAAAGGCCGAGTTGTCCGACATGAAGATGCCACATCAGTTCTTCAAGCACCATATCAAGGGGACGAAACCCGGATGGGCGCCCGCATTCGCGCCACACATGCTCTTCCGTCATGAAGCCAACATCTCCAACATTCGTGCCACGCACGCATGGATCCCGCCATTTGCTCCACACCAGTTCTTCCATGGGATGATCGAGAACGCTGATTTAAATTTATCAACCTCCAAGCCTGCAGATCCAGCAATTCGTCGGGAGACGAATTTTTCATGTGGAGGAGAACTGATGCAGCGTGAATCGGATATATAGGGCTACATTTATTTAATTTTGTCCGATAATTAGAGCCTCATTTTATTTACAAATAATTGAGTCCTCACATTTTTAATTTAAATAAAGAGATCATGTGCGATCTCATTTTAGTTAGAGTTAATTAGAGATTTGAATTTATTTCAAATCAATTAGTTAGTCGGTTAGAGTTAAATTAGGATAAGTAGTTTGAATTTGAATTGGAATTTCTATTTTTGTAATCTCATCCCTCCTATATAAAGGGATGACATGCTATTATTTTAGACAGGTCAGATTATATGAAAATTTTCAGATTTTATCTCTCCCTCTCTAGTCTCTCTCCTTCCCCACGTGGTCTTCACGTTTCTCTTCTCCAACATCCCTCGTTTTTCCGACGAGCTTCTCTTCTCAATCCCTCCTAATTCTTCTACCAAATAAATTCCACCGATCAAAATTATTTTTATCCGTCGCCAATTTCGATTTGCATCATCAGAGGCTTGGAGATCCATCTGACGTACGCCGAACCTCCCTCATTCACCTTCACTATTTTGAATTTGGATCGAGCCCTTGTGCTCGAGTCAACTGGGAATATTGCAGGTTCAAGATTCCTTCCATATGAGATTGCGAGCAACTTCATCTTGAAAGCAACGCCTGAAGCAAAATTGCATCATCTGGAGGTGTAACAACTGAAGATTGAGGACCTGAGATAGATCTGCACCAAATGCCCCTACGATCGGATACCCAATAATCATCGTCAGTCGAGACCTTCATCATTTCACAGCACCTGGAATCTCAACTCCCTCAATCCAAAGCCATTCAACTACAAGGAAGCGAGATCGGACTTCTGTTCACCGGGATAGAGAAGCTCCACCATCATCTGAAGGAGTACCACAAGACCATACCCGAAAAATTAGATTACATGAGCAGAACAACTGCATCGCCGCCGACCGTGCGTCTACACTCTGTCGACTCCGCCGCGATCGCAGAAGGCGTCAGACTCGCAGCCTCCGCCCCGATGAAACCATCGAGGCTTAATTAGAGTGTCGCCACCCGAAAATCAATTAGAGAAGCGCTTCACGTCTCCAGATTTGTTTCCAGCCACACAATCAAAATTCCAATCATACGAACCTGATCAAGCCACGTGTCTATGTCCGCATATCGTCCCCACCG
>JAZKJV010000413.1:773669-939386 GCA_037367405.1 Ottelia alismoides
TGGGGGGTTCTAGTTCAAAAAACCACCGAAATGACCGAAATTTCGGTCGAATTCGACCGAAATTCGGCCGAAATTTCGTTACGGTCCTCTCACCGAAACGAAACCGAAATCCGACTTTTAAGGCCTTGCCAGCAGGTGGCGCAGGCCACAAAGCGACGACGACTCCAGGCCGCAAACGCGGCGGCGAGAAGCTACTGGCGGCGCCCCCCATCGTGCTTGGCGTGGGTCCCAAGCGTGGGCGATCTCTCTCCCATCTACAGGAGGCACACCAAGCGACGACGCAAGAAAAGGAAGGGGTTCCCACCGTGGGAACCTAGGGCCCCGTGACCTTAAAAAAATTTTATTTTGTTGATGGCCAAATTCGGCCGTGAGAGTAGGGAGCCGAATGAAGGGGTGTTACGGAGAGAAAGTTGGGCACCTTTGGGCCGAATAGAAAAAAGAGGAGGAGAGAGGAGCCATTTTGGGCCCATATCTGGGCCAAGATTCAAGTTCAAAAAAAAGGACGCGTACAAAATGAAGAGCCGTACGCAAGGTAAAAAAAGGAAGATATTTGCGAAAGCCGAAAAAAAGGAAGGGCTTAAAAATGAATAACGGCTTAAAAAAAAGAAAAGCCGCAAGTTTTTGGTTGTTCTTGTTTACCCCCATATTATCTTGTCTTCCCCAACTTGGTCAACGTTCATGTTTTCCGACAGTATGGAGAAAGGGGAGTATATATGTAGATCACAAGTCTAAGAATCCAGATTCAGATATCAGTCTCTAGACCAGCCAGATGTTCAGACTCTACAGATGATCAGATTTTGTCAGACTCGACGATTGATCCCGAGCCTCAGTTTTCAGACACGCATATGTTTGCTGTATTTCTCAGATGAGCATATGTTGCCATCATTTATTCGCGGTCCCCATCATTCTTCTTGTTGTCAGTCAGAGTTTTCATGTGAGCCATAGGGACTCCAGAGCAGAGGACCATTTCCCTATGCCATTGAGGGCAAGGGTTTTTCATGGTATCATAGTACACCAGAGCAGTGCACCATTCTCTGAGCCAAATGGGAGAGACCCAGTTCTCCGAGGAGGAGACTTCAGGTGCAATTTCAGACTCGATGGTCAGATTCCGAGTCTTCAGTTGACTCACACTCCAGCCCGTTCGTCCTCCTCACCTGCACGGCATGAGAAGCAACGTCCTCAACTGCAGCAATGTAAGCATTGGGTTGATATTGTCGTAGTGTCTTGTAGCGTTGAGCTGAGTTTCTTTCTGTTTGTCCAAGCTGAGCATTGCATGCTCCAGCTTGAGGGGGAGTGCTAGAGTATTTGGTTGTGCTCTATTGAGTTGTAGCAGGGTAAATGGATCCTGGAGAAGATCCATTTACCCCATCAAGTGTTTAGTCCCACATCGTCCAGTGATGGGACTTGGAGGCTCTGGGAGAGGCTATATAAGGAGCCCCAGACCTCCTGTACTCATTGAGAAAAGCAATAGAAAAACACGCCCCTTTGAGAGCTTCTTCTGTGGTTTCATCCCGCTCCTCACGGAGTAGGGTTCCACGTTAAAATCTCCGTGTTCTTCATGTTTATTATTCTTGTTTTATCGATTCCGCTTCCGCTTCTATGATTATAACAGTTTAGGAGGATAAAATAATAAATTAAGAGATTAACTAAAAAATTAATCTTTTCTGGTAAAATCCACATGGTCGATACAACGACCATAGTTATCTTTAGGTCGAGACATAATCGTGATGTCCAACAGGATCATAGCATCTATACCCTTTTTGAGTGCTTGAGTATCCTAGGAAGACACAATTTGATAGCTCGAGCAATCAACTTATCTGCAGCATGGAAATTATGAACAAACGCAATGCACCAAAAATGCGTAAAGGTAAAGGAAACTAACTTTCATTAGGAAATAGTAGTAAAAAAGGAGCAAAGCCCTGTAAACTGATGAGGGAACTATGTTTATTAGGTGAACAACAGTAAGAATGGCATCCCCTCCAACAAATTTTAGGTACCTTCATATGACATAAAAAAGACCTGGCAATGTCAAGAAGGTGGCAAAGCTTTCTCTCGGCAATCCATTTGCGGAGAGGTAGGCACATGATGTTTGGTGGATTGTACCCTGAGTGTCAAAGAAGGTCTTCAAGTCATGTTGAGTAAACTCTGACGTATTATCAGTTCTTAGAATCTAGATACACAAAGAGAATGAAGTTTTAACAAACTGAAAGAAAGATGGAACAATCTTATTAATTTATGACTGTTCGTTTAAGAATTAAGAAGTAGATCCAAGAACATCTACCATAGTCATCTACAAAGACAACAAAATACTTGTGACCACCTGTAGCACGGATCGGACAGGGTCCCAGATGTCACATTGAACTAAAGAAAACGGATCAGACTTTTGAGAAACAGTTTTAGCAGGAAAAGACTTCGCATGATGTTTTCTAAACTGACACGCTTCACATTCAAAAGGCTTTAGAGTGTTGAGTTCGGGAAACATCATGGAGAGAGCTTTGGCAGATGGATGACCAAGACGAAGATGCCATAACATAGGGTCATTAGCAATAGAGACGGCTCCAGCAAAGGTAGAGTCCGTTGGAATGCCCAGGTAGTAGAGTCCATTACTTCTCATGTCGCCCACCAAAAATCCGCATCGTCAGAATGTCTTGAAATAACAAGATACCTCATCAAAAATCACATGGCAGTGTAATTCAGAACATAATTTGTGAATGGACAATAAGCTTAAAGAAAATTTGGAGCACAGTGGACTCCATCAAATCGTAATTTAGAAGAGAATTCCATGGTCCCAACAGAGGCTAGGTTACTAGGGAATGTGCCCCATTTGCCACTCTAACAGATTTTATACTGGAGGAAGGCTGAGACGACGTCAATAGACTACCTTCTGCGATGTAACTTGATGCTCCGGAGTCAATGATCCAAGTAGGCACATGAGCACTTTGCAATGTTAGCAATTGTACCTGATGGCACGGAAGGCTGTATCCCGATATATCGGCGATATATCGATATCGAAAGTCACCGATATATCGCCGATATGTTCGATATCGGGTATCGACAGGCAGAAAAGGCGAGCTGAATCCGATGTCGGCGATATGGCGTCGATATATCGCCGATATATCGACGATATATCGGTATCAACATGGTACCGATATCGATACCGATATCGATATGTCCTCCATGCCTGATGGAATGGCTAATGAGCAGATGGAATGGCCTCACTGGATGTACTTTCAGATCGTTGCATCATTTCCGTTAAACGAGAATAGTCTGATGCTGAGAGTTGAACATCCTGTGCGTTAGAAGCTTGAGATGAATTATCTGTTGGAGTATTATCATAATTATACGCAAGATGGGCTTGAGGTGGCTTCCCAAATTTTGCCCAACAATTTTTGAAGGATGGCCAAGTTTTTAACATGAATGCATGGCGAGAATGTTCGTCTGCATCCTCGACCTCGCCCATGATCACGACCATGGGCCCCTCGGAACTGTGAACGACCTCCTTGCCAATGGGATGCAAGAAATCCGGATGTCTCAGCTGGCTGCTAATGCTGAACCTAAATAGTGGAACTCTCAATTTGTTGAAGTCGACCCAAAATTACCTTAAACGATGGTAAGGTATCTGAAAGTAAGGAACTGTTCCTTGACATTCTGGTAGAGATGAAGTAATCCATCAAGAAAATGATACACCTACCATTCTGATCTCTCACTTACTTGTTTTGTGCAATATGCAGTTTGAAATATAGCAAGCTCTTCATAAAGTCCCATGAGCTGACGATAATATTTCACTAATGTAGTTTCTCCCTGTCATGCATACCTAATCCTCATATAGATATTTGTTAAATTGGACTCGTAGTTTGTTGGGAGTATGTCTGTTTTAACTCAACCCACATCTCTTTAGTCGTCCCCTTGAACAGAGGGTTGGCTCCAATATGAGGTTCAAATGTTGTTCGTCATCCAATTCATGACTTGATAATTGTCTGTACGCCATGATTCATATTCTTGATCTTCCTCTTTTAGAGGATCTTTAGTCAATATTGAAATCTTCCTTTGACCACCAATGAAGACTTTCAACGCCCGAGACCATAGCACATAATTTTTTGTGCCTTTTAATTTGATAGAAGTACCCTACGTCATCATATTGGATGCAGAAAAAGAGGGGTTTCGTCTCGGTAGGCGTGACGACCATTGTTGTCAGTGGAAATAATCAAACCTTAATTAAAAAATTTAATCAAGCATTAAAGTAATGTATTATTGGATTGACCATTTGACCTAGACCACGCTTCGCAAATCAAGAATACTGGCAGCCTTGTGCATATTCAGGGAGAAGAAAAAATTCAGAACCCTGTTGGCAGCGATGGGACTACTGAGAATCCTTGTGCGGCCCTGTAGGGTGATGCTGGAGGGTGAGGACCCTCGCGAGGCTCGCTGAAGGCATTGGAAGTCCTCGCGCGACGTTGGAAGCCGCTCACGAAGCTGTTGTGGCGACGTTGGGCCTCGTACGTGGCTGGAGGCATGCTCTAACATAGTGGGTGCGCTCCTGGCGGCACTTGGAGACCTTGTGCAGGGCCCGAGGATGAAAAAAGGGGGCGCGCAAGGAAGGAGAGAAACTAGTGGTGGTGGAGGGAGGAATTAGGTCAAGAGCCCCTGTCTAGGACCGCTGCTCTGATACCATGTGGAGAAAGAAAAGAAGTTGTTTATTCCAATGGGCCTAGGGTCTCTTATATAGCATGAAACCCTAGGTGCACATAAGTACAAATTACATAAATGCTCATAACTGGGATACAATGATTATTTATGATAAATAATTCCAACAGCTCAATACTTGTTGATCTTCATTTTCGACAAGATAATATTGGAGTTTCATTGTGACAACAGTGCCGCCATTTACATAGCAAACATTCACTTATTTCGTGAGAGGACTAATCATTTGTTTTTTCCAAAAGAAGAGGGGTTAAGGAACCAACATCGTGCTACCTAAATGAAAGGACTGAATATATAGAAGTTGATCACAATGTCACGAGGGACCTCATCCCGTGACAACTTCTGCGAACATCCAGTGTTCCGTCAGCGGACCAGACCATGTGTATGTACATGTAATGTATATGTTTTAGTTAACCTCTCAAGAGTTTAACAAGACATTGATATCCAGGGAACAAAGCTCATGCTATGCAAGATGAGCAGAAATCTTTTTCAATTTCAATGAATGACGTATATGGAAAGAGAAAAGATCTTATAAAAAATCAAGCGAAGGGATAAATATCTGCCAAAGTGGGTGTTTAGATATTGAAATATTAACAGATACGCGCACCAGGTCCAGGTCGAAATCCTTTAAAAGCATCTTCTGCATTGATACGGCACTCTATTGAATGCCCTCTAAGAACAATGTCTTCCTGCAATAATAGAAGTAATTGTGATTACATTACATCGTGACTCGGCTATATTATGAAGTAAACTGTAGATATAATTGAAAAATCTTGCTTACCTGCTTGAGCCTTAGACGCTCTCCAAGAGCCACACGAATTTGTTCCTCAATCAAGTCAGTTGAAGATATCATCTCAGTTACAGGATGTTCAACCTGATTTATTGCAAATTCTTTCAGAAACTATATAGAGGATAAGTGCCTAGTAAAACAACAAGACAGAATTGCTGGACCTGGATCCTGGTGTTCATCTCCATAAAGTAGAAAGATCCTCTTTCATCAAGGAGAAATTCGATGGTACCCACACCAATATAACCTATTGAAGCGGCAGCAGCAACAGCTGCATCACCCATTGCCTTCCTGAGTTCAGGCGTCAAGACAGGAGATGGTGCCTCTTCTAAAAGTTTCTGATTCCTTCTCTGGGGCAAAGGAAAGAAGAAGCATCCCAAGTTACCCAATAGCCTAGTAATCTTGCTACATATAGTAATTACATTCCTATTTCCAGGTAAACTGCACCCTCAAGTAGAAGTTTCTGATTCCCTCAATAAAAAAATCGCAAAGCCTTCTTCCACTTTAAGTAGGGATTCGACTATTTTTTACACTGGTTGTCAACTACCTAACACAACCCCCACAGGGGGGGGGGGGGGGGGTTGAACCATGATCTTTTGAGTGGTAGGCACACTTCTGATTCCTTCAATAAAATGGTGAATCCTTCTCCCACTATAAGTAGGGTCGACTACATGGATTCTTTCTCAAATCCGTGTCGAAAGATTCAATTACTTTTTACGCTGGTTGTCGATTACCTAACACAGCCCCTACAAGGGGAGATTTAAACCCTGGTCTTCTGATTCCTAAAAAAATAAGCATACCAAGTTACCCAACAAGTTCATAATCTCTCTACATATATTGATGGCATTCCTATCTTCAGATAAACTGCACCCTTGACTAGAAGCAACAGTTTTATGTGGTCTTGGCATTACATGACAACTTTTATATGCATCATCACTAAAAGTACAGTTGGAAGAGTTGCGAACTTGAGAATTAAATAATTAAAATTAGATGGATCATTTGATCTTCTCCTAAATCAAATAACCACACACTACACCTTTTGTAGGATCTCACGTTTCTTAGGATTTGGAGGTAGTGAGTTTGCGGCCTGTATGAAAAAACCTCGTACTGCTTTTATTCCTTGAGAAGAATCTCATGCAAACATAGACACTATCGGCACTCTTCTTCCATGTAGAACGCTCTATGACATCATGAATCTCGTTAAACCTGACATTTTTTGCTCATGTTTCCATGCTTATTATCATTCGTTTTCCACACGGTAGTTTCATACTCTTATCTCGAGGGCTGCAATGACAGCTGGGGGTTACTCCCTATGATCTTGATTCATGTTGCTGCACTCATTATCATTCTATATTTTCAACAATATGTACTACTAGTGAAAAGCTGCAAAAATGCCATTCTGAATTCTCTTTGATATGCGTAAGAAATACAGAAAGGTGCACAGATTAGGGAGGTAGGAAACTGTCTCTGCTCACATTGCAATCTCAAATAAATAAATGTAAATTTGATCATTTGCTTCTGCATTGTTCATTTAAAATCTGTTCATTTGCTTCTGCATGATTCATTTTCAATGTCATTTCCGGACTAGAGATATTCATTTACAGGTGACATTTATCGGTACATTGGCTACAGAAAAGATGATAAATCATTTAAAAAGGAAAAGAGAAGGTTTTGAGATGGGAAGCACCTGAATACTGCAGTCTCGTTCGCCAAAATGAACGACATTTCCATACTTATCTGCAAGAACCTACAATATAGCAAATAAAAAATATATGAAATCTACGGTACGTAAATCCTGTTAAGATATCTATATTGGTTGTTCCATTTTCGTCTTCATTGTTTAGTCATGCATGACAAATGCCCTAATTTGAACACCATCCATCCTATTATAAGAACCCATCAATTATAAGAAGGAAGGTCCATCATATAAACAAGATATTATTTTTACAATGGGGTATCGTAGTAGTGTTCCTAGACTGTTGGCCGATACCTCACCCAAATAAGCCTCCTTCCTCCCACCAAAATCTTAACCCACAATCGGCCCCTCCTTCCGTTGCCGACCTCCCTCTCATCGGCTTCCATCATGCCATCATCCAACACAACACCGTCAATGCTGCTTAGGTAAAGATGAGCATTGGGTTGGGCCGACCCAACCAAGCCCAGGAGCCCGACCCACAAGCATGGCTCAATATTGGGTCAGGCTAAAAATTCGGTCCATTAAATAAATAGGCGAGGCTCGAGCAGACCTCGGCCCAAGCCCATTAGCCCATTGACTCGACCCGATAAGGGTCAAATAAGATGTTCCACGTAGGGGTGTCTATCAAGTTCAACGAGCCGAGTTGGCCTCAACTCGGACTCGATAAGAAACCTAAGGCTCGAACTCGGACTCGATAAGGATCGAGCCCTGGACCACCAACTCGAACTCGTCAAGTTCGAGTTGACTCACGAGCCTCTTCTCGAGCCACGAGTTTCTGAGCTGGCTCACGAGCCTCTTATCGAGTCATGAGTTTTTGAGCTGGCTCATGAGCCCCAAAATCAGCAGGCTCATGAACCTCTTAATGAGTCATTGTTCCATTTTATACATTAAATTATGCAAATGACATTTGTAATTTTGATTTTTGTACTCTTTTCTGTAGCTTTTTGGACAAGAAAAATGTTATCCTCTATTTTATATCAAACTCAATGTGGAAGTTTCGGTATATATGTTTTAATTTTTTATTAAGAGGGAAAACGAGTTATCGAGTCGAGTTCCGAGTTGAACAATGCCCAACTCGGACTCGACTCGATAAGCTAACGAGCCATAAAACCCAACTCAGGCTCGGGCTCGTTAAGGTTTCGAGTCAGGCTCGCGAACCCTTAACGAGCCGAGCCCGAGTTCAGCTCATCGAGCTCGAGCTTTCCTGATAGCCCTAGTTCCATGTAACAATCCATAATTCAAAATTATTACATTGCATTTCTAAATATTTTCATCTATCTTAACTACCTGCATACACATAATTGTTGTTGGAAAAATAAGAGTTGTTTATTCCAGGGAACCCTAGGGTCTCTTATATAGAGAAAACCCATGGGTAAATTACATAAGACGGAACATAGGAAAAATAAATATACAAACGGTACACCAACTACATAATTCTCTCCACACTCCCCCTCAAGATGGAGCATAGATATCGATCATGCTCAGCTTGAAAGTACACTTCTGGAATGGTCCGACATAGTCGGCATCCGCACATGCCGACACAGATAAACTCATTTCCCTTCCTAAACAACAGCCCTGTGCCTGGAGACGACTTTAGATACCTGAGTATCATATATATCATCCATATGTACCTGTCTCGGTTGTTCCATAAACTGGCTTACCCGACTAACTGCAAAGGCAATATCGGGTCGAGTTATAGTGATGTAAAGAAGCTTCCCCACCATTTCTCTATACCTCCTCTTATCAACTTCTTATGTAACATTATCATACAATTTCATGCTGGGGTCCATAGGAGTAGTAGAAGGTCTACATTCAACCATGCCAGTCTCGATAAGCATATTTGTAATATATTTCCTTTGGGCCATTACAAGACCCAGTGCATTCCGGGCAAACTCCAGCCCCAGAAAGTAGCGTAGTGTACCAAGATCCTTCGTAACAAATTGATGGCCCAAAAATTTTTTTGTCCTCTCAATCCCTGAGCATCATCTCTTGTAACCAAAATATCATCAACATACACCATGATGACAACTGTACCTCGAGTAGTCTTCTGGATGAACAACGAGTGATCTGCATTGGATCTCTTGAATCCTTGTTGTTCAATTAGATGAGAGAGCTTCTGAAACCATGCCCTTGGGCTCTGTTTAAGGTCATATATTGCCTTATGAAGTCTGCACACCATATGATTCTCCCCCTCAGCAGCAAACCCCGGAGGTTGCTGCATGTAGACTTCTTCCTGCAGTTCTCCATACAAAAAGTCAATCTTAACATCAAGTTGGAACAAGGGCCAATCACGTTCCACAGCTACAGACAGAAGAATACGAAGCGTGGAATGGCGTGCAACTGGAGAGAAGGTATCCATATAATTCACGCCATAAGTCTGAGTAAAACCGCGTGCCACTAGCCTTGCCTTGTACCGATCAAGGCTACCATCCGCATGATACTTGACCGTGAAAACCCATTTGCAGCTAACAATAGATGCTCCTAAAGGAGCGGGAACCAAGCTCCATGTGCCCTGTGACTGTAGGGCAACCATCTCCTCCTCCATTGCATTCCGCCAACAGTCAATCTTCAATGCTTCTTGATAATTCCGTGGGATCTCCACAGAAGATAAAGCCACTGCAAATCTCTGAAAGTCCCCTGTGAGGCGATGAAAGGAGACTTGTGAAGCGAGAGGATACGAAGCACAAGTGTGTTTCTGCTTTCTCATAGCAATAGGAACGTCCAGATCATCAACAACAGAGCTTGCCGGTTCAACCTCGTCCTGTAATGATGAACCCTGCACAAGCACACTATCCGACCCATCATTAGTATTAATCTCCGGACATACCTGGGGTGTGCTGGATGATTGACGTGTAGCATGAGCAGGACCTGATCAACGAGTATAAAATTTTGGTAATGGCGAGATAAGTGGTTTTGGTGGTGGTGGCGGTGGTGGAGGTTGATGTAGTGGTTGTGTTGACACGACCTCAGGTACTGGAATGGACAATGGTGAACTCACCGTAGGAGGAGGGGGGACGTAGACCTCATCATTAGATGCATGTGAGGCCAATCTGTCACATGCGGGAGAAAAGTACATAAGAGACTTAAAGAATGTAACATCAGCACTGACGAAGTATTTCCTGTTAACAGGATTGTAGAGACCGATATTATTATATGTTATGTACCTTTTCGTAATTTCTTATTGTTCTCTGGACTACTATGTATTTTACCCGTGAGGGCACTCCCTATATAAGAGAGCCTAGGATTCCCTTGAATAACAGATCGCTTATTTTTCACAACATGGGATCAGAGCCTAAACCCTAGGGCTCTTCCACCCGCCCCTCCTCCCCGCCGCCCCACTCAGCCTCGCCACCCCACTCGGCCCCGCCCCGCCTCCCCTCTCGGTCGGGTTCGGTCAAGGCCCCCGCCTCCAGCCAAGGACCGTCTCCGGCCTCCCAGGCCGCCATCTTGCCGGCTTATCCTAGGCGGCGTCGGTCCTCTCCTCCTGCCGCCTCCAGCCGTAGTCGCCTTCTTCGCCGTCTACATGGATTTGGGTGTGTAACTTCTACATACACACTCAAATCCTATGCAGTTCGTGTAGACACCTGTCTCTTTGTCTACAAACCCTAGTACTTCATCTCCGACGTTATATCAGACTCCAAGGTTGATATGCCATCCAAAGGTGCGTTCAAAGGTCCCACGCCGATAGTAAAGATGGATGGGACGAATTATGAGCTCTGGACGATGCAGTTCCTGAGCCTCATGAAGTCAAACGGTAAGAAGCATATTCTTACCGAGGAAAAGCCGGCAGAGAAGACAGGGATATATGCCTCGTGGGAGGCTGATGATTCGTATGCCAAGATTTGGCTGTCAGGCACACCGTCGATGGAGATTGCCAATGATGTCCTCCATCAACCCACTGCCAAGGCAATGTGGGATATCCTAGCTGCAACGTATTCACAAGTGCGGAATGAGACGAAGATGTTACAGCTTCAGCATGATATATTCACGATGAAGCAGAACGACATACCACTACACTCCTTGTACACGTCCCTGAGAGGGATGTTTGAGAAGTTATACAGTACCATTCCACTCACAACAACTCCTAAGCATCAGAAGACGTTTCGGAATGCCACCATGGTGGGCGTTCTACTTGCAGCCATAGATCCTGAGTACGAGGCTGCCCGCTCTCAGATTTTGGGCGATGCAGTGATTCCTCCAATGGACGATGTTTACCGAAGGCTCAGTTGCATATCGGTTTCTTCCAGCTTATCTACTCCACCCTCATCGGCGATGGCAATATCGCGCGGGAAAGGTGGTCAGTTTTCTGGTCGTGGACGTGGACCCCGTGGTAGGGGTGGTCGCTTTCGTCAGCCTTCTTCGTACTGTCACCGCACATGCCACTCGGAGGATACATGCTACTCTAAGTATGGGTTCCCAGCATCGGCGCGTGTAGCCGAGCATGCTCTGCCCCAGTCAGCATCCAATGCAGACAGCCGTTTAAAGGAGCTTGTTGCACATCTACGTGATATTATGCCACAATCATCTGCTGATTCTTCTGGTGGACCTTCAGATGTTGCTGCCACTGTCTCTGCCAGTTCCTCTGCTGCTGCTAGTACCTCAGGTAGTGCTACTGCATTTATGTCTTGTCATGATATATCTGATTGGATTATAGATTCTGGTGCCACACATCACCTCTGCTGAGATCGAGAGAGACTTGAGTCCTACAAGGACATTCCCCATGGCCGGTCAGTACAGATCGCAGATGGTACTCATTCCCCCTTGTTGGACGGGGGAGGTCGTTCTATCTCCATCCATGCATCTACAGAATGTTCTACATGCTCCTTAGTTCTCCATGAATCTTTTGTCTATTAGTCAGATTATGAAGGATTTGCACCGCCGTGCCATATTTGACCCCTCTTCTCTTATTTTTCAGGACATACTAACGGGCAGGGAGATTGGTTGTGGCTCTAAGCAGAATGGTCTGTATCGGCTGGTCCGGAACTCTTATGCTGGTGTTTCTTCTCATTCCGCCGGACCAGTATCTTCGTACATCTGGCATCTTCGCTTTGGTCATCTCCCGCTCCAGAAAATGCGATATCTTTTGCCTCAGATCTCTCCCAGTTCTTCCTTTCGCTGTGAAGCGTGTCAGTTGTGAAAGCATCATCGGTCTAGCTTTCCTAGTCGTCAGAGTCGGAGCAGTAGCTCCTCGTCCGAGCTGTTTCATATTGATATTTGGGGTCCGAGTCGTGTTCCCGATCATCAGAGACACAGGTTCTATCTAGTTGTTGTGGATGATTTCTCTCATGTATCTTGGGTCTTTCTTTTAAAGAATAAATCTGAAGCAGGAGATGTGATTAAAAATTTGATTAATGAAGTGCAGAATGTTTTTTCCTCTACTGTTAAATATGTCCGTACAGATAATGCTCTGGAATTCTGCACACGGTCTCTCTCTTAGTTTCTCTCGTCAAAGGGCATTATTCACTAAACTACTTGTGCTTACACATCTCAGCAGAATGGAGTGGCAGAAAGAAAGCACCGTCACCTTCTTGACATTACTCAAACTCTTCTTATTCAGAGTTGTGCTCCTATCTCTTTCTGGGAGGATGTTGTCCTTACAGTTTGCTACCTGGTTAATCATATGCCGTCATCTGTCCTGGGTGAGAAGATTCCTCTTTCTATCATTTTTCCTGATAAGGAATTATTCTCACTTACTCCTCGTCTCTTCGGTACTGTTGCATTTGTTCATCTACTGACTCCTGGACTTAACAAACTCTCTCCTAGATCTGTCAAGTGTGTCTTTGTCGGTTACTCTCAGACTTAGAAGGGCTATCACTGTTATGACCCCACAAACAAGAAATACTTTGTCAGTGTTGATGTCACGTTCTTTGAGTCTGTTATGTATTTTTCCCCTGCAGGTGACAGGCTGGTACCATCCACTACCAATGATGATGTCTATGTCCCTCCGCCTCCTAGTTAGGGTTCCCCTGAGTCCACTCCTGCTCCTGTTACTGCGTCATCTTCACCACCACCATCTCCGCCACCACCACCTCCACAACCTCCTATTCCACCTCTACCAAAATTCTATACGCGTCGGTCAGGTCCTGCTCAGACTACACATCAGACATCCATCACGCCTCACGTATGTGTTGATGACAGTACTATTGACGGGTCAGATATGTTACATGTGCATGATTCTTCATTGCAGGAGGAGACTACACCATCCAATACAGTGGACGATGACTCGATATTCCTATTGCTATCCGGAAGCAAAAGCGGGCGTGTGCATCTTATCCCTTTGCTTCCCAGGTGTCTTTTCATAGCCTCACAAGCGACTTTCAAATATTTGCTGCAGCCTTGTCTTCCGTGGACATGCCACGGACCTATCAGGAAGCTATGAAGATTGATTGCTGGCGAATGGCTATGGAAGACGAGATGTGTGCCTTACAGTCTCGTGGCACATGGAGCTTGGTTAATGCTCCTCCTGATGCATCAATTGTTAGTTGTAACTGGGTATTCACAGTTAAATACCACGCTGATGGCAGTCTAGATCGATACAAGGCACGGTTGGTTGTGCGAAGTTTCACACAAACCTATGGCGTGGACTAAATAGATACATTTTCTCCGGTGGCTCGTCACTCTACTCTTCGCATACTCTTATCAGTTGCTGTGGTACGTGACTGGACTATATCTCAACTTGATGTTAAGAATGCCTTCTTGTATGGAGATCTGCAGGAGGAAGTCTACACGCAACAACCACCCGGGTTCACTGCTGAGGGGGAGAAGCATTTGGTGTGTAGACTTCACAAGTCAAATGGCCTTAAACAGAGCCCAAGGGCGTGGTTCCAGAAGTTTTCCCTTCTGATTGAACGACAGGGGTTCAAAAGATCGAATGCAGTTCACTCATTGTTTATTCAGAAGTCTTCTACAAGTACGGTTGTCATCATGGTCTATGTTGATGATATTCTGGTTACAGGAGATGATGCTCAAGGAATAGAGAGGGCAAAAGCATTTCTAGGTCGTCAGTTTGTCACAAAGGATCTTGGAACCCTAAGATACATTCTGGGGTTGGAATTTGCCAGGAATGCACAGGGTCTAGTGATGACCCAAAGGAAGTACATTACAGATCTTTTGACTAAAACAAGCATGACTGGATGCAAACCATCGAGTATTTCAATGGATCCAAGCATGAAGATGTATGATGATGACATTGCTGAAGTAGACAAGAGGAGATATAGAGAAATGGTGGGTAAGCTCCTTTATATTACCATAACTCGACCCGATATTGCCTTTGCAGTAAGCCAGTTGAGTCAATTTATGGAGCAGCCAAGACAAGTTCATATGGATGCCATATACATGATACCGAGGTATCTAAAGTCTTCTCCAGGCTCAGGGTTGCTATTTTGAAAGGGCACAGATTTATCTATTTCAGCATGTGCAGATGTCGATTATGCAGGATGCCCTAAGGATAGAAAGTCAACCTCAGGATTTGCCATTTTTGTAAGGAGCTCTCTGGTTTCTTGGAAAAGCAAGAAACAAACCATTGTGACAAGGTCTACTGCTGAATCTGAATATAGGACCATGGCGCAAGCAAGCATCGAGATGATGTGGGTTCGATCTGTGCTAGAGGATCTACATGTAGCCGTACCTTTACCTATGCAACTTCAGTGTGACAATCAGGCAGCATTGTTTATTGCCAACAATCCAGCATTCCATGAAAGAACGAAGCATATTGAAGTTGACTGCCACTACACTAGAGACTTGATCCAGAGAGGCTTGATATCTACATCTCATGTGAGCTCAGGGGATCAGACTGCTGACGTACTCACCAAGCCGTTGCTCAGAGGACCCTTCCAGAGATGTTCTTCCAAGCTGAGCATGATCGACATCTATGCTCCACCTTGAGGGGGAGTGTAGAGACCAATATTTTCGTAATTTCTTATTATTCTCTGGAATAGGAGCACGACTCTGGATAAGCAGAGTTCGAGTAATGTCAAGAAGATGACGATGTTTTCTGGCAAACTCCTGTGATTTCTCCCCAAAAAGATGACGATCCGGGCGGGAAGGCGGGAGGCGCAGCCATGCGAGGAGGCGGTAGACGGAGCCGAGAAGGGGTGGCGCGGGAGGCAGCGCCGAGGAGGGGTGGCGCGGATGGCGGCGCCGAGGGGAGGCGACGGGTGGAAAGAGCCTAGGGTTTTGGCTCTGATACCATGTTGGAAAAATAAGAGTTGTTTATTCCAGGGAACCCTAGGGTCTCTTATATAGAGAAAACCCATGGGTAAATTACATAAGACGGAACATATGAAAAATAAATACACAAACGGTACACCGACTACATAATTCTCTCCACAATTGTCAATTCTCTTCTCGTAGAACAAACTCGTGATTAAGATTCTCTCATTACTTCATCGTAACGTCACTTTTCTCACTAGATGACAAGTATTACTTTTCTCATTCGTCCTCCTATAAGTATCTTATAATACACTATTTTTATGATTCATTAATTTTAGACCAATGCTTCATATACTTATAATCCTCCTACATATATTCATGCTCCTACCAAATTTTTTTAATGGGCCAACTTGACCCCAACCTGAGCCCATATTGGTCCGACTGGGCCAGTCGTGAGTCGAGTAGAAGAAAACATTTCGAGCCTTGGGCCAGGTCACCTTCGACCTGAAGGGTCGGCTCGATACTTATACCTTTGCTCATGCATTACATCAACCAGACGTGCCGCCGAGATGCGGGGTTAAGACAACCCAAGTGCTTGCTAAACGTCAACATGCAATAACATGTTTCCAATATGTAAAAGTTTTTTCACCCAATTATCTGATTGCACTCTCTTCTCAACAATGTCTTCTAACATGATGGATTCATGTGGTAAGCTACAAAACACCACTTAGGAGATGAACATCGTCTTTTTCACATTCAGTCATCAAGCTCAATGGGCCATCTAACTTATGGGAGTAAATTATCCTTAACATGGTGAATGCACATGACAAGAGCATATTTTAAAGGAGGAAGAGCCTAAGGAGACACAACAAGTATTTTTATAAAAAAGTGAAAAATTGCAAGTCAAGTCAAGGATCAGATCTACTTTAATCCTTGAAACACCAGTGAGGTGCTACTTCATCCATGTATCAATATAGGAAGCTTTAAGGACCACATATTCTTTGTCGTGTCTCCTCCAACCGAGTGGAATCTCCTCCCATATTCTTTGTGGTCCTTAAAGACTCCCTTCTAATCGAGTGGAATCTCCTCGTATTCTTTGTGGTCCTTGAAAAGACTCCCCTCCAATCTGTCCAGAACCAGCTTCTACTTGGTCGGAGGAGCGGTGTTTCAGGGGTGGGGGCGATGTTGGTGTGGCACTACGTTCGTATTTCCATGCTTTTAACAAAAGGTGCACTAGTACTGGGTGGGGATGGCACGACATAGGTGTTACGGACCCCGTTGCAGGTGGAGTTTTTTATTTCAGTGTTCTCAAAGGCAGAAGCCAAGAATGATGATGGGTCTCCAGGGCCAGATGGTTTCCTGGTGCTATTTTAGAGGGAATTTTGAGAGGTGGTGAAGGATGATTTGATGGCGGTCCTTATGAGTTTAGAAATGGAAATCATGGATTTTAGATGTTATATAAAGCTTTATTGTTTCTCTTTCCTAAGCGGGAGGTGCAGAGTAGAGTGGATGATTTTAAACTTAATCGTTCCCTTCACTATGATTTACCTCATCATTGCGAAGATCATGGCCAAACAGACTTTGGAGGGTATTGCCTACTATTATATGACCAAAACAGACAGCTTTTGTTCCTGGCAGACGCATTGCGAATGGGGTGGTGTTGGCTTCAAAGATGGTTTTAGATTGGAAGAGATCTAAGAGAAACAACTTGCTTAGGAAGGCCAATTTCTCTAAAGCATACAACTGCGTGAATTGGCAATTTCTGTGTACATGTTTGGAAAAGAAGGGTCCCTGACATTTGGATCGTCCGGATGAAGCGTTGCATCACAACAGCATTCTATGCAATGCTGGTTAAGGGAAGACCGAAAGGTGGATTTTTTAAGCCACAACTTGGAGTAAGGCAGGGATGCCCACTTTCCCCCTTATTTATGATTGTTGTACACGTGTCTTAGTTGTTGTGATGAAATTGGCATCCAATGGAGATTAGTGGTCGAGGTACAAAAATGGTGATGTTTCGATTCCTTTGTCGTAGTATGTCGATGACACGATGTTTTTCTTAAGAGAGGAGGGGTGGAGCAGTTCAGGTATGCCTATGATATCTTGGGTTACAAATTAACATGGAGAGATGCATCGTGGTGCCTTTTGATTTTAGGCAGTAGGAGAGTCAGCAGGTCGTTGAGGTGTTGAGGAGTCTGGTTGACACTCAACCAATCACGATTTGGGCCTACCCCTGGTAGTTGGTAGGCTAAAGGCGACCAAGTGGAAGCTCTTTCTGGACAGACTGGAGCGGAGGATGGCTGGGGGGGAAGGTATCGAATCTATAAAGAGTGGCAAGTTGGTACTATCAAAGCATGTTTTGTAAGCTATTCCCACTTTTTTTCCGCACCATGAGATTGCTTCTGCATGATGTCCGTAGTAAGTTGGAATCGTTGATGAGGAGGCTCTTCTCGTCGGATGGGAAGTAGGAGAAGAGACATTTACATTTGGTTTCTTAGGATAAGGTCACAGTAGGGAAGAGAAGTGGGGGGTTGGGGGTTTTGTGAGTGGAGGGAATTGTGAGTGCATGCATGAGCGGGGAAATTGTTAGTCAATGAGCATGCATATTTTGATGATAACAAAACTTGTGTGCAAAACTTGTAGCTAGGTAAAGAGCAGGAAAGCAATCAGACTCGGAAGAAGAAGCTCAAGCTTAAATGAAGAAGAAGCCAAGAAGCTCAAATGAGTTCAAAGCTATGGATCTTCAACTCAAAGCTCAAGGAAGGATCTCAAGCTCAAGAAGAAGTCGAAGCCTTATCTTTTATTGAGTGTTGCATTTCTGTAATTGTCTGAAAAAGACCTCAAATCATGTGTATTGTGTTTCAACGATTTGACTTTGACTTTCATGTTAAAGAGTCAAACTAATCGATCATCCTTTCTCACATGATCGATCACCTCTGATCGATCATTTGTTTCTACTTGAATGATCATCCTTGATCGATCATCACTTTTGATTCGATCAATCATAATTTGAAGTTACTTCCAACAGTCATCAATTGATCAATCATAATTTGAATTTCCTTCCAATAGTCATCAACTGACCAATCATAACTTTTAACATGATCGATTATTTGCAGTTGATCGACAATCTAATTTGAACTAATCGATCATATCATGAAATCACCTCCGCTTTCATTCCTATTTTGTTTCCAACGTTATATTTCTTAGAGCTCTATAAATAGGACCAGACACTTTACTTGTTCAACACACAACAAAGAGCAACAAGCTCTCATCTCTTTACTTTCCACTCTATACTGAAAAAAGATTCAAGAGCTATTTTCCGATACGTTCTTCATTCCAATAGCTTTAGTTCTCTACGTTCAATTCTTACGAGCACGCTCCTCGCTCTAAAAGATCATTTCAGCTTTGCCTCAGCATATATGCTTTGATATTGAGGTTGTTAGGATTATAATTCTTACGAGCACGCTCCTCGCTCTAAAAGATCATTTCAGCTTTGCCTCAGCATATTTGCTTTGATATTGAGGTTGTTAGGATTATAATTTCCAGTATACGATTGAGTTGTCTATATAATCAACTCATGTTGTAATATGATTAGGTTGCCCACGTTAGCAACTCAGGTTTAGTGGTAAAATCTGTATGGGTTAGACTGAAAGCCCGAGTCAGGAGACTCAGGTCGTGTTTTTACCCAGGAGGGTTTCCAGTTAAATCCTTGTGCACTTTTATTTTGATTGATTATCTTGTGATTGAAAGTACTACGTAACATTGCATATGTTCAAGTTTATTATTTGCAGCGATCCATGCCATAAGTCCGATCCACCGACACCCTTCAATCGATATCCGTGCAGGATACATAGAAACCAACAATGAGGAAGAAAGCTCTATTGGCTAAGTGGGTGGTGAGGTTGTGGGGGAGGTCTAAAGATTTGTGTGTAGACTCCTGCGGAGGATATATGAGAATTGCGGTTCTTTGGTGTCATGCCCACATCCGCTCTCCTTCCACCTTGTGGCAGGGTATTTGCAGGATTTTACCTGAGATGGCAGTGAGATTGCCTTTGGTGGTTAGCGATGGAGAGGGATTTAGATTCTGGCTCGATAATTGGACTGATTGACAACAGTACTTTTGGGAGCAATTTCCAAGGATCTTGGTGTTAGCGAGTGATCAAAATGCTTCAGTGTATGCGGCTTGGAAGAATTTGACAAGGACACCTTCCTTTGCGACAAAGCTATAGGACCGAAGACGGGATGAGTTTTGGAGGATGCACATCAAGAAAACTGAGCTTGATGATCCTACCGTTGGTAGGGACCAGTTTATTTGGAGTGATGGCAGGATCACGATGAAAAAGGCTTATAGATTTTCTGCAGGACGACCAGGTTGTTGTGCAAGAAGATGTTAGGATTGATAGCAAAATCATCCAGAGAAGCAAGACTCCGAAAAGAGTCAAGGTTTTCGTGAGGCTTGCTAGCCAAGAGATGGTGCTTTCCAAGGAGCTTTAGGACATGATGTTGTAGGATGGGGAAATTCTTTGTAACAGATGTGGTGTCGAGTTGGAGGACTTGGATCATCTCTTCTTTACTTGCATCCATTAGATCCAAGTCTGGATGAAGGAGGGGATCTCTTAGCTTGATGTGGGTAGCAGAATGGGTTTCTAGGGTTTCATTCGTGTGTTTTGTGGCATGGGCACGACGATAACAAGTTTCATGAAATCGGCCCGTGCAGCCGCATATGCGTATGCGGCTAGTAGGGAAACCGATTTCCTAAAGCAAGTCATTATACCCCCATATGGCTTAAGCGAGCTGCATATGCTGCATAATCGGTCTGCTTACGTGGATTCTGCAGTTATCAGGTTTGATGTGGGCCCAACTCGGATCTGAATGTTATAATATCATAAATCGAATTATCCACGCACCCTTCCGCCTCGCTACAAACTCGAGAAATCCAAAATGAGAAACCATATTCTCATGAAATCTCCCACGCATGGTCTCCACCTCTAGCTTCCTCTACCTATAGATGAACCTCCTTCGATTGGAGAAGAAGCCTACTGCTCACCGCCAATGCCTACTTTTGCGCATCCTCCATGGGCATTCTCGCTTGCGGGCTCCAACGTCCTCCGCTTGGAGACATTTCGTTGCTCGTCGCCTTCGCACGAAGACTTGTATGAGTTCGTGTTTCTTCTCTTTTGCAATCTAGGTTCATAACAAAGTCCCTCCCAGAAGGATTCATCATGGTAGTATGCATAATATTAATGAGTATTCATCATTCTCTCGCATATCAGCATCAAAACCGTGTGTAATTTTTATTTATCCATAAAAATAAATTGTCGGTTTATTTTTATCATTCCAGTAAGCATGTTCATTTAATATTCAGAGCAGTAAAAAATTGTAAACAATCTTTTGTAATTTGATTGACAGACAAAAGATTCATCTGAAATGCTGGAGCATGTAAGACATTCTGCAAGCGTATTGAAGGGACTAGGACATCTCCCCCTGACCAACAATGGGTAGATGAACCCCATTAGCAATCATCATTGATCTACCAGTGTGGATAGATCTGTAAGAAGTAAACTGAGCTCGATCTCCACACATATGATGAGAAGCTCTGGAATCCATGATTAAATTAATCAAATCTGAACTGCTACAACTAGTAAGTGTGTAGGCCATACCTGACGAACTCGTAGAAGCTCCGGTTGCAGCTGCAACATCTGAATATCATGCAACCGATGTGGGTGGTGTAGCCATTATCTCTCTCAGTCTAGAGACAATATCGTCAAATCTCGCATCGTAAGAAGGAGCCTGAATAGACTCTGCCTGCTCAGCTACATGTGCAGACGCAAGATATCCATGCTTCAGATAGCATGTCTCCTCTGAATGTCCTGGACGGTGGCAATGCGAGCATGGGCCGCGTTGACGTCCTCCTCCTCAGCCACGAGGTCCTCACCCCCGAAACTGTGAAGTACCCCCTTTACCGTGAGAAGCTGCCATCGCAGAGGGAGTTTTGGCCATGGTAGTAGACGAAGTAGTGATCCTGCACAACCTCTTATAGACCTCCTTCATCGGTGGTATCGTCTCCCCAGTAAGCAGTTGAGTATGTACTACATCGTACTCAGAGTCAAGGGATGACAGAAAGACTCTAATCATAGTAGCATTCTGGTATGCATGTTGTTGTTCAGTGCTGGTAGTAATGAGCATAAAGCTATGTAGACGCTCAAACATGCCTCGAAGATGCGAGAAGTGGGCATGAAACGACCGACCATTCTGCTTGATCAAAAATATGTCATACTGCAACGGTAGGATCTTGCTCTCATTTTTGGCTTGCCCATGTGTCTGCTAAGATGTTCCACATAGCCTTGGTTGTAGGTTGATTGACGATATCGTTGGCAATCTCCGTGGTTAGCGTCCCGAAGAGCCAAATCCGTGCATAGGCATCATCTTGCTTCCAAGAAGCAGTAGCCCCAGTCTTGTCTGTCGGCTCGGATGACATCAAAATGTACTCCTTGTTATGGCATTGCATAAGGGTGTGAAACAGCATGGACCACAACTCGTAGTTGGTCCCACCCATCCTTACGATGGGAGTCGGGCCCTTGAAGGCAACGGAAGACGAAAAAACGTCACCCTTGTTCTCGTACATGATAAAAGAATGCCGAAGATCCGAAACTAAACTAAGGAGTAGACTACTATGATCGAGTCTACACAATCATATGGAGGAGTGGTTGTACGTGTAGACTCATACAACTATCCTCTTCATTCCTTGTTGTAGTTTAGGATCGGAGAACATGATTTATATGTCCAAAATCAAGGAATCCGAGCAAAATCAGATCGTATAGGCATGTAGAAGCGGTCGAACTGCAGTCCGGAGGGTGTAAGATGTCCCACAAAGCAGCTGCGAGGAGGGAGTGCAGCCAGCAAGCGGCCTACAGGGCTCATGGGGGAGACATGCTAGGGTGACCGACTGGGGTAGTGGCTGGTGCAGGCGGCCGGCGAGGAGTGGGTGTGGGGTTCGGGTTAGGGTTTGTGGGATATAGGAACACATAGGACCGTTGCTCCAATACCATGTAGAGGGAAAAATAGAATTGCATATCAATGAAGAGATCCCAGAGCTCTCTTATATATGATAAAAGCTCTTGGTTAATTACATAAGAGGTACAGGAAGAAAAATAGAAACGAGAAATAACAATAAAGATGTACAAATATCTCAACAATCTTCGACATGGAAAGGCCCAAGGCAGCATGTTCAATGGTGCTCCACGTGAGAAGAGATGGTGCGAGAGTGGTGTCATGAACCGCTTCTATTGCGTGGATATGGGTTCATTCTAGATATATGTATAAGAATGTAGTAGGGCGATGCTCATGTTAGGTAGTTCAACGTAGGGAGTGGGGCCCCTCCTTTGCAACTTTTTTGCTAAGCGCACACCATGCGCCTTCTCGTGCTCTCCGCTCACCTCGACTCACATGATACTTGTGTCACCATGGCATTCAACATGTGATATCCACAATGTAGATGAAGCCTCGTAATGGTACGGTTCTTGCGAGCACTGATTGACTTGTGTGAACATTGTTGTCATCTTAATGTGGGGGAAGCATAACCAATGCACAATCCACCACCTTCAGCAATTGTTGCTGCCTTAAATTTTGACTTAACGCATGAACACCAAGAAACTTTGAAGGTGGGGCTAACTAGAATAAAATCGAACCTCAAGAGGAGGAAATTTCTCAGATCATCTTACCATGAATACATCGGGAAAAGGTTGTGTCAACTATTAGAAGGATCTCAAGAATATTTATGTCACATATGGGTTTGAACCCACTTGTAAAGTATAATGTGTTTACAAAGAAAACCCAAAAGTACAACTCAGCATCTATTGTAGAAACAAATAAATCAGTCCTGCATAAAATCTAGAAATAGTTTCGTACAAGCAACTAGTTAATTTGAGTGCAAATGCATCGTCATACAAAAAATACCCATTAAAAAAATCCACATCCGAATAGTATATACATTTTACCTGGAACTCGATGTGTCTTGGATTTTGGATAAACTTCTCCAAGTATACTCCATCATTTCCAAAGGCAGCTGCAGCCTCAGACTTAGCTTGCTGTAGATATACAAAAAATACTTAAGAAGCTGAATTTTATATTATGAACAAGGACTAGATGACTAGTCAGATATTTAATCATGTAAACATCCATTTGGGGCAAGGAAAGAAACTAGAAACCAGCACAAGAGGAAATGTGCACAATTTGCACGAAGCAGGACTCTCTCCTAAAAGATTATACAGAGAATCGTCAGAATTTTTGTGGGAGGCATTTTCTAACACAGCAGCATTTTTTCCAAAAAGATATCAAGCACTCATGTCAATGCAACAACAACAAAGCCTTTTCCCACAATTAAGTAGGGTCGGCTACATGGATTCTTCGCCTCCATTCAGATCTATCTTGAGTCAATCCCGGGCTTATATCCCAAAAATTAAGATCCCTTCGTATAGTCTCTTTCCAACACTTCTTGGGCCGTCCTCGCCCTCTCTTAGCCGGCTCAACATCCCAACACTCGCATCCCCTAACTGGTGCATCAGCTGATCTTCTTTGCAAATGACCAAACCATCTAAAGCGATTTTCTTGCATCCTATCCTCGATCGGAGCTACATCAATTTTCTTTCTGATTGCATCATTCCAAATCCGATCTTTACGTGTGTGTCCACACATCCACCTTAGCATTTTCATTTCTGCTACAGTCGTTCTCTACACATGTCTATGGTTCACATGCCAACATTCAGATCCATAGAACATAGCATGTCTCACGGTTGCTTTGTAAAATTTTCCTTTAATTTTTAAAAGATTTTTTAAATGAGCTTATCACATGGAGAGAAATACATAATAGACTCAAAAAAGGCACCACGATACTCCTTTATTCTTAAATGAGCTTAATACCTCTGTAATTTGAACAATTTTGAATATCTTCTTTATTTTTATAAAGAGGCACCACGATACCTCTCCAATCTTCGGGTATTTTCTTGCTTCGCCAAATAACATTGAAAAGACTCGTTAGCCAAGTCAAACCACGCTCACCTAAAATTCTCCATACTTCTACAGGGATGTCATCCGATCCTACACATTTCCCAGGTCTCATAACCTTCAAAACCTCCTCTACTTCCTTTCTTTTTATCCGTCTATAGATTGCACGATTCAAGTAACTTTCACTAATAGCTAGATCACCCAAAGTGATCTCTTTATTTCCTTCCCCAATGAAAAGGTTATGGAAGTACTGCTCCCATCTAGTCTTTATATTCTTCTGAGTAACAAGCACATGACCATCCTCGTCCTTAATGCATCTCACTTGAGAAAGGTCTTTGGTCTTTCTTTCTCTTGCTTTGGCCAACCTGAAAATATCCTTCTAACCCTCCTTAGAGTCGAGATTTTTATACAAAACTTCATAAGCTTTTGACTTAGCTTCGCTTACAGCTTTCTTTGCTTCCTTCTTCGCTAATTTGTAGTTTGTGATAGTTTCCTCTGTCCTATCCTTAGACATAGCTTTAAAGCATGCTCATTTAATTTTTAGCTTCTCTTGCACCACTTCACTCCACCACCAAGCCTCCTTTTGACCTGGAGCTCCTCCTTTTGACTCGCCTAGCATCTCTTTGGCTACCTTTCGGATACAAGATGCTACTGCCTCCCACATCTCGTTTGCACTTCCGCTGCAATCCCAAGATAAGTCTTCAAAACCTTCTCCCTAAAGCTCGATTTCTTCAGTGGAAGATTCCACCATCTAGTTCCAGTGATCTTAGGAACCCTCCTTTTCTTTACCAACCCTTTTAATTGTACATCCAAGACTAACAAGCAATGTTGGGCTGTCAAACTCTCTCATGGGATTACTTTGCAGTTTTTACAACACAATCGATCTCTTCTCCTTGACGGAAAGTAATCTATATGTGTTCTAGTTATCCCACTCTTATAAGTAATTAAATGCTCCTCCCTCTTCTTGAAGAGAGTGTTTGCGATAAAAAGATCATACGCCGTTACAAAATCCAGAATGACTTTTCCCTCTTCATTTCTATCCCCAAAGCCATATTCTCCATGAACACTAGCATACCCTGAAGCATCTTTTCTCACATGTCCATTAAGATCTCCACCTATGCAAACCATCTCTATTTGTAGGATTCCTTGTAAAATCTTATTCAGATCCTACCAAAAAGCTTGTTTAGTCCTTTCATCCAAACCAATTTGCGATGCATAAACTGAGATGATATTCAAAATTTCTTCTTCAAGCATCAATTTTAGCAAAATAATCCAATCTCTGAATCCTTGCACCTCAACCAAACAATCCTTCAAATCCTTATGAACAACCACCCCAACACCGTTTCTACCCTTATCTTTACATGAATATCAAAGTTTAAAGCATGTCTTATCAATCTCCCTTGCTTTCCCTCCAACCCATTTAGTCTCTTGAAGACATAGTATATGAATCTTCCTTCTTTCCATCGTATCCAATATCTCCATCAATTTTCCAGTTAAAGTACCAATATTCCAACTACCAATATGCAACTTCCATTACAATCTCTTTTGGACTAACTTCTTTACTCGTATACGTCCACTATGCAAGAACCCTTGCAAATTTTGGACTACATCCAGGTGGTGATGCAGCGGAACTAGCTTAATTACCCGCATGCGTTCCTCATGCGAGAACCCTTGCAAATTTTGAACTACATAAAGGCTACGATGTAGCGGCCCTTGCCAATTTTTCATTGCATTCAGGTGATGCAACGAGTCACAAGTAGGGAACACCCCCAACGAAATATGTATGTTTTCTTAAATCCATGTTGAAAAGAATCGACTGTCATGAGGCAACTTCCTAAATAGTATTTTTTTACAAAAAATATTGTTAACGCATATAGTAGTATCTGTATCCCTTCTCTATTTTTATTTTCAGTTGTGTATGCTTTATGTAATTTACCCACAGGCTACTCTCCTATATAAGAGAGCCTAGGGCTTATGGAATAAACAAGTTGTTCTTTTTTCCCAACATGGTATCAGAGCGACGGTCCTAGACCGGAGTTCTCGAAACCCTAACCCTACCCCACCACACCCGTCGGCCTCTCTCTCTCTCTCTCCATCTCATCGGCGCCGCCGGTGTTGCTGCTCCCCTGTGCTGCGCATCGCCTGGGCTCCATCGCGCCTGCGCATCACTTGTGCTCCTGTGTTGCGGCTCTCCCTGCACACTGTTGTGCACCGTGCCTGTGCACTGTCGTGCCCGCTTGCACCGCCCCTGAGCATCGCTGTGCACCGCGCCTGAGCAGAGGCCCATGCACATGTAGCCTGTGCGCGAGCGTGCATCTCCTGTGTGCGTGCATCTCCTCGCCTGCGCGGGTTTCTTGCGCGCGTGTACCAGTTGCGTGTGCGCGTGCCTCTTGCGCGCGTGTACGTGTGCTAAGCCCTAAGCCCTATGGCACACACATCTTCATCTACATGGGTTTAGTTGCTTGAGGTCTACACGTGCAACTAAACCCGTCTATGTCATTGTAGACGAATCTCATCCTCTGTCAATTGCTCCAGTCTTCCATCTCCAGTATGTCAGAAAGCAAGGCGGATATCCCATCTATTGGCGCCTTTCGTGGTCCATCGCCTATTGTAAAGATGGATGGTACAAACTATGAACTGTGGGCAATGCAGTTCATGAGTATGATGAAGTCAACGGGTAAGAAGCACATCCTTACCGAACCAGAACCTGCTGAGAAGACTGGAGCCAATGCCTCTTGGGAGGCGGATGATGCATACGCCAAAGTGTGGCTATCCGGTACACTGGTAATTGAGATAGCCAATGACATTCTACATCAACCCACGGCCAAGGATATGTGCGACATTCTGGCGGCCACATATTCACAGGCAAAGAACGAGACAAAGATTCTGCAACTCCAACATGATATCTTCACTATCAAGAAGAATGGTCGCCCTCTACATTCTCTCTATACATCACTGAGAGGGATGTTCGAGAAGCTCTATAGCTTCATGCCCCTGACAGCCACGCCAGAACAACAGAAGACATATAGGAATGCGACTATGGTAGGCGTGTTCCTGGCTGCACTTGATCCAGAGTATGAGGCGGTACGATCACAGATCTTGGCCGACTCTATTATTCCTCCCATGGAGGAAGCTTTCCATAGACTGAGTCGGATCACAATTCCTTCCACGGCCTCGAGTCAGAATTCTTCAGCCATGGCAGCCAACAGGGGTCGAAGATTTCATCACCAGGGCCGTGGACGTGGACCTCGTGGAAGAGGTGGCTGCACTAGGCCAACATGTACCTACTGTCACCGAGTTGGACACAATGAAGACACATGCTACTCGAAGCATGGATTTCCTGCATCCGCACGAGCTGCTGAGCAGCTAGAGCCTCCATCTGCTGCTACTTTGGATCAACGGTTCGACGATCTAGTTGCCCGTCTGAGGGGCATTATTCCACCATCTGGTCCAGCATCGACTACGGAGAGTCAATCTGATGCCGTTGCTTCTGCCTCTGCGTCTACCAGTGCTTCAGGTAGTATACTTGCATTCAACAGTAGTAGATCAGATACATTACCTTGGATTATGGACTCGGGCGCTACACATCACCTATGTGGCAACCAGAGTCTACTTACAGGATACACTCAGATTCCTCCAGGTCGGACAGTAGTAATTGCCAGTGGTACACATTCCCCCATCACTGGTCAGGGGGAGATTAGATAGACATCTTCTATACAGCTCAAGAATGTGCTACATGCACCTGACTTTTCAATGAATTTGTTGTCAATTAGTCAGATTACGAAGGATCTACATTGTCGGGCAATTTTTGATCCATCTTCTTTGATTTTTCAGGACATCTATACGGGCAACGTGATTGGTCGTGGCTATGAGCAAGGAGGCCTCTACCGCCTGAATCAGACCCCATTTGCTGGAACCTCATCCTTTCCCTCTGGACAAGTATCTACTTTATTGTGGCATCTGCGCTTTGGACACTTACCGCTTCAGAAGTTGCGTCAAGTGTTACCTCATGGTCTTCCTCACACACCTATTCAATGTGAGGCGTGTCAGTTGGGAAAGCATCACAGGTCGTCCTTTCCCAGTCGTCCAGGTCAGAGTAGTACCTCCAAGTTCGAGTTATTTCATATTGATGTCTGGGGTCCGAGTCGTGTACCTGATCATCAGGGACACATATTTTATATAGTATTTGTGGATGATTTTTCTATAGTGTCATGGGTGTTTTTGATGAAAAATAAATCTGAAGCAGAAAATATCATTATCCATTTTCTGAATGAAATACAAAATGTTTTCTCCACATCTGTGAAGTTTGTGAGAAGTGATAATGCTTTAGAATTGTGCACCAATGTTCTTGCCAATTATTACTCCTCAAAAGGGATTGTTCACCAAACATCTTGTGCTCATACATCTCAACAAAACAGAATTGCTGAAAGAAAACACCGTCACCTTCTTGATGTCACAAGATCACTTCTTATACAGAGTCATGTTCCCTACTCCTACTGGGGTGATGCAGTCCTCACTGCATGTTACCTAATCAATCGTATGCCTTCTTCTGTCTTGAATGAACAGATTCCGTTTTCCCTCATCTATCCTGGGAAGGATCTGTTCACCCTTGCTCCTCGTGTGTTTGGGTCGGTTGCATTCGTCCATCAGTTGTCGCCTGGTACTGACAAGCTCTCTCCTAGGGTCGTCAAATGTGTTTTCGTTGGGTACTCCAGAACTCAAAAGGGGTACAAGTGTTTTGATCCTCTGCATCGGCGGTATATGGTCAGTGCAGATGTTACATTTTTTTGAATATGTTATGTATTTTTCAGCTTCGGAAGACAAACAACTACCACCACCATCTACTGATGCCATATACATGACACCACCACCTCAAATGCTGTCACCAACACCACCACCACCACATATACCTGTATCACCGCTACCGTTCCATTATACCCGCAGGCCTCCTCCCGCTCCTGGTCATGACTCATCTCCTAGCTCGCCTATGGTATGTAATGAAAATATTTCTATTGAAGGATCTGACGACATTTCTGAGCAGGATATGTTGTAGGGGCCAGATGAGGCTACAACAGATTTAGATGTTCCCATTGCTATACGCAAATCGAAGAGGAGCTGTGTTACATATCCATTGTCAGCATCTGTGTCTTTTGAGAGACTATCTGGAGATTTCAGGACATTTGTGGTGGCACTGTCAGCTGTAGATATTCCACGGAGTTATCAAGATGCTCTGCAGGATAGTAGATGGCGGCTAGCAATGGAGGAAGAAATAGCGGCACTTCAGTCCAGAGGAACTTGGAGTTTGGTTCCTATACCTCCAGATGTGAACCCGGTGAGCTGTAAGTGGGTGTTTACAGTGAAGCACAATGCAGACGGCTCCATTGATAGGTACAAGGCACGTCTTGTTGCACGTGGCTTTACACAGACATACGGGGTGTATTACCTTGACACATTCTCGCCTGTGGCCCGTCATTCCACTCTCCGGATCTTGTTGTCAGTTGCAGTTGCTAGAGACTGGCCGCTCCATCAGCTGGACGTGAAGAATGCGTGAAGAATGCATTCTTATATGGAGACTTGCAGGAGGAAGTCTATATGCAACAGCCACCCGGTTTTGCTGTTGAGGGGGAGTGTTCCAAGGTATGCAGACTACATAAGGCTATCTATGGCCTTAAGCAGAGCCCCGGAGCATGGTTTCAGAAGCTCTCAGACCTCTTTGAGAAACAAGGATACAAACGCTCCAATGCTAATCATTCCTTGTTTGTACAGAAGACCGCTAGAGGTATTATTGCAATCATGGTTTATGTAGATGATATCTTGATCACAGGAGATGATGAGCAAGGCATAAAGCAGGCGAAAGAAATGCTGGGAAGCGAATTTGTCACTAAGGATCTTGGTGTTCTTAGAGATTTTCTGGGGCTGGAATTTGCTAGAAATCTATATGGATTAGTAATGTCACAAAGGAAATATGTTACAGATCTGTTGAGTGAAACAGGTATGCTTGGGTGTCGACCTGCTACGACACCAATGGATCCCAACATGAAGCTCTATGATGATGACACAGAGGAGGTGGACATGAGAAGATACAGAGAACTGGTAGGCAAACTGTTGTATGTCACGATCACTAAACCAGATATATTATTTGCAGTGAGTCGTGTGAGCCAGTTCATGGAGCAACTACGCCAGGTTCATATGGATGCAATACATATGATTCTTAGATATCCCAAATCATCTCTGAGTGCAGGTCTGCTATTCAAGAAAGGAAAGGGGATTTCTATCTCAGCATGTGCGGATGCAGACTATGCAGGATGTCCCAAGGACAGGAAGTCCACCTCAGGGTATGCCTTCTATATTGGAGATGCCCTAGTCTCATGGAGAAGCAAGAAATAGACGGTGGTAGCTAGATCTAGTGCTGAATCCGAATATAGGGCTATGGCCCAGGCTACTACAGAAATGATGTGGGTGAAAGCTGTACTTACAGACCTATGTTTAGATGTACCACTTCCTATGAACTTGGAATGTGATAATCAGGCAACCTTGTTCATTGCAAACAACCCAGCATTCCATGAGCGGACCAAGCACATTGAGGTTGACTGTTACTTCATACATGACATGATTCAGAAGGGGTTCATTGCTACGTCTCATGTTACCTCAGAGAATCAGACTGCGGATATACTCACCAAAGCATTACTACGAGGCCCATTCCAGAAGTTGCGTCCAAGCTGAGCATGACTGATATCTATGCTCCATCTTGAGGGGGAGTGTTAACGCATATAGTAGTGTCTGTATCCCTTCTCTATTTTTATTTTCAGTTGTATGCTTTATGTAATTTACCCATAGGCTACTCTCCTATATAAGAGAGCCTAGGGTTTATGGAATAAACAAGTTGTTCTTTTTTCCCAACAAATATTATTTAGGAAGTTGTCTCCAGAAGTGTGCGTCCAAGCTGAGCATGATTGATATCTATGCTCCATCTTGAGGGGGAGTGTTAACGCATATAGTAGTGTTTGTATCCCTTCTCTATTTTTATTTTCAGTTGTATGCTTTATGTAATTTACCCATAGGCTACTCTCCTATATAAGAGAGCCTAGGGCTTATGGAATAAACAAGTTGTTCTTTTTTCCCAACAAATATTATTTAGGAAGTTGTCTCCGACTGTTTTATGTTGGCTGTCGGCTATCTAACGCAACCCTCCTCATTTACCCGGGCTTGAGACCAGCCATGACTGAGCTCAAGCACTCATGTCAATGCACTAGGTAAGTTTCCGTCGCAAAGGAGGAGATTAAGGTCGAAGTTTAAACCCATTCATGCCCTCTTTTTTAGATGGTTTCACTTCCATATACATAATTACATAGTTCAGTCGAAATTTGGAAAAAAAAGGATGACTGCCATGCATTAACACATGCTCTGTTTCCCCCCGTGCTGGAAATGCTGGTATGAGAAGAATTTTGCGTTAAGCAGTATTCCTTTTTATCTATTGTGCTTCAATACTAGTCAATGAAGAGGGCAAGCAATTGAATACTCTGACCAAATCGATCTTTATACATAAATGTTGGCAGGTTCTAGCACATCACCGTAAGGCGGTTGATTCACTACTCGGATCTTTTGAAAAACCATGGATCTTACAGCTTCTGTTGAAGGTGTTGCCCATGGCATATTTTCCAAAAGTTGTTCCTTTACACCTTAACGAGGATATAGATGTTTTATAATTCAATGTTTAGAGTGGATCTTTAAAATTTTCACCTTGAAGAGGTCACCAATGATAATTTGGATCTTTCACAACGATAGGCTCATGGGGCTAGGGCAAACGACTATGCCGCAACTGACTTTGTGGAATAGCAAGAAGGTTCAACTCATATGTCCTCTCTTAAAAAGATAGCACTTGAGATTTTAAAACTATAGATTCTATTGAAAATATGAAAACAGTTTCTTAAAAAACATTATGGAAAATATGGCAAATATATGTGGATGTGGGAACTAATGGATGCCACAAAACCATGGCCTCAAATTTTGGCGAAATTAGGCCGAATTCCACTGAATTTTCCATTTCTCCATGTCAATGAAATCGAAACGCTACTTTACTTCCTTTCACAGTATTTCCACGAAATGTCAGCAAAATTTCATCAAAATTGCATGTTATTATGGAGAAACGACAAAACGAAGAGAATTTACCTTTTGCTTTTATTGATATTTTCCTATATCAATGAATTTTCACTCATTTCTTCGCTAATGTGCCAAGTTTTTAGAGAGCTTCATATTATTTGAAGAGGTTTCTTGAGTTAGTTCCGAAATTTTAGGTCTAAATCCCAACCAAATCAGAAGTGATTACCACGGTCTTTGCTTCAAGTTTATAATCCAGTTCTGACTCTAGGCAATACGTTTGCTACTATATCAACATCTCACATCATTCTTGTTGACGGTAATATTATTTTCAAACTTATATTTGCACCTCTATTTTAAAAATAAATATGTATTTCTATCTTATTTTATGATAGTCATTGAATTCCTGTTTTACAAAGCTACTGTGAGAGCTATTATACTTTATGGATCCGAATGTTGGCATGTGAATCATAGACATGTGCAGAGAATGACAATAGCATGAATAAAAATGTTGAGGATGTGTGGCCATAAATGAAAAGATCAAATTTGAAATGATGTGAATAGAAGGAAAGTCGATGCCACTCTAATAGAGGATAAGATGAGAGAAAATCGCTTAAGATGGTTTGGCCAATTGCAAAAGAGGTCGGTTGATGCGCTAGTTAGAAGATGCAAGATTTGGGATGTTGAGCCGGCTAAGAGAGGGTGAGGAACACCCAAGAAGTGTTGGAATGAGACTATCCGAAAGGATCTTAGTTATTTGGATTAAAGCTTGAGAATGTCCCAAGAAAGATCCGAATGGAGGCAAAGAATCCATGTAGCCGACCCTACTTAATGTGGGATAAGGGTTTGTTATTATAGTTATATTAGGAACATTGAAAATCTTATTTTTGGTAAAAATGAATTTAAAGTCATTTCTATGATTTCTGACGATTCAAGGAAGTTCAACAAAATTATCTGAAATTTATCTTTCCATATCCTCTTTGACGAAACAAAATCAAAATATGAAAATTAAGGCCTTGCAAAAGACCAATGGGGAGTTATTGCGAATAAGCTCAACTTCTTTTTCTTTTGAAAGCTGAAAAAAGGTTACTACATGGTATAGCCATCCAACTCATTAAAAAACTAAAAGAGCTAATGTTGAGAGTTATTTCTATCAATCATTATTTATTTATATATTTTCTATTTCGTTTATCTCTATTTTGTAATTTGTCCTCTAGTGTTTCACATCTCAATATAAGATAGCTCTATGGATCTTTTTCATAATGAAGTCATTCTTTTATTTCCACATGGTATGAGAGCGACGGTCCTAAATCAGAGCTCTGGATTTCGAGCCCTTCTACACACCTACCAATCTCCTCCCCTCATCATCAACGCCGACCGAACCCTATGGATATACTCCGAGCACCGCCCCACCACTATGCGACCGTCCCACGATATCACACCATCGTCGGCCCTCGCGGGCCTTCATCATATCATCGTCGCCCCACTGCGATAACCTAGCACCATCGTTGGGACCATCACGACAACCCTTCTCACTGCAGCGAGTCCCCGCGACCCCCTCCTAGCATCACCCCTTGCTACCACGACAACCCCCGACACCACTAAAGGCCCCCCGACCTCTGAGCTTCCCCCCCCCATGCTTCTTATGCGTCCAAGGACCGTGAAAGGTCAAATTTTGGCTGAAAAGGGTGATATGAGATCTATAAATCAACCCACTGGCCCTAGTACGAACCCTGTTGATTCCACATATGATCGTGTAGACACATTCATATCAATCTATTGCCCAATGGCGTTCCTTTTCAGCTTCTTTATCGTGTCAGAAAATAATGTAGATCTATCTTCCTTCGACACATTCAAAGGCATGGCACCCATCGTCAAGATCAATGGGACCAACTACAAGTTGCGGTTCATGCAATTTATGACCATCATTCAGTGCAATAATAAGGAGCCCATCCTTCTGTAGTCTCAATCGGTTGACAAGATTGGGTGAATGCTTCGTGGAAGCAAGATGACGTGTATGTTACTACATGGTATAGCCATTCAACTCATCAAAAAACTAAAAGAGTTAATGTTGAGAGTTATTTCTATCGATCATTATTTATTTATGTATTTAAATCATTATTTATTTATTTATGTATTTTCTATTTCTTTTATCTCTATTTTGTAATTTGTCCTCTAGTGTTTCACCTCTCTATATAAGAGAGCTCCATGGATCTTTTTCATAATCAAGTCATTCTTTTATTTCCACATGGTATGAGAGCGACGGTCCTAAATCAACCTATATGGTACTCTAACCGTAGAGATAGCCAATGACATCTTACATCAATCCACTGCTAAGGCAATATGGGACATCTTCGTCGCCACATAATATCAAGAGAGGAATGAAACATGCACCAACCTTGTTACATGTACGTATATACCTCTTATCGAGGAAGCCTACAATAAACTCAGCAGGATCATGGTAAACAGACCTCCTCTGCGATGGTCGCATATTACAACATACGAGGTACATCTCAATTCAGAGGGCGCAGTGTCTGTGACAAAGGAGGCAAACATCCACATTAGTTATGCACCTATTGTAGTCATTCTGGCCACTCTGAGTATACCTGCTACCTGAAGCATGGTTATCCTGCTCCTACTCGTGTTACTGAGCAAGTTAAGCCTCCAACCACTTCCACTAGTCAGAAGTTTGATGGCTTTGTCTCTCGTCTGAGGAATATTATGACTTTAGTTGTTGCCACAAACACTTATGTGCCTTCGGATATTAGCCTTACGCCCTTCCTAGTTGTAAAAGGGCATACGTGACAAACTGGCACATCTCATCATCTATGTGGAGACAAAGCTCAGTTCACATCCTGCAGACCAGCACCCCCAAGCAGATCCGTTGTAATTGCATATGGGACACATTCCCCTATTACCTATGTGTTTACAGAATGTGCCTACTACTACTAAATGTCCTCTCTGACAATGCATATGGGACCCCCTGTGCGTACACTTTTCTATAGAAAGGTTTTACTGAATGTGAACACCGTATTCTTCTTGATGTAACCAGATTCCTTCTTGTCCAAAGTCACTATCAACTACATGGCCAATCGTATGTCATCTTCTGTGTTAGGTGAAAAGGTTCCTTTTTCGATTACATTTCCCAATAAGGACCTTTTTCCTCTACCACCATGTGTCTTTGACTATGTGGCCTTTGTTCATCATCTGACTCCTGACCATGACAAGCTCTCTCATGGAGCTTTCAAGTGTGTATTTGTGGGATATCCCCAGACCTAGAAAGGGTTACGGTGTTTTGATCCGACCAGACAGAAGTACTATGCTTGTGTCGATAACACATTCTTTGACTCGATCATGTATTTTTCTCCTATAGGTGATAGGATGAACCTGTCTAAGTCTGGTAAGGAAGTTTACATCCCTCTTCCTACGCCAACACTAACTCTACATGTGGCTCCTCCACCGTCACCATCTTATTGTGGTTTCGCCTTTCGCTCAGCCTATGCTTTATTTTTACACTCGCAAGTCGTCGACTTCCCTCCCTGCTCATGTGTCTTACCCATCATCCAACACGCCCCAGGTAAAATCTAAGCACTAGGCTTCTACTGATGGCATTGGTGATTTATCTGTATTGTAGGCTACTTTACATGTTGAGCAGATATCACCTTAGGTTATCGATCATTACGAGGATCTAGATGAGCTCATTGCTCTTCAAAAGCGAAGGGATCAATGTGCTATGTATCCTCTCATTTCTCATGTTTCTTTGGGGCATCTTATACCGGATTTCATGAGGTTTGTCAAGGATAAGGACAATGCAAGATCATTGTTGTAAAAGTCGGCCGACTAGGCTGAGTAGTCGGTCCGACTAGTCGAGTCGGGGGGTAGCCGACTCGACTAGGCCTAGTCGGCCATTAGTCAGTCAACCCTTTTAATTTTTTTACATAGAGTTTTTCCCTTTTAATTTTTTTGCTTTTTTTAAATGCAAAACTATTTTATTATGCCTGATGTTATATTTAAAGTCAATTACTTCATTTGTTTCATTATTATAGTATATAAAGTATACAAATCTTCTTTCAAAAGAAAGAAAATGTACAAATATGTGTAAATATATAGGAATATATGTATAAAAAATGTTTTATGTATTTAAAATAACTAAAAAATTCAAAACCGACTAATGACCGACTAAATCCGATTAGTCGCCCGACTGCCGATTAATCCTTAGTCAGTGACCCCACCGACCGAGTACCGACTAGCGATTTCTGCAACCTTGTGCGAGATAGTCGGTAGCGTCTTGCTTGGAGGAGATGGCAACACTCTAGTCTCGGGACACCTAGAGCTTGGTTACTGCCTTCACAGCAACATCAGTGGTTGGTTGCAAATGGTTCCAGAAGCTCTTGGACTTGATAGAGCAACAAGGCTTTACGAGTCGGTGGTGTCTTACTTGGAGGAGGAGATGGCAACGCTCTAGTCTCGAGGCACCTAGAGCTTGGTTACTACGGGCATCCGTGTTTGGTTGCAAATGGTTCCAAAAGCTCTTGGCCTTAAAATGAGACAATAATGCAACAAAGGCAAGGAATACATTGTCATAGAGCATCCTGCAAAAAGATCAACACCTTCAAAGGCACCGGCAAGATGCACATGCTCTATCATCAAAACCAATACAATCAATCGACTCACATGAAGTCCTGATTGGGCCAAAATTATAATAAATCAGGTCATAGATAATACAAACAAAGGCAAGGAATCCATTGTCATAGAGCATCCTGCAAAAAGATCAACACCTTCAAAGGCACCAGCAAGATGCACATGCTCTATCATCAGAACCAATACAATTAATCGACTCACATGAAGTCCTGATTGGGCCAAAATTATAATAAATCAGGTCAATAGATAATACATCATTATTGCACATGAGTCCTCCACAAGACAAAGATCGGAGAATTATAATAGCCCATGGATCATCAAGTATTTCACGTGTAAAAGAAGCCATCTCCACCGATCAACTTTAGTTCAAAATGTTTTTTTACATTGTATACAATCATGAGGCTCCCTTCATGAGAAAGTGACCCTTTTGTCCATATCATGCCTCGGTACCGAGTGACTTCGCAAAACAGTAGGAGAAATCCTCCTTAAAAGAGTCGATACCACACAACATTAGACACAATTCAGGTGACCATTTCAAGTGATTGGCATAGAGCATGTTGTCTTACACAGCAACCTCCACATGTTCTGCCCTCTGCTTGCCTAAATCAAAACGCATAATTGAAGGCTTCTTCCTCTTGATTCACAGAAACGAAGCTTCAACAAAAACATCCAAAAGAACTTCCATGTTCCCAGTACTGCCTCGTTTGCATACTGTTGCAATGAGACCTAACAAACCCCCCACCCCCACACACACACAAAAAGCAGAGATGCCCAACCACGAATCAACACACAGGGGAATGAATCACTGTCCTCTGAGACGTGTGACAAACCTCGGAATTTTTATCTAGAAGTTCGAAAAAAATGTTTTTTTCTCTAGAAGTTCCTACCTGGCCACAGAGACCTGCTTTCTTTTTGTTGGTTTGAGTTGCCCTTTTTGCAAAAGCATGACTCCAGAGGAAAATATGATTTTATAACGTATACCTAGTATACACTTTAAGACTACTTTTCATATTCATATATGTTAACATATATTATTTACTTATGTACTCCTTAGTTATTTCCAGTTCATGCCGTACTCTTTATGTAATTTACCCATAGGCTACTCTCCTATATAAGAGAACCTAGGGCTGATGGAATAGACATGCTCTTTGTTTTTCCCAACATGGTATCAGAGCGACGATCCTAGACCGGAGTTCTTGAAACCCTAACCCTAACCCCCACCGTCGAGCCTCTCTCTCTCCGTGCGCCACCGGCGGTGCATCTCAGTCTCCTGTGCGTCGCCGGCCAGCGCCTCGTGCTCCCACGTGCCTCGCATGCCCAGCGCCTCGCGCGTCTCGCCGTGCGTGCATTGCGCACGCCCCTCTGCTGCGCTGCGCCCTCCCTCTGCTGTGTTGCTCTGCCTCTGCTGTGCCGCACATCTGCTCGCCTAGCGTGCATCGTGGCATAGCACATCGCGTACATCCTCTGTGCACTCCAGTGCGCATCTTCTGTGCACTCCAGCGCTCTCCAGTGTGCGCTCCGTTGTGCGCCTTCTCGCGCGGCCTTCTCGAGTGCGCTCATTACTGTGCATCCTTAAACCGTGAACCAGCCTTGCATGAAGGTCTAGCGCGCACACCTCCAAAGGAATGGGTTTAGTTGTGTGAAGTCTACACCTGCAACTAAACCCATCTACGTCCGTGTAGACGATCCTATTCTCAGTCTACCACTCCGGTCTTCGGTTACAAGTATGTCTGAAAGCAAGGCAGATATCCCATCTGTAGGCGCATTTCGAGGTCCAGCACCGATTGTAAAGATGGATGGTTCGAACTATGAACTGTGGGCGATGCAGTTCATGAGTATGATGAAGTCAACCGGTAAGAAACATATTCTTACTGAAGGAGAGCCTGCTGAGAAGACTGGAGTTAATGCCTCATGGAAGGCAGATGATGCATATGCCAAAGTATGGCTATCTGGAACTCTGGCAATCGAGATTGCCAATGATATTCTTCATCAGCCCACAGCCAAAGATATGTGGGATATTCTAGCCGCCACATATTCTCAAGCGAAGAATGAGACAAAGATTCTGCAACTCCAACATGATATATTCACTATTAAGCAGAATGGACGTCCTCTACACTCACTGTACACATCCCTAAGAGGGATGTTCGAGAAGCTGTATAGATTTATACCCTTGACAGCTACACCAGAGCAACAGACGACCTACCGGAATGCCACTATGGTAGGAGTTTTTCTCGCTGCCCTTGACCCTGAGTATGAGGCAGCACAGTCTCAGATCTTGGCAGACTCTACTACTCCTCCTATGGAGGAAGCCTTCCACAGGTTGAGACGGATCACTGTTCCCTCTACGGCGACAAATCAGACTGCTTCGGCAATGGCTGCCAACAGAGGTCGTGGAGGTCACCATCATATACGCGGCCGTGGCCCTTGTGGTAGAGGAGGCCGTACTCGGCCAACGTGTACCTACTACCATCGCACCGGACATACTGAATACACATGCTACTCTAAGCATGGATTTCCTGCATCTGCACAAGTCGTTGAGCAGATAGAGCCTCCATCTGTTGCCTCTTTGGACCAGCGCATTGATGATCTTGTTGCCCGTCTAAGGGGCATTATTCCTCCATCTGGCCCAACATCCACTACTGAGAGCCATCCTGATGTTGTTACATCTGCTTCTGCATCTACCAGTACATCAGGTAGCACACATGCACTTACTAGTAGTGGATCTGATACTTTAGCTTGGATTATGGACTCTGGCACTACACATCACCTATGTGGCGATCAAAGTCTACTTAAAGGATACAGACAGATTCCTCCAGGTCGAATAGTGGTCATTGCTAATGGCACACATTCCCCGATTACTGGTCAGGGGGAGATTAGACTGATACCATCCATGCAGCTCAAGAATGTGTTACACACACCTGATTTTTCAATGAATTTATTATCTATCAGCCAAATTACAAAGGATTTACAGTGTCGGGCAATTTTTTTATCCATCTTCTCTTGTTTTTCAGGACATCCTTACGGGCAACGTCATTGGGCGTGGCTATGAGCAAGGAGGCCTCTATCGCCTGTGTCAGACTTCTTTTGCTGGAACCTCATCTCTACCTATTGGACCCGTCTCTCCTCTACTATGGCATCTGCGCTTTGGACATCTGCCGCTTCAGAAGTTGCGTCGTGTGTTACCCCAGGTTTTGCCTCACACATCTATCCAATGTGAGGCGTGTCAGTTGGGAAAGCATCATCGGTCTACCTTTCCCAGTCGTCAGTTTCGAAGTAGTACCTCCAAGTTTGAGTTATTTCATATTGATATCTGGGGTCCGAGTCGTGTTCCCGATCATCAGGGACACATGTTTTATATAGTTATTGTAGATGACTTCTCTCGTGTGTCATGGGTATTTTTGTTAAAGAATAAATCTGAAGCAGGAAATATTATTATCAATTTTCTTAATGAGATTCGCAATGTATTTTCTGCATCCATTAAAATTGTTAGAAGTGACAATGCCCTGGAGTTGTGTACTCATGCCCTAGCCAGTTATTTCTCATCCAAGGGGATAATCCACCAGACATCATGTGCCTATACCTCCCAACAGAATGGGATTGCTGAAAGGAAACATCGTCACTTACTAGATGTCACCATGTCACTCCTTATACAGAGTCAGGCTCCTCATTCTTACTGGGGTGTTGTTCTTACTGCATGTTACCAAATCAATCGTATGCCGTCATCTGCTCTAGGTGAAGAAATTCCGTTCTCCCTTATCTTCCCTGGAAAAGAGTTATTTTCTCTCACTCCTCGTGTGTTTGGCTCGGTGGCCTATGTCCACCAGTTGTCTCATGGTACTGACAAGCTCTCTCCTAGGGCTGTCAAGTGTATGTTCGTTGGGTACTCCAGAACTCAGAAGGGGTACAAGTGCTATGATCCATTGCGCAGGCGGTATCTTGTTAGCGCAGATGTCACATTTTTTGAATCTGTTATGTATTTTTCAGCAACCGGTGATCAGTTGATACCTCAAGCTAATACTGATGCCATTTACATGTCACCACCACCACCATCACCACCACCACCACTACCAGAACCGTTACCATCTTCTGCACCTCCAATTACTATACATGTTTCACCACTACCATATCATTACACCCGCAGGCCTGCCTCAGCTCATGGTCATTGCTCATCACCGAGCTCGCCTAAGGTATGTTCTGAAGATATCATTATTGATGGATCTGATGATGTTTCAGAGCAGGATGTGTTACAGAGGACGGACGAGGATACAACGGATTTAGATGTTCCTATTGCTATACGAAAATCGAAAAGGAGTTGTGCGTCATATCCTTTAGCAGCTTATGTGTCATTTGAACGACTAACTGGAGATTTCAGGAACTTTGCAGTCGCATTGTCAGCTGTAGCTATTCCCCGGAATTACCAAGACGCTCTGAAAGATAGTAGGGGGCGTCGAGCAATGGAGGAAGAAATGGCAGCACTTCAGTCTAGAGGAACGTGGACTTTGGTTCCTATACCTGCTGATGTGTCACCTGTGAGCTGCAAGTGGGTATTTACCGTCAAACAGAATGCGGATAGCAGTATTGACAGATACAAGGCTCGCCTTGTTGCTCGTGGCTTTACACAGACATACGGGGTGGACTACCTTGATACATTTTCGCCAGTTGCCCGCCATTCTACTCTACGGATTTTGCTGTCAGTTGCAGTTACTCGTGAGTGGCCTCTGTATCAGTTGGATGTGAAGAATGCCTTCTTATACAGTGATCTCCAGGAGGAAGTCTACATGCAACAGCCACCTGGATTTGCTGTTGAGGGGGAGTGTTCCAAGGTGTGCAGACTTCATAAGGCTATCTATGGCCTTAAACAGAGCCCCAGAGCGTGGTTTCAGACGCTCTCAGACCTCTTTGAAAAACAGGGATACAAACGTTCTAATGCTGATCATATCTTATTTGTACAAAAGACTTCCAGAGGTATTATTGCAATCATGGTCTATGTAGACGACATTCTGATTACAGGTGATGATGAACAGGGAATAAAGGAGGCGAAAGAAATGCTGGGTCGTGAGTTTGTTACCAAAGACCTTGGGGTCCTTAAATATTTTCTGGGACTGGAGTTTGTCAGAAATCCTTATGGGTTCACTGACATGTTGAGTGAAACAGGAATGCTTGGCTTCCGACCTGCTACCACACCTATGGAACCTAGTATGAAGCTATATGATGGTGATACAGAGGAGGTGGATAATAGAAGATACAGAGAACTCGTGGGCAAACTTCTTTATGTTACGATTACTAGGCCCGATATAGCCTTTGCTCTAAGTCGCGTAAGCCAGTTCATGAAGCAACCATGTCAGGTACACATGGATGCCATACATATGATACTCGGATACCTCAAGTCATCTCCAGGTGCGGGATTGTTGTTCGAGAAAGGCAAAGTGACTACTATCTCAGCATGTGCAGATGCAGATTACGCAGGGTGTCCCAAGGACAGGAAGTCCACCTCTGGGTTTGCTGTATATATTAGAGATTCCCTAATCTCATGGTAGAGCAAGAAGCAAACAGTGGCAGCAAGGTCTAGAGCTGAATCTGAATATAGGGCTATGGCCCAGGTTAGCACAGAAATGATGTGGGTAAAGGCTGTGCTTACAGATTTACATATAGAAGTTCCACTTCCGATGGCATTAGAATGTGACAATCAGGCAGCCTTGTTCATTGCAAATAATCAAGCATTCCATGAACGAACCAAGCACATTGAAGTTGACTGTCACTTTATACGTGATATGATCCAGAAGGGATTCATTGCTACATCCCATGTCAGTTCAGAGAATCAAACTGCAGATATCTTCACCAAGGCATTACTACGAGGCCCGTTCCAGAAGTGTGCATCCAAGCTGAGCATGATTGATATCTATGCTCCATCTTGAGGGGGAGTGAACATATATTATTTACTTATGTACTCCTTAGTTATTTCCAGTTCCTGCCGTACTCTTTATGTAATTTACCCATAGGCTACTCTCCTATATAAGAGAGCCTAGGACTGATGGAATAAACATGCTCTTTGTTTTTCCCAACAATATATATGTGGAGCGGACACCTCCAAGGTGTTTCCCTCTGCGATATTACAATCTTTGAGGTCTTTCCTTACCACTTTTGGGAGGAGGCTAAGGGCGACTTGGCGAAGCAGAAGAACGGAGGTCCAAGCGGAGGTAACCATGCTGGATGGGTTAGACGACGAGAGAGGTCTGGCCCATGACGAATTTGAGTTGAGAAAAGGGTTTTTAAAGGAGCTGATGCAGGAGGATAGAAAGGACGAGGTCGAATGGCGGCAAAGGTCCAGACAGAAGTGGTTAAAAGAAGGAGACGCTAACACGATATTTTTTTCATTCAATGGCCTCTGGTCGAAGGCGAAGGAATTACTTTCACGAGATGGAGATAGATGGCGCTCGGGAGTCTGGCGAGGTTGAAATGGGGAGGGCGCTTAGGAACCACTTCGTGAAGGCGATGAAGAGTGTTGGGAAAATAAGAGAACTTTTTTATTCCATCCGCCTTAGGCTCTCTTATATAGGAGAGTAGCCTATGGGTAAAATATATAGAGAGTCCAACAGAAAATAAAAATATAAGAAAAGTACAGAAGTGAATAATATATGTCTACACTCCCCCTCAAGGTGGACTATAGATATCAATCATGCTCAGCTTGGACGAACACTTCTGGAACGGCCCTCGAAGTAACGCCTTGGTGAAAATGTCTGCAGTTTGATCCTCTGAGCTAACATGGGATGTAACAATAAACCCCTTCTGAATCATGTCACGTATGAAGTGACAATCAACCTCAATGTGCTTGGTCCGTTCATGAAACGCTGGATTATTTGCGATGAATAGAGCCGCATGATTGTCACATTCCAGAGCCATAGGAAGCGGGACTTCTATATATAGATCTGCAAGCACAACCTTTATCCACATCATTTTTGTACTGACTAGAGCCATAGCCCTATATTCAGACTCAGCACTGGACCTTGCCACAACCGTTTGTTTCTTGCTTCTCAATGAGACTAGAGAGAATCTCCAACATACACAGCAAACCTAGTGGTAGACTTTCTATCCTTGGGGCATCCTACATAATCTGCATCTGCACAAGCTGATATAGTAATCTCCTTGCCTTTCTTAAACAGCAGACCCGTACTGGAGATGACTTAAGATACCTGAGTATCATATGTATAGCATCCATGTGTACCTGACATGGTTGCTCCATAAACTGGCTCACTCGACTCACAACAAAGGATATATCAGGACTGGTAATCGTAACATAGAGAAGTTTTCCCACCAGTTATCTGTATCTTCTCTTGTCCACCTCATCAGTATCATCATCATATAATTTGATACTGGGATCCATAGGTGTAGTGGCAGGTCGGCAACCAAGCATTCATGTTTCACTTAATAGGTTAGTGACATATTTCCTCTGAGTCATTACCAACCCATGAGAATTACTGGCAAACTCTAGTCCCAGAAAATATCTAAGAACCCCAAGGTCCTTGGTGACGAATTCATTTCCCAGCATTTCTTTTGCCCCATGGATTCCCTGTTCATCATCACCTGTAATCAGAATATCGTCTACATACACCATAATAGCAATGATACCTCGAGGTGTCTTCAGCACAAACAGGGAATGATCAGCATTAGAATGTTTGTACCCATGTTTCTCAAACAGGTCTGAGAGCTTCTGGAACCAAGCTCCGGTACTTTGATTAAGGCCATAGATAGCCTTATGAAGTCTGCACACCGTAGGACACTCCCCCTCAATAGCAAAATCATGTGGTTGTTGCATGTAGACTTCCTCCTGCAAGTCACCGTATAGTAATGCATTCTTCACATCTAACTAGTAAAGCGGCCAATCACGAGTAACTGCAAAAGAAAGCAGAATCCGCAGAGTGGAATGACGAGCAACCGATGAGAATGTATCCAGATAATCCACCCCATATATCTGTAGAAAGCCACGAGCAACAAGGCGAGCCTTGTATCAGTCAATACTGCCATCTGCCTTCTGCTTAACTGTGAAGACACACTTGCAGCTAACTAGAGATACATCAAGAGGTGAGGGAACAAGACTCCATTTGCCTCTTGACTGAAGAGCTACCATTTCTTCTTCCATGGCCAAGCACCATCGACTATCTTTCACTGCATCTTAATAATTCCGTGGAATATCCATTGCTGATAATGCAATAGCAAAGTTCCTGAATTCGCCAGTGAGACTATCAAATGACATAGAGGATGCTATAGGATATGACGCACAGCTTCGCTTCTGCTTTCGTAGAGCAATAGGTACATGTAAATCATTTGTCTCTTTCGCTGGCCTCTGTAAACCCTCCTGCTCAGGAAAATCATCAGATCCATCATTAGTAATATTTTGAGAACATACATCAGGCGAGCTGAATGACGAGCGGTGACCATGAGCAGAAGTATGCCTCCGGGTATAGTGGAATGGTAGTGGTGAGACAGGCACCGTGATAGGAGGTGGTAACGGTTTTGATGGAGATAGTGGTGGTGGTGATGGCATGTATATAGCATCAGTAGTGTCAGAGGGAACCAGCTGATCACCTGCAGACGAGAAGTACATAACGGATTTGAAAAAGGTAACATCCGTACTGATTAAATACCGCCTTCGCAATGGATCATAACACTTGTACCCCATCTGCATTCTGGAGTACCCGACAAAGACATACTTGACAACCCTAGGAGAGCGCTTGTCAGTCCCGGGAGACAACTGATGAACGAAGGCGACCGAGCCAAACACCCGAGGAGTAAGGGAGAACAATTCTTTACCAGGGAAAATAAGAGAGAATGGAATCTTCTCACCTAAGACGACATTCGATTAATAAGATAGCATGCCGTAAGAACAACATCCCCCCAGAAAGAGTGAGGAGCATTACTCTGTATGAGAAGTGACTTGGTGATATCTAGTAAGTGACGGTGTTTCCTTTCAGCAACCCCATTTTGTTGTCACGTACAAGAAACACATGCTGGGCACGTGAAGATCCCGTGCACGAATCACGTGCACAGGGGACGCGCAGAGGCACATCACGCAGGGTCACCGCGCGCACAGATTACTCGCACAGGAAGTGCGCAGATCACTCGCACAGAGAGTGCGTAGATCACTCGCACAAGGGCACAGGGAGCGTGCAAGGGCACACGGAGCACGCACAGATCAGTCGCACCGGGCGCAGGCACGCGGAGGCAAAGGCGCACCGTGCGCAGGCACGCGAAGATGAAGGCGGAGGCGCGGGATCAGAGATCGGAGGCGGAGGCGCAGAGGGGGCGCACGGAGACGCGAGGGATTGAAGGTGGGGTTAGGGTTAGGGTTTTGGCTCGAGAACTCCGGTCTAGGACCGTCGCTCCGATACCATATTGGGAAAATAAGAGAACTTGCTAATTCCATCCGCCCTAGGCTTTCTAATATAGGAGAGTAGCCTATGGGTAATATACATAGAGAGTCCAACAAAAAATAAAAATATAAGAAAAGTACATAAGTGAATAATATATCTCTACACAGAGGAGAAGTGGGGACAGTTGGGGCTAGGTAGGAACGGGCGTCACGTCCTTGACGGCGGGTCAGGCGGAGGGTCTACAATGTCCTTTCACGATGGAGGAGGTAAAGAGGGTGGTCTGGGACTTGAAGCCAGATGGAGCTCCGGGTCCTAGACGGTTTTCATGTCTTCTTCTACTGCGAGTTCTGGGAGCTTCTGAAGGATGAGGTGATGGAGGTGATGAACGAATTCAGGGAGGTAAATGGAGGTTTTGAGAGGGTCAATCGTGCTTTGTTGTGTCTGCTCCCCAAAAGAGATACTCCCATGAGGGTAGAGGATTATAGGCCCATAGCATTGTCCAACGCAATATATCTGGTGGTGGCTAAGGTGCTGGAGAACCGGCTCAAATAGATTCTAGACCTGGTGGTATTACAGGGGCAGTCAACTTTCATCCTAAGGAGGCAAATGGCAGACGGTTTAGTGATGGCCTCGGAGATTTGCCTTGATTGGAAACGGACGAAGACAAAAGGTACAATGTGGAAGATAGATTATGCCAAGGCTTATGACTGCGTCGACTGGAACTTCATCTGGGTGTCTTTGAGGAGGAGAGGGTTCCCGGAGATATGGGTGAGCTGGATGAAAAGATGTGTGACCACCTCCTCCTACTCCATTCTGGTAAATGGTAAGCCCAAAGGGGACCTTCTCCAACCACAACGGGGGGTGCGACAAGAATGCCTTTTGGCACCAATGCTATTTGTTATTGTGGCAGATGCTATAGGAGTGATGTTAAGGCAGGCTGTCGAGATTGGTTGGTGCAAGGGGTACAACAAGGAGAACATCTCCGTCCCTTTATTACAATACGCAGATGACACGATTATTCTGCTGGAAAGATCGGAAGAACATAATGCAAATGTGGTGCAGCTTGTTGGGGTGTTTGGCACTCTCTCAAGTCTCGAAATTAACAAACATAAGTCTGTGATTTTTTCCATCGAGATGGTTGCGGCTAAACGTGTCGTCCTAGCGAGTCTGGCCGAGTGTCCACTGGGAGATCTTCCTATCTCTTATCTGGATCTGCCTTTGGTCGCGAGAAAACTAAGGAAATCGGACTGAGATGGGCTTATTCTGAAGATTGAACAGAGATTGGCCAGGTGTAAGGCGATCACCCTATCCAGGGGAGGTAAACTCGTTTTGTTAAAGCACGTTCTCTCGGTCATTCCGATTTTTTCCTTCTCCACGCGGATGATGCCGGTTGGGGTTCGCAAGAAGGATGAGGCTCTGATGAGGAGATTCCTATGGTTTGATGGGAAACAACAGGGTGCCAGAGTGCACCTCGTCAAAAGGGAGGACGTTACGAAAGGCATAAATGATGGAGGGCTCATCGTGAAGTGGGTGGTGCGTGTTTGGGGTCCCTCTAACTCGTTGGTGGTCAGGGTGATCATGACTATTTATGACGTAAAAGACAAGTTAGAGGCGACAAGGTGCCATTTTTAGTCACCACTTTGGGCAGGGATCCGTCGGGTATTACCGCTGGCGGTGCATAAGCTCCGGCCTAAGGTGGGGGACGGTCATCTATTCAGGTTCTGGCGTGATGATTGGACTGGGGAGGAAGTATTGGAGGGTAGATTCCCTCGTCTATTCTATTTGGCGATAGGGAAGGAGGAGACATTATCTCAGACGAGGGATGCAGGTGTGTGGGCGCAAAAATTTCTGGTGGAGCTGTCTGATCAACGCACAGAGGAGTTTCTTCGGTAGTTATCTGAATTGTCGGAGCCAAGGTTGCTCTCGCTAGACATGGTTTCTTCGGTAGTTATCTATTGGGCAAATTACAAGAAGAAGACAAAAGAAGTAGAAAATAAGAAAACAATTATAAATATAACTAATATCCCAACACTCCCCTTCAAGCTGGAGCGTATATATAGATCAGACTCAACTTGGAACAACATCTCTGATAAGGCCCTCTGACTAGGGCCTTAGTAGGAACATCTGTTGTCTTGTCTCCAGAGCTGACATGAGTAGTGGCGATAAAATCCTTCTGTATCATGTCACGAGAGTAGTGACAGTCGACCTCTATGTGCTTCATCCTCTCATGAAAGGTTGGGTTGTTAACAATGAAAAGAGCAGCCTGATCACATTGGAGGTGCATGGGAAGCAAGGTTCAGGAAAGCAGTATGCGTATGCGTTCGAACATGTCACTGAATAGTGATTAAGCGGTATGTGGGGGCATATGCGGGGTATATGCGGTTCTACGTAATTTCCTAATTTTTTATTTAAAAATAAATAAATATGTACGAAATTGACTACAACTGAACTAAACTTATGCATAATTGTGGTCCAACATAAGGTCTAAAAAAGATTACTTTCATTTATCTATCAATTAAATATCAATACTTCGATAGAACAGTTAGCATACATAATAATTAACAACCACCACCAAAATATGTAAGAATATGAAAGAAAACTAAAATTCAAAACAAATAACATTAACAAAAGTACTGATTAAGATAGCATAAGAAAAATGAAATGTTCAAACGATAATGAGGTACAAAGTACAAAGCAATTCTAATCTAGTCATCATCAAATTCCACTACAATATTATCTTCATCTTCACTTTCTTCCTCGGATAGTTCTTCCTTATTCAAAGTCGGCAATGAGGTTGAACCAGTAGCATGCCTTTGGATTCTTCTATAGTGCACGAGATCTTCTGCACCAGTTGCATCAGCCACTAAGTTCCACGTCGGCCCCGATCCTTGGAAAACTCCATCATCTCCTTCATCTTCTTCACCAATCCAATCTCTCAAGTGAGCTCTATCATTTGTGGTAAATGGATCATTTCATTTTCTAAGATGATGATCTCTCAATTTGACGTTGAATCTGACATACACCAAGTCATTTAATCGCTTGAATTCAAGTCGATTCCTTTTCTTCATGTGGATCTACAAAATAACCATAAATACATCATCTACCACATCATTAATGAGACACAACATATAACATGTGGCACCAATTTTTTCACTTTATCGCCTCAAAAGTGCTCCAATTCCTTTCACAACCCGAGGAAGAAGCTGTCAACTTCAAAACTTTCAATGCCATTTACTTTAAATGTGGCGTTTCCATGACATGCAATCCCCACAACCAGGCTACTTTTGAAAAAATAGTAATCAACGTTAAACAAATAATTCTATTAATTCTAATGAGAAATTATACCTGGATTGAAATCATCATCAACGATTGATCGTTGTCCAATAGCCAAAGGTTTGCCAAATGATCCTTCTGCCCCTTCATATAAAGGCAACTCTTTCCTGGTAATGATATCTTGGATCTTTAAATCATGATAGAAAATATCCATACAACCCAAGAATCCCTCCAAAGCGAGGCCTTCCCTCTGGATTTGAGCATTATCCCTATAAAAGAAATAGGGATTCAAAAAATACGCAGCAAGGTGGAGGGGGCTATCCAGTCTTCCTTTTGACTTTGAGTCAATGGCATCAACAAAATGTTTGTAAGATGCTTCGATATCTTCAAAAATGCTAATGATCTCTTTTCCAGCATCTTGCAACTCACCATATACAAATCCCATGGTTGGCCTCCTATCTCCATCAACGATCCGCAGAACAAGTACTACCAGAGAAAAGACCTTCAATGTCAAAGACACTTGAGTCCAAAATGAAGGACTCAAAATTATGGTTGAAGCTATTTCTCCCTTCTTGGTTTTGTACCATTTACAAGCTCTCCATTCATCAGAAGAAAACATAAGTCTCAACTTATCTTTCTTCTCCATCACAGATTGCAAAGAGAGATATTTGGTAGCAAATCTTATTATTCCTGGCCTCGCTATCTCGCCCTTTTGCGTAAATTGTCTCATCAAGCTCAATGTTTTGGCATGGTTGTATATGAATACAGTCAATGTCCTTGCCTTTGTGATGACAGTTTTCACCTTTGATTCTCTGCCAATCTCTTCTAGCATAAGGTCGATGCAATGTGCTGCACAAAAACTCCAGAAAGGAATGTCATTGTCATAGAAATACTTTGTCACGAATGAATTCACATGTGCACGTTCCTCCTTGGCAAAGGTACCTTTGATGGTGGATTGGCGGAGATTCTCCACAGGCACATCTGCTGAAGTTCGGGACCTTTTCTCATCCCTCTCTTCATCAACCAAATGTTGATTCATCCTGATGGAGACTTGCCCATGAATGTCTTTCATCCTCATGGTCTTCTCATTCCTTTTCACTTTAATTTCCTCCATGTTGTCCATGATTTCTTTTTTCACCTCAGGAGTAACCTTGGGACAAGATGTTATATTACCTTTAATATGAGCCAAATGTTGCTTCATGCAATTGATCTATCATGTCACAACATTCCGACATAATCGGTAAGTGACCATGCTAGGAGTAATCGGATTCGCTAGAAAAGCATACTTCCATCCACGAGCATTGGATCCAGGAGGAAAAAAATTCTGATGTATCGCTCCTCTGAATAAGAGGCTCACTTCCGCTTTCAGCTCCAGGCGTAGGAGAAGAAGCGCTATCAGATGGTAGCCTGGATGCCATAATTGCTTAACATTCAATCATAATTACAAAACATCAACAAAAAAGGTTTAATAAGCATATACAAATAAGAGTTTTAGGAAAATATTTGTTTAAATAATTATAATCTCATATTTTGGGTACGTGCTCAAATGTGAATTAATAATCCAAATTCTTGGTGAGAACATTCCATCAATGAATACATGTAAAATCTAGAATTAAAAATCTAGCATTCCATCAATGAATACTAGTATTTCTCAAATTCTATAATCATATCATATCATCTAAGCACTCAATCAATAATCATTCAATCAATAAATATATGTAAAATCATATCATCTAACATTCTATAATTAACATTCCATCAATAAATACTTGTATTTCTCAAATTAAAAATAAACTCTGCAAAAATATAGCATTCCATCATCAAATATGGTAAAAAAATATTCAATAAGTTACCTTTGCACGGTCGGTAGTCAAAGGAATCTCGCACGACCGGAGGCGGAGGAGGCGTTGTTGGAAGGAGGTGGCGCTGCTGCAAGGAAGAGGCGGTGCCGCAACTAGGAGGAGGCGATGCCGCGGTGGAGCTGGGAGGAGGAAGCCGAGCTAGGGGGAGGTAGAGGAGTTGGGAGGAGGACGCGGAGATGGGTGGAGGTAGAGGAGCTTGGAGGAGGTGGCGATGGAGGCGCAGGTTGGGAGGAGAACCGTGGAAGCGGGCGCACGGTGCATATGCGGCCGTACAGCCTGCATATGCAGGATGCATATACGCAATAGCCGCATATTGAGGGGCTTCACAAATGCGGCGCGTCAAACGGTCCGCACGCGCATATGCGGCCGCATATGCGGCTGATTCAACTGATTTCATGAATACTGACGGGAAGAGGCGCCACTATAGTCAGGTCATTAAGAACAGATCTGACCCACATCATCTCTGTGCTAGCCTGCGCCATAGCCCTGCGTTCTGACTCAGCACTCGATCTGGCAACCACGGTCTGCTTCTTGCTCTTCCATGAAATTAGGGAGTTTCCTATGAACACAACAAAGCTCGAGGTAGACTTTCTATCCTTTGGACACCTAGCATAATCTGCATCTGCACATGCTGTAACTGAGAAAGATGTGCCCTTGCTAAAAAGAAGTGTTGTACCATGTGTTCAGGTATCTCAAAATCAAATGGACTGCATCCATATGTACATGTTTGGGGCCCTGGGCTGCTCCATAAACTGACTCACTTTGCTCACGGCAAAGGATATGCCGGGCCTGGTAATAGTCACATATAGTAGCTTGCCAACAAGCTTCCTGTACCTCCTCTTGTCGCCCTCCTCAGTGTCATCATCATAGAGCTTCACGCTCGGTTATGGCCTCAAATTTCAGCGAGATTCGGTCGAATTTCTGCCGAATATCGATATCCAGTCGAAATCGAAATTCGACCGAAATGACTGAAATATGGGGGGTCTTAGTACAAAAAATAACCGAAATTCCGGTCGAAAGTCCATCGAAATTCCACCGAAATTCCTTTTTGGTCGATACCAAAATGGAGACCCAAACCGACATTTAGGGCCTTGTGCTTGGGTCAACAGGGGTAGTGGCAGGTCTGCAATCTGCCATGCATGTCTCTGAAAGAAGATTTGTAACACACTTCCTCTAGGTCATCACAAGACCTCGCTGGTTCCTGGCAAACTCCAGTCCAAGGAAGTAACATAAATGTCCAAGATCTTGGTCACAAACTGCTGACCTAGGATGTCCTTGGCACCTTGAATGCCCTGCTCATCATTTCCTGTAACAATAATGTCATCAATGTAAACAAGAATGACAATAGTACCTTTCTGGGTCCTCTGCACAAACAATGAGTGATCGGTAGTCGATCGACAAACCCCCGCTACTCTACCAAGTCCGAAACCTTCTGGAACCATGCTCTGGACTCTGCTTAAGGCCATAGATAGCCTTATGTAACCTGCAAACCTCCTGGCACTTCCCCTCAACAGAAAACCCAAGTGGTTGCTGCATGTAGACCTCCTCTTGTAGCTCACCATAGCAGAAGGCATTCTTCACATCAAACTGGTACATGGGCCAATCTCGTGTCACAACAACAAAAAGTAGAATACGCAGAGTAGAATGTCTGGCAACTGGAGAGAAAGTATCCTGATAGCCCACCCAATATGTTTGGGTGAACCCATGTGCCACAAGTCTCGTCTTATAGAGATCCACACTACCATCTGCATGGTGTTTCACAGTGAACACCCATTTGCATCCCACAATGGATGCGTCAACTGGAGCAGAAACAAGACTTCGCGTACCACGTGACTGTAGCGGGGCCATATCCTCCATGGCTAACCACCACTGACTATCCTGTAGAGACTCCTAGGCTGATAATGTTAAGGTAAATCTCCTGAAATCCTCTGACAGTCTGCTAAAGGAAACCTAAGATGCAATAGGATAAGTAGCACACTTACGTTTCAATTTACGCAGAGCAACGAGACATCAAGATCATTTGCCAAATCTGTAGCATGTGATTTCCCCTCTTGAGAGGGCACCTGCTTATCATGTATGGAATCCTGTTGTACAGACAACTCATTGCCATCAGTAGAAACAATTCGCTCATTACATACCTGAGGCATGTTGAATGACAGGAAAACATGTAAGCAGGGAGAACCGAGCGAGACCTGCAAGTAAAAACACATGGCAAAAACTGAGTCACAGTAGAAGGTGGAGCCACAGGAGCAGGTGTAAAGACAGGAGTAGGTGTAGGTGGTGGTGGTTGAGGAGGTGGTGATAAAGCACGAGTAGAGGGATGTGGAGGAACAACAGTAGGAGCTGGAAGCATGTAGATCTCATCGTTAGAGTGTAAGGGAGAAACACGCAAGGTGTAAGGGAGAAAAGTTCCTTCTCCGGAAATGCAATCGAGAAAAGAATCTTCTCTCCCAACATAGACGACAGCATGCGCTTCACCAAATAACATGCAGTAAGGACAGAATCGCCCCAGTAAGCGTAAGGAGCAAGACTCCGTATCAACAAGGTTATGGTCACATCAAGTAAGTGACGGTGTTGATGCTCAGCAACACCGTTCTGTTGGGAAGTATACACACATGAAGTCTGGTGAACAATACCAAGAGATTAAAGAAACTTAGAAAGTTTTAAGGTGTAGAGTTCTAAGGCATTATCAGAATGAAGATATTAGACATTGGCAGAAAAGATATTTTTTATCTCAGTAATAAAATATTTGATCACAGATCTAGCCTCAGACTTATTCTTTAATAAAAAAACCTAGGGAAATCTAGAGAAATCATCAGTCACAACCAGATAAAAATGGTGTCTATGGTGATTATGAACATGACTCGGACCCCAAATGTCTAAATGAAGCAGGCTCAAATAGCTGAGAACTGCTCCGACTCTGACAGGACGGAAAGGAGGAACGGTGATGCTTCTCAAGCTGGCATGCCTCACACTGAAAGGAGGATCTCATAGAAATTTGAGGGAGAACATGGCACAACTTCTGCAGAGGAAGGTGACCAAAATGAAAGCGCTACATATATGGAGAGACCGGTCCAGTAGGTATAGTAGAAACGCCAACATGAGGTGGTTGGACCAGTCTGTCGAGCCCCTGCTGCGCACGACCACATCCAATCACCCTGCCCGTGAGTATGTCCTGAAGCACAAGAGACGAAGGGTCAAAATAGCACGACAATGCAGATCCTTAGTAATTTGACTAATGGAAAGTAAATTCATCTAGAAGTCAGGAACATACAAAACATTCTGAAAGCGCATGGACGGCGTCAAATGCACCTCCCCCTATCCTGTAACGGGTAAGTGGTCGTCATTAGCAATGACAACCCATCTACCATGAGGTATATTCCTATAGGACTTCAGTTGTGTTTTGTCACCACATAGGTGATAAACACCATAGTCCATAATCCACTCTATCATGTCTGCACCAGTGCTACCATTAAAAGCATGGGCAATACCTGAGGAGCTCGAAGAGGCTCTGGTTGCGGCGGCAGTATCTGTAGTGGTGGTGCCATCAGCAGGAGTCATGATCTCTCAAATATGAGAGATAATATCATCCAGGTGAGGATCGGCATGGGAAGTTGGAGACTCTGAAGGCTCAATCTGTTCTGCTACGTGACCAGATGCAGGATATCTATGCTTCTAGTAGCATGTATCCTCTGCATGTCCAAGCCAACGACAGTAAGTGCAAGGGCCACGTTGGCATCCATTGCCTCTGCCACGAGGGGTGCGTCCTCCGGATTGGATCGTCCCTCCTCGGCTACGAGAAGCGGCCATTGCAGAAGAGGGCGGAGAAGTGGTTGTAGAGGGCATGATAATCCGGCTGACACGGCTATAGACCTCCTCTATGGGAGGTATGGTAGCTCTGGTGAGAAGCTGAGTATGCGCAGCATCATATTCGGTATTAAGTCCAGTCATGAAGGCTCCAACCATTGTGGAGTTTCTATACGTCTTCTGTTGCTCAATAGATGTGGTAATAGGCATGTAGCTATGAAGCTTCTCAAACATGCCACATAGTAAGAGTAATACACGAGCAGAGGACGACCACTTGCTTAGCCTTGTAGATATCAAACTGAAGCTGAAGAATTTTGGCCTCATTCTTCGTCTGGGCAATGGCAGGGTTGTGCCCTAGGCAGTGGCCTGAGGGGTTGGACGGCAGACAGGAAGCAGCTCGGACGCCCGAAGGGGAGCGACGGCAGCCGGGGGTGGCGGCCTAGGCAGTTGGGGGTTGTCGGGGGTGGCGGGAAGGGCCGACGGCGATCAGGGAGGGGAGGGGGCGCGAGTAGGGTTAGGGTTCGGTAGGATAAGGGAACTCCAATCTAGGACCGTCGTTTTGATACCATATAGAGGGAAAAGAATGAATTACATTAATTAGAGACTATGATTCTTTATATAGGGGAGGAACCTATAAGGTAAATTACAAGAAGACAAGAGAAGTGGAAAATAAGAAAACAATAATAAAGATAGCTAATATCTCAACATGATAGGTAGTTTGAATATCGGCACTTTAACTAACAAATCGATGGAGATAGTAGATACGATGGAAAGAAGGAAGATTCAGATACTATCTACATGAGACAAAATGGATTGGAGAGAAAGCAAGATAGATAAAGACATGCTTTAAACTTTGGTATTCAGGTAAAGACAAGGGTAGAAACAGTGCTGGAGTGGTTGTTCATAAGGATTTGAAGGATTGTATGATTGAGGTGCAAAGATTCGGAGATCAGATTATTTTGCTAAATTTGATGCTTGAAAAAGAAATTATTAATATCATCTCAGTTTATGCTCCACAAATTGGTTTATATGAAAGGATTAAAGAAGTTTTTTGGAAGGATCTGGAAGAGATTTTGCAAGGAATCCCACAAAGAGAGATAATTTGCCTAGACCATGGTTTCAGATTTCGTGAAAATTCGGTGAAGTTTCGACGAAATTTCAGTTTCGACAAGGAATCGAAAGCTCGAGCGAAATGGTGATATGGGGGTAGCTTCCGATCATTTCTTCAGAAATGGTGGTCGATATGAGCAAAATTCCGTCGAAATTTCAACGAAATTTCGTATCGACAGGGTATCCATACGATATCCGAAACCAATATTTAAATCCTTGGCCAAGACGAAGAAATTAATGGACATGTGCGAAAGGATGCTTCTAAATATGCTAGTATTCATGGAGGTCATGGCTTCGGAGATAGAAATAAAGAGGGAAAAGCCATTTTAGTTTTTGTAACGGCTTATGATATTTTCATAGCAAATACTTTCTTCAAGAAGAAGGAGGAGTATTTAATTACTTATAAGAGTAGCCCAACGACAACACAGATAGATTACTTTGCGTTGAGGAAGAGAGATCAGTTGTGATCTAAAGACTGCAAAGTAATCCAGGAGAGAGGTTAACAACCCAACATCGCTTGTTAATAATGGATGTGCAAATAAAATGGCTGGTGAAAAAAAGATGGTATCCAAGATCACTAGAACTAGATAGTGGAATCTTCAACTGAAGCAATCAAGCTTTAAGGAGAAGATTTTAGAAGACTTATCTTGGGATTGTAGCGGAAGTGCAAACGAGATGTGGGAGGCGGAGCATCTTGTATCTGAAGGGTAGCCAAAGAGATGCTAGGCGAGTCAAAGGGAGGAGCTCCATGCCAAAAGAAGGCTCAGTGGTAGAGTGGAGTACAAGAGAAGCTCAAAATAATAAGACCATACTTTAAAGCTATGTCTAAGGATAGAACAGAGGAAACTGTTACAAACTACAAAATAGCGAAGAAGGAAGTAAATAAAGCTGTAAGCGAAGCCAAGTCCAAACCTAATGAAGTTTTATACAAAAATCTCGACTCTAAGGAGGGCCAAAAAGATATATTCAGGTTGGCCAAAGCAAGAGAAAGAAAGACCAAAGACCTTTCTCAAGTGATATGCATTAAGGATGAGGAAGGTCACGTGTCTATTACTCAGAAGGATGTAAAGACTAGATGGAAGCATTATTTCCATAAGTTTTTCACTGGGGAAGGAAATAGAGAGATTACTTTGGATGATCTAGCTAGTAGTAAAAGTTATTTGAATAGCGTAAGCTATAGACGAATACAAAGAAAGGAAGTAGAGGATGCCTTGGAGGTTATGAGTCATGTGAAAGGTGTAAGATCGGATGACATTCCTATAAAAGTAAGGAGAGTTTTAGGTGAACGTAGTTTGACTTGGCTTACAAACTTATTCAATATTATTTGGCGAAGCAAGAAAATGCATGAAGATTGGAGAAGTATCACGGTGCCTCTTTATAAGAACAAAGGGGGCATTCAAAATTGTTCAAATTACAGAGGTATCAAGCTGATGACTCATACTGAAAATTTGGGAATGTGTGATCGAAGAAGGTTCAGGCAAGTTTACAAAGTAAAAGAAAACCAATTCAGATTCATGTCAGGTCGCTCAACCATTGAAGTCATCCATTTGCTGAGGAGAACCAAGGAGATTTATAGAGCTAAAAGGAAAAACCTCCGTATGATTTTGATTGATTTGGAGTAGGCTTATGATTGTCTCCCATGTGAGATATTTTTGAGAGTTTTCAAGAAGTGACAAATACATGTCCTATACATTAACCTTATAAAGAATATGTATGATAGGGCTTTATATTGTGTAAGGATCAAGTCTGGGAAGTCTGACTATTTTGACATCGACATTGGTTTACATCAAGGTTCAACTTTGAGTCCATTTCTTTTTACTTTGATTATGGACAAGCTGACAAGTCACATTCAAGGTGAAATAACTTGGTGTACGTTATTTGCTAATAATATCGTGTTCAATAATGAGACTAGAAATGAAGTAAATGAGAAGCTTGAGGTCTAGAGACATGCAATGGAGACTAAAGATTTTCGTATAAGTCGGGTTAAGACAGATGATGGAAGCAATGATGAAGGAATCGAGGTGAAGATTGGTGACGATAACATTCAGAAGAAAGATTCTTTTAGATATCTGGGTTCTATTTTGCAACATTATGGGGAAACTGAAGGAGGTATTATTAATAGAATAAATGCAAGCTGGCTAAAGTGGAGAGGAGTCTCTGTTGTTCTCTGTGATAAGAAAATTCCTTTGAAAATCAAAGGAGAGTTCTACAAGGCAGCCGTGAGAACTGTTATGTTATATGGATATGAATGTTGGCATGTGAACCATAGACATGTGCAGAGAATGGAAGTAGTAGAAATGAAAAGGTTAAGGTGGATGTATGGACACACGCGTAAAGATTGGATTCGGAATGATGCAATCAGAATGAAAGTTGGTGTAGCTCCGATCGATGATAAGATGCTAGAAAACTGCTTAAGGTGGTTTGATCATTTACAAAAGGAGGTCAATTGATGCACTGGTTAGGAAATGCTAGTTTTGGGATGTTGAGCCGGCTAAGAGAGGGTGGGGAAGGCCCAAGAAGTGTCAGAATGAGACTATACGAAGGGATCTAAGTTTCTTGGATCTAAGCATGAGAATGACCCAAGATAGATCTAAATGGAGGCAAAGAATCCATATAACCAACCCTACTTAATGTGGGAAAAGGCTTTGTTACTGTTGTTGTATTTAGATTAACAAAATATGGGGGGTTTTGTAATTGTGCATCATATTTTTTTCTTTGTTTCAATATTTAGACCACACACTTCATAAACCCTATAATTTTAATCTGTCCAAAATTGATTGATGGATTCCATCAGATCTCAACTGATTATTGGAGTTATTCAGATAACAGCTTGTGCTATCATTATATCTATGGCATTTGTTACGGTTATGACTTTAATTGTTTGGTTCTGAAATCACCTGCCATAATAATCCAATTGTACATATTTACTAGATTCCAGTTGGACATACATATATATATATATATATATATGTATATGTATATATGGCGACTAAATGATTAAACTAGAGCAAACCTCCTCTAACCCGAACGGGTTGCAAAATATCGCTGCCACAAAACACCAAGCTAAAAAAACAAGCAGTTTATGAACTGCTAGATATTAAAACGTGTGCACAACCCAAACATCAAAATAAACCTACCATAATAAATCTGAACTTGAAAAAATCTGCAAAAATATCATCCTTTCTTAAAAGCAAAAAATGAACGTAATTATCATAAGAAAGTGTCAAGATGATTAAGGAAGTTCAACCTGCAACAACCTCACGAACTCCTCAGGTTCCTTAGCAAGACGCATTCCACGCCCTCCACCACCAGCAGTTGCCTAAAATGATGACAAACTAAATAATTAGAAGCACTCATATGCAAAACAAAAAATAAAAAGCAACTAGCATCAACTATTGACATCAAACCATGAGCTTAAAACTACAAAGAGCTATAACTTCACTAGTGAGAAGAACTGCAACGGCACAAGGTTTGTAGTGTTTGTTAACAATGACACAAAGTTCGTAGTGTTTGTTGGAAGTGCACTTGTGTTATCAAAAAGCAAGAAACAAATTGTTGTTAAGGTCAACTGTTGAATTAGACTACAAAGCTATGCACAAGGTAGCACTTAGATGGTATGAGTCAGCTATGCAGCTGTTATATGACAATCAGACTGCATTATTTATTTCTGTTAAGAAATAAGAAGCAGAAGCGGAATGATAAAACAGAGCATAAGAACAAGAAACATAAACATGGAACACCATGATTTTACGTGAAACCCTACTCCGTGAGGAGCGGGATGAAACCACGGGAGAAGCCCTTAAGGGGGCGTGTTTGTCTATTGACTTTCTCAAGAGATACAGGAGGTCTGGGGCTCCTTATAAATTCTTCCCAGAGCCTCCAAGTCCCACCAGTGGACGATGTGGGACTGAACACTGGATGGGGTAAATGGATCTTCTCCAGGATCCATTTACCCTGCTACAACTCAACAGGCGCACAACCAAATACTCTAACACTCCCCCTCAAGCTGGAGCATGCAATGCTCAGCTTGGACAAACAGGAAGAAACTCAACTCAATGCTACAGGACACTATGCACAGTATCAACCCAACGCGCACATTGCTGCAGTCGAGGACGTTGCTTCTCATGCCGTGTAGGTGAGGAGGACGAACGGGCTGGAGTGTGAGTCAACTGAAGATTCGGAATCTGATCATCGAGTCTGAAACTCCGCTTGAAGTCTCCTCGTCGGAGAACTAGGTTTCTCCCATCTGGCTCAGAGAATGGTGCTCTACTCTGGAGTACCTATGATACCACATGAAAACCCTTGCCCTCAATGGCATAGGGAATGGTCCTCTGCTCTGGAATCTCTATGGCTCACATGAAAACTCTGGCCTGACAACAAGAAGAATGATGGGGACCATGAAACTGAAGACCGCATACTCATGCGTGTCTGAAACTGGGCTCGGAATCAATCGTCGAGTCTGAACAACTGTAGAATCTGGAGTCTGAATGGTCTGGAAATCTGCATCTGAATCTTGGAACATGGAACAGACTTGTGACTCTACATATACTCCCCTTTTCTCTCCATACTGGTCGGAATGACATTGTTGACCACGTTGGGAGAAGATAAGATAATAAATAAATATGGGGAAAACATGAATATTCCCAACAAATTTCTTGCGGCTCTTCTTCACATTTTTTTAATAAGCCGTCCATTTTTTTGAACAATTTTTAAGTCGTTTCAACATACAATTTTTTTCGTCTTTTCTAAACATCGTCATTTTTTTTCTTTGGCTAATGATACAGAAAATTGGGGAGAAAATAGAAATAAGCTAACCACATATTTTTCTTCGACTTTTCTTGCATATTTTCCTCTCTTTTTTTCGACTATTCCAATTTTTTTACATAGCCGTTAAACATTTTTTTAACTTTAGCGTACGCCTTTTTACTGTATGTACGTGCCCTTTTTTTCTTTCATCATCCCCTTTTTTTCAAAACACACACACACACTATTTTTTTAACACAAATGAACGGTCCTCCCCCCCCCCCGCCTTTTTTTTAATAATGGGGCCCACTACTTAGGGTTCTCGTAGGAACCCTCAGCACGCACGATGCCGCCGCCTGGAGAGGGAGATCGCCTTTGGGGCGGCGCCATTGCTGCGGGTTTCTTGCCACCGCCGCTGAGGGTGGGGGTCGATCGGAGGGAGCCGCGATTTGGAGCCGCCTAGAGGCGCACGCGCGGAGGAGGAGCATGTCGCCTCAACATTCCTGGAGACTACTCTAACAATTTCTATGTATTGCCACCATACCAGGAGATGATACATAAGGGGTCCATCTCAACATTATATGTCAACTCAGCGAAAGAAGCAACAGATATATTCACTAAGTCTCTATCCAAGGGGTCATTTCAATAATGTTCATCCAGACAGAGCATGATAGAAATTTACGCTCCATCTTGAGGGCAAATGTTATAGGAAATATTTATTATGTTACTTCTTTCCTATGTTATTTCATTTTTTATGTATTTCCTTCCTTATGTATTACCCTCTACGATTTCTTCAATATATAAACGAGCCATATGACTGTAGAATAAACAATTGATTCATTTCCTTTTCGACAATGTAAAGAGAAGCAAATCATCAACTTCCTCCTATATTGTGATGGGAAGATGGTGTTTGTGTGGGATGCATATCTACATGTGATGTCTTTTATTTGATACAATTTCTTTATAAATTTATATTACTTAAAATAGCTTAAGTTTTAAACTTTCCTATTTACCCCTCAAAGGACACCCTTGTAAGCTTTCAAGTTTTGACGGAATAAAATGGTTGCCTGAACCCACTAATATCAGGCTTATTAGTTAAAAAAAGAGATGAAACACGAGAACATAGTGCAAGTGGTGACGACTGACATGAGATGATACTGAAATCCAAGAAGTACGAGATCTTTTTTAAGGAAAAAGAACGTATGGCATTGAGAAGATGTCTACCCAAGAAATTTTATATATTTGCCGTAAATAAAAATGAATAACAAAACCTAAAAGGATTTTAAGCTATTGGCAAGCTCAAATACATTTTCCATGTACATTCTTTCACCTTAGATTATAAATCCATTCCGAGCATTCCACAATGACAATAGAATAACAACCACCCAAACTTCGATGGGGCCACTCCCATGGCCAAGAGCGCCAAGGGACACTGAAAAATCATTCCAATACTCTGTCAACACCCTCTCCACATATGTCGCAGCCCATACCTCTTTAGCAACATGCCATGACGATGAAACCTTCTTCCACTATAAGTAGGGTCAGCTACATGGATTCTTTCTCAAATTCATGTTGAAAATTCGACTATTTTTTACGCTGAATGTCGACTACCTATCGTAACCTCCACAAGGGGGATTTGGACCATGGTCATTGGCAACATGACATCCAAAGAATAAATGCTCTACGCTCTCATCCTCTATCGAACAATGCTCACAGATGCTGACACATCCAAGAAAGAAATGGGATCTTCGCTCACTTGTCAGAAGGTCGGTTCCTCAACAGCCAAATAAAAGACCCTCAATGGTATCTTCCAACTCGAAAAGTCAACGAGCTGATCAGAAGCAACCATCGGGTCCAAAATCTCCTACCAATAAAAATCTGTATACACCTTCCGCACTGTGAACCGTCCTTCAGAGCAAAACTAACCAATGGCCAACAATGCCTCTCCCCCAAGTGGTAATACCTCTAGCAACAGTAAAAGCTTCGAGAAACGATGATCTGACAACTCAGTAGGAAATAGTGACATCCAGCTTCGCCCTCCCAACAATCTCTGACGGAATACTCTGTGCTAGTGGCCAACGCAAACAAACGCAGAAAAATAACCTGTAAACGTCCTTGTCCAATCCAATCATCATCCCAGAAACGGAAGCCACGTCCATCACCTAAGGCAGGCTTCCTGAGTGGAATAACATGCGGAAGCATCGAACATATCCTCTTCCAAGAAATTGGAGGGAAACACACATCAGCTACTTACGACAACGGATCCACAGATAACCATTAAATAGAACCTGCATAGCAAGTATGAACCTCCACCCCAAATACGCATTACCCATTTTGCCAATAGCATGAGATTCATCGTCTTTAGGATGTTGGTCCCCATCCCATCATCTTCCTTTGCAAGCATCAATATGGTCCATTCCACCAAAGGCATGCCCCTTGCCTTGCCATAAGAGGCCCAGACGAAGCGCATTATGATGGCCACCAATCTCCCCTTAACCATGACGGACAACGGTGAGGAAGACAGGAAGAACACCATAACAACAGACAAAGTTGTCTTCAAAAGAACAAGGTGAATACCTCTCGAAAGACAAGTACCGCTCCAGCTTGTTAATAGCTTCTCCATCTTCTCAATCACAGAAAGCCACTCCGATTGACTAAGTCTACCAGTTACGTGGCAGAGCACGATAGGCATGCACAGGGATAATATAAAAATCATAATACGATCCAATACAATGTTATTGGATAGAATTGGCTTGATTTTGTCATTCCAATGGATTGAGTCGCATTGGAATTTTTTCAAATCCGTTAAAGTGTGGATTGAATAGGAATGGATCATTACCACAATTCGATATGATCCAATCTGTTAATTCGTTAACATGCACGCATATAATATTTATTTTTACCTAATCCCAATTTCTCATAAGGTCATAATCAATTTCATTCATATCATTTTTTGTACAAGTGGTGGATACAAGTCCTCTTGTCACCAAGCTCTCTTCTCTTTTGAAAGTCAAATGTGAGATCCTTAAATAATAAAATAAGAATATAACTTGTAAATTTGTAAATCCTATTAGAGTATTCCCCTCTCAGTCCTCTCTCTTTTTTTTAGGCTCCAAAAAAGGGGGACACACTCGAAGGTGCTCACCCCAATGCATTAAAAAGAGAAAGGAATACTTACAAGGGGGAATGGAAGATCAGAAAACAAAAAGCAAGGTTACAGGGGGGTAAGCAAAGGGCGTTACCCCCGCAGCAAAAACATCATGTTACATTGAGGTCCAGTCACGAAGGAAGCCGGAGGCCGAGGAGCGAATGTTCTCCAAATAGAACCGCTGCCCAGCAAAGATAACTTCATTTCGTCCCAACCAAAGGCTCCAAAGCCGCACAATTGGTTCCAGCAGCGATAACCGCGGTCGCCCCCTATCACAGAACAAGCTATGACAGAAAGATGCAAAAGATGACACATCCAGCCAACCCAAGTCCTCCCACAGGGCACAAACACATCTGCAATGAAGGAAAAGGTGATCAATACTTTCCGTCTCCATGTCACAGAGGGCACAGGTAGGCGAAGAATTCGGAAACAGCCTAGCGCAGCGATCACGAGTTAGCAATCTTCCCCGACGGAGAAGCCAAAGGAAAATACCAACGCGCTCCGGGAGCTTGAGCCCCCACAAGAATCTGCAGTCTCTCAAGAAAATGACATCAGCCCTTGAAAAGTTAGGCAAGATAGCCTTATAAGCGTCACCGGTAGAGAAGGAGCCATTCTTCCAAGCCAAATAGTCACGGCCCCGAGAAGGCACGGGGGCTTCATCAAGAGAGGAAATGAGAGAAATATAGTCGAGCGCCCGCTGATCCGACAAGAGTTCAGAAATTGGAGGGCACCAAGCACGCCCATCCCAGCAACAGGCCACCGTGACATCCTTGTTGTTCACCAAAGCGTAAAGGCGAGAGTAGAGATTCCGTAAGGGCCCCCTTCCCGTCCAGTCGTCCTCCCAGAAACGAATCAAATTTCCATCACCGAGCTTAATAGAAAATAAAGAGCGATTTCGGTTAAGAGCGTCCATCACCCCCCGCCAGAAAGATGATAGCTGACCCTGATAATTGCAACGAAAAGCCGAAACATAGCCATCCCCAGCCGCAACCCTCAAACAGTTTAACAAGAAATTGTCCTCCCTACCCCAAATTCTCGCCGCCCATTTGAGCAAGAGAGCATCATTCACCGTCGTCAGGTGCCTCACGCCCAGCCCTCCCTCCTTCTTAGGCCGCATGACCTCCTCCCAGGCTACCAGGTGCACGCCCATCCCCCTCCTCCCTTCTTCCCCCACAAGAAGCCCCGCATACACTTCTCCAAACGCGAACGAACTCCCTTTGGCATCCCACGCACCGAGAGGAAGTAAATAGGGATGGAAGATAAAACCGATTTGAGAAGCACTAACCGCCCACCACGGGAGAGAATAGCCGCGCGCCACCCAGCCAAGCGATGCTCCAGCTTTTCGATAATTGACTTCCAATCACGAATGCGTGCGCGGCCCACCGTCAGAAGTAAACCCAAGTAATCAAAGGGGAGATCGGAGGCAGGACAGTCCAGCAATCGCGAGCACTCCGCAGCCTCCGCCGCGGACAAGGAGAAAGGGACAGTCTTTGATTTGTTGCCATTTATTTGAAGACCCGAGAGCTCGCTGAAAATTTGTAGAGTAGTTGCCATAGGGGAAACATTCGAAGAACCCCCCTCGATGAAGCAAATGGTATCATCAGCAAATTGAACAAGCGGGACGTGGTAAGGGCCAAAAGAACACCCACGAGACAGCCCAGCCGCAACAACACCCTCAATCATGCGCGGCAAAACATCTACCGCCAAAACGAAAAGGAGAGGTGCAAGGGGGCACCCCTGACGAATCCCCCTACGAGGTTGGAAAGTGCCCCCAACCGAATGACCATTGAGCATAAGTGAAAGGGATGCCGTTGACACACAACGCCGCATCCACGAAATCCAGGTCGAGGGGAACCCCCTTCTCCACAGAACGGACCATAAGAACCGCCAATCAAGAGTATCATAGTTCCCTCTCGATCCTCTCTCCCTCTCATTTCACCGTAGAAACCCAGTATTTGACTCCTAGTTCCCTCTCCCTCTCTCCATTTCGACGCCTCCCATCTCTTGCACAATGTTTCCCATAAAGCACAAAGTCGTCGCCAATTCCTCGCAATGCCATCACCCCTTCTTCATGATGAACTGCCCATTTTCGCACAATATTATCTCGCTCCCACGCAATATCAGTTGTCCTAAGCATGATGCCACTCGTCTGATCTCCAGAAAAAAAGAAAAAATCGAATAGTTGTCTGATACATCCGATTTTTGTTTTTGGTCTGCTTGCTTCTTACCTTTTATTTGTTGCAGTTTGCAACCTTATCCCAAGGATAAAACTAGATCAATTTCATCTAACAAAATAATGTTGATGTACCACAACAACCTAAAAATTAATAGGCATTACATGAACTCCTTTCATTTAAATTGACATACAAAATTTGTTCATATTTTCAAAACAATGCATAGTTTTTACTATAGGTATAATCGTGCAAATAAATTCCATTCAAGTCCATTTTAGGTGAGAGGCGTGTTGTCCAATTTGTGGGCTATATTTAAGTAGCCTTTACTTAGATATTCAATTGAATACGAATGGTTTATGATCCTCCTTTGTTAATGATATATTATAGAAATCTGAATGGCGTTATTGGAAGTGATTGGTTTTGGCACAGCATAATAGTCTAAAGAAATCATGGACGTCATCATTACCCGACCATTTTAATACTTATTTGGTAACTTGTATTGTTCTTATTTGAATCATTTCTTGGAAATCATTTGAAAAAAAACAAACCAATCCAATCCATGTGCACCCCTAGACTAAGATACGTGATCGAGAGGGCACCTTACTGCATCTGCATGGCATTCTCACATGATGTCACCTCCTCCTCCATCCCAAAGGGTACAAAAGTAGATTTGTCATGATTAATCATCAGAGCTGAGACCTGCCCAAAAAAGCTCAAATATGGTGGCAATCCCTTCCACAACCTCATTCATACCCTCCACAAAGCAAATAGTATCATAAGCATACTGACGAGTAGGGATCAAAATACTGCACGCGTAAAAACTCGCCAGGAAGCCACAATCCTCTACCAAAAACACCATCCTGACCAAGGCATCGGCCAACACAACAAAAGGCAGAGGCACCAACGGGCATCAGTTCCTAACTCCGCATTGTAGCTGAAAGAAGCCATCTTCCTGTCGTACATTCATCAACATAGCATAAGACGCAGTCGTCTGCATCTCATCCAAAAAATCCAAGCACTAAGAAAGTCCCCTCAAGTGTAAGGATGTCCACAAAAAATGCCAATCAACATAGTCCTAAGCCTTCGAAAATTCCACCTTCCAAAGGACCCCCTTGGTTTCCTTCCTTTGCCAATCCGCAATAATCTCAAATGCAGTCACGACCCCATCCATCAAGTGTTGGCCTAGGATGAAAGCCGTTTGTATCGGGTCCATAACAGAACCAAGAACCTCATGAAGGTTGTTGGTTGACAGCTTCACGACAATCAAGTAAATAACATTACAACAAGGCTATCAAGAACAGATCTTCCACGCACCTCACAACATCCTTCTTGGATGGAAGGAACAAAAGAGAACAGTTGATCCACACACAACCTCCATTCTTTTGGTGCAACTCCACCACCTCCAACATCTCCTAATCGACCAGGTCTCAGAAACTCCTGAAAAAAATGGATCGGAAAGTTGTCTAATCCCAAAGATCAATCCACATTCAGATCATGTACCGTCCGCTTGACCTCATAAATCAAGAAAGGTCTCATAATCTCCTCATATTACAGTGCGGACAAGTGTGGGTACCTTGTAACATTCGGGTTTCATTTAAACCCGAACCCAATCTGATTTGGGTCCGATTAACTCAATAAAGTTGTTGATCAATGCTAAATAACCTAAATCTATCAATTGATCGTGAATCAAATGTTGTTCGGATGAAATTGACCAAAAATCGGTTGCATCCTAATGCGTGTCCGAAAAAGCAGCGACGACCATTTCGGAAACCATGAAGCGAACAGAGACCACCTAAAAATCTAATTCGACGAAACAAGATCAACGGAATCGACCGTTCGTCAATCGGAGATCGTTTGGTATTTTAAATTCACAAAATTTAAATCCAAACCAAACCGTATCTCCAAATTTTCGAGGGTTTAAAAGCCGATTGGAAGTATATCAATATTATACTCATTTTGATCGTCGTGCAGAGACGATCAAATCGAGATAATGCGCATCGAAATCCGAGACCCAAGACACTTATACGTGGGACTTTTGTATTCCTAAAAAAAGTACATATACATATAATTAAGTATATATAAAATATAAAATAGAATATTGATGACATCATAAATGAAGGGCATGTTGAGTGATGTCATTAGAGACATCACTAGGGGATGATGTCATTAATGATATCGTCAAGATGATGTCATAAACTTAAAAAAACTAAAAAAAATAAAAACTATATAGGGAAATTGGGAAGCTTCTAGGATATTTCCTTGCCCTCGTTCCCTCTTCCTATATAACAATCCCAACACCCAAAGTCCTCTCTTCTTTAGTTCTGTATATTCTTTTTAATTCACCCTTTTTCCGTTCTACTTCTAATTGTCCTCCCATTTCCAGCAGCAAGCTTTCCCTTTTCCCATTTTTCATTTCAGAATTTCAGCCAAGAAAGACTAGAAATTAACCTAAATCCAAGGCCCTGGAATTTCGGTTCTTGCATCAGCAGCAACAGCCAGAGCTGTTGTTGCATCCCTACTGCAGTACTTGTTCTTGCATGATAATTATCTTCAAAGATCTGAAGATTTTTCAAGGTACAATCCTTCTCCCTTTTTCTCTTGCTGCCACTCGTGTTTTTGCACAAATTATTCCATATTGGTTGAGGATTTGGGACTGGAATTAGGAAGAACTTGGGGATTATATGCCAGGAACAGACAATCTGGAATCCTGATCATTCTTGTTTATTATACAATCTAAATCCCCCTTAACTAGTAAAAAAACAAAAGAAAGGGGATAAAGCCTTTCCCAAGAAGGTTAGCAAAAGCATAGCTGTGCACATAAGGAGTGTTTTAAATAATCCATTTTGATTTTGCCACCACCTCCATTAAACATGTTCTCTCCCATCCTACCTAATATCTTGTCTCATCCATACTTTTCAAATAGGATTTCTGTGAACTGGCTGCTTTGTGCTCGTGTAGGGTGTCACATGCATCTTGCACATTCTATATGTGCTGATATTGGCTGATTAAATATGTTTTCTCAGATAAATCATGTTCTGATCCTGTTCTTTGCCACCACTGCTTTATAGTTGATGGATAAACATTGAGTGAGATTTTTCTTCTACGATCTACTTGGCTACCAGTAATCCTATGAATTGGTCCACTGTACTTTTTGGAGGTCAAATCCATAATTGGTGATTGAAGTACATGGTCGAAAAATTTTGGTAGATAAGTGACCCACAATTTTCCTCTCTGGTTTCTGCAGTCTTCACTTTGCATGTCCATGCCTGTGGATTGTTAACAGGACTCTTTGATTCCCCTGCTTGAATTTGTCTCTAGACATGGATCATGACTTATATCCGCATTTTTTATTCATCTTTGCTTTTAAAAAGCCGGTCACCTCTTTGCTCATTCCAATTTTATTTCCATTTCGTTGACGAGTTCTTAGTTCTGCTATCAGCTCCAAATATGTTCTTCACATCTGCTTCTCAATCCCCATTTAGTGATTTAGGCAAAGTTATTCTATGACATTGCATTGACATTCTGGTTTACGTAGAATATATGCTTATGTTTTTCCAATTATTACATGATCAAAAGTTCTATTTGCGGTTACAATACATGCATATGATTCATCAAAGTCAACTATGTGGTATCTAATCCATATTCGTCAGAAGTATAGATCACTAAATTAAGAAATTAGTTAGAAGCAATGATCAAATTGTGATTCATCATCCTCAACACCAAGATCCAACGACTTGATCTATAAAAAAGATGTTAGCATACATAAAGATCATATAATATATAAATAAAGTACATGTATTGGTATGGAGATCTTTGCTTAGAAGTCTATAAATATTTTTTTATGAGAAATAGGGTGAGATCCCAGCATGGGATTCACCACACGATTAATTCATTGAATAGGAATAAAGTACATTACCGTGCGTGCCAAATGCGATATAAAGCGTTTACATGAGAAATCACATTTTCGTAGTGGAATCGCTGGTTTCTGAAGATGAGCTCGTTCCTTGCAATCCAGATGCACCATATGACAGCAAAAGGTCTTGCGCAATCATCCTGGGAAGTCCCCCCCTGCCTTATGGAATTCCAAAACTCGGACGTAGTTCCCGTTGTCAACCAATCACACCCCGACTCAGCCCATATCCGCATGGATAAAGAGCATGCGAAGAAAAGGTGGTTGGAGTCTTCAACGCTGTCATCGCATCTGTCACACTTCACGTCATCCGCCTGGAGCAAACGGCGCCTCCTCGCCTTGTCCATTAGCCTGCCTCTTCTGAAACACAAAAGGAAAACCTTGACGCGACATGGGATCTTAGAGGCCCACACGATCTTCAAATAATGGCATAGCGCAACATCCTGTTCACCTTCCTCCGATCTCAAAGCCTCGTACAACTTCTTAACCGACCGGCTTGAACCGCCCCATCAAAAGTGGTCGCGATCCAGCGTAGAAAAAATCGGTTGCGGGATTTCTCCTATCATGTTGATGAACTCCTCCGAGCGTCGATAGGACAGGTCATTGCGGAAAGGCGGGAGCCAATTGCCCGAGTCCACCACCTGAAACAATATGCTTTCTTTTTCCATTGCCAACGCGTATAGGCGGGGGAATCTAGTCGACAAGGTGCCATCGCCCGACCAGTTGTCCATCCAGAACCTGAAAGTCTTCCCATCACCCACACACGGATGTAGGCTCGACCGCAGCGACGATAAAACCTTGATGATGCCCTTCCATAATGCCGACATGAAGCGGGTCCTGCCAGCCACCAACTCCCCGCCGACGCTATACAATCTTCTGAGTAGAGTTGCCACAAGGCCATTCGTCAGCCCCCGGACACGTAGAGCCCACTTTGCAACCAATCCCGCACTCCGAGCCTCCCCACCCCCCCGTCTCCTGTTCCCTGGTGATCTCATCCCAACTCACCAAGTGAAGACCATGCCGTTGTTGATTTCCTGAAGACCAGAAGAATCTCCTCATCTTAGCCTCCATTTTATTCCTCACGCCCACCGGCATCAGGCGCGTTGAGAAGAAAAAGACCAGGATCGCCGCAAGAGAGTGCTTGAGAAGAATAAGCTTTCCATCTCACAAAAGTGACTTCCATCCGACCAAATTTCGGTCGATCCTCTGAATCACGTCGTCCCAATCCGACGACTTTAACCTTCCCGCGGTCAGTGGTAGACCCAGGTAGTTAATGGGCAGTTCGTTCATCCGACAACAGGTAATCTATTCAAGCTCCATACGCTCTGCCGCCTCTAAGTGAAAAGGCACCACTGTTGATTTGCATCTGTTAATGTGTAACCCCGAAATGTTGCTGAAGATGTGAACAATCTGTGCCGCATTTAAGCTTTGTTCCATCGACCCTCCAAGAAAGAGAAGGGTGTCATCCGCGTATTGGAGGATCGGGATAGAAATATTGGCCGTCCAAAAACCCTCGCACCATCCGACCTCTACCGCCCTGTCCCACAGTACAGTCAATGCGTCCGCCACCAGCACAAACAGCATAGGCGCCAACGGGCAACACTGCCTCGCACTGCGTTGCGGCTGAAAGTAGCCTCCAAGAAACATCTTAGATTTGTTTACATCATCAATAATAATCTATGACCATAATGTTAGACCATCTCACGAAATCATCTCTTAGATATAAATAATTAATATATAAATTTTATCCAATAAATTATCTTCACGAAATCACGACTGAAAAAGCCTATAAATAATTAATATATGTAGAACTTTTATCTAAGAAACATCTTAGATTTGTTTACATCATCAATAATAATCTATGACCATAATGTTAGACCATCTTCACGAAATCATCTCTTAGATATACGTTGTTTTCTACGGGTCTCCGTCGATGAGTTAGACGACCAATATATATAGATCTGTATGATTAACTACAAAAAGAATTAGGAAAGAGATGAGTTGAGAAGCAAGTGATGATGTTCGTGAATCAGTAAGGAATTATAAAGGATGTCGGTCAAAGTGGCGCGTACACTTGACCATGTGAGGGTGTGGTGACCCTCACCTGGGCGGAGGAAAGGAAGCCCAGTTAGGGCAACGGTCGCTTAGTGCGCGGGTATAGGATTCTAGTCCTTTTCACGGTTTTATGCGAGCTCGCAGAGTTTTTATGCCTTGTTGGGATCCCGACTTTTGACCAGCTCCGCTGAACCTATATTTTAGGATACCCATGCAGGGGATCCTCGGTTTTCAGTTTTTCGTACAAGCTTGTTTGCCCATACTAGTCGGGCACGTCTAGAGTGACTTTTTCGGAGAGTATATCTCAACCGTCTTTGGGCGTAGTTTTGGAGTAGACATTTCCCTCTATTGGACCGCACTTCCAATTAGAGGGCGAGACGGAAGAGTCTCCTTAGGAGACTCTCACCGCTTGAGTTTTTGGTTACTTTCCGCCAACATGCTTGATGATGTTACAATCCGAATCATCCATGTCCACATTTGAATCATCTAGGGTCACATCTGAGTCAGTTACAGTTGAACTCCGAAAGAAGCACAATGGTTGGTTAAAAGATGAAATAAATTATAAGATGTGTTGGCCAAAGTTAATTATAATTAAGTTAGTGGACGTGTTGGGAACTTAGTTACGATACATTACACAATACAACATGTCTACGGAGGTATCCCAACCCTACGAGATTATTCTCACCTTAGAGACATAGTTTGAGGTCACACACAAACCAAGACCACAGACTATCCACTAAATTCAAGAATTTAAATAGAATAGAGTCAGTTCAAAATCTAAATCTTCCTCATTATAAAATTTCATATTTTAGTTTTTAAATAACAATAGATTAATAGTTATATGTATATATATATACATATGAGTCATCGACTATTACATTAATATATAAGGCTATAAGGCAATTGCAAAATTATACATATATCATTAACTACCATATAATAATATGACATACGAGAGGTAATGGGAAAAACTTGAGGCATCTCTTACACTAGCATGAAAACTTCTTTTTAATAATAAGTAGTTGTAATTTTTTGTTGTTATGTCTTCTTACTTGTTTCTTTTATTTCCATATTAAATGACTGCATATTTTAATAAGATTATGGGAAGTACCAGCACCCGTTGATGCCTCTTCTACCTTGCATGTTTTGGCAGGCAAGGAGCCTGCAGCACAGAAATGGGTTGATGATACCAGGCTTGCGCGTTTACAGGAGACGGTACAGTTTCGATTTTTGCCATGTACTTGTATAGTTGTTGTTTTTCTTCTTCTCCTGTCATATTTTGATATGAACGCATGTAATTATGATATGGAAATGAAATGAATGAAAAGCGTTTTGGGCACTACTTATCTAGCAGTAGGAATTTGTGGTTGTTGTTTATAAATTGAATTGTCATCATAAAGAAAAGCGGAAAATTTTCCCTAAATTTCATGCTTTAAATTCGATCAATAATTACATTAACGCGGCGAACATGTATAAACGGGCACACAGGTCCTAGCGGGCTTCACAGCTTGGTATCAGAACAGTGGTACCCTGCTACACACATTTGTAGTATTACAATTCCGATCGCATTAAGTACTCGGATAACGACAGTCTTCCGACTTGTCGTGAGTCCGAGAAGGGAAATATGACATTCAAATTTAATAACCATAGATGTCACCAATTTCAAAAAAATTCATATCACAAGAAGAGAAAAGCATATATGATAGTATATGTGAACAACACTTTTTATGACTAAAAATTGTTCTCATGCAAAGCCATGAAATCTCGACCAGGACAAGAGACGACTAACCAGCTAGCACGCATACTGACCACTCTCACCGACCTTCAGCAACAACAGGCTAATATGCGAGATCAGCAGGATCAGATTTTAGCTCAACAGACGGAGACCTAATAGACAGACAGACATGGAGCTCAGGTTTGAGGAGCTATCAGATTCTACCTACTGTCTATCTTAGGACGGCACACGCCAGGACCAACGACAGTCGGTAGAGGTACAACAACCTCATTTCGATGATCCCCTTGAGGAGATACTAGAGCATGAAACTGATCATGGAGACTTTGACAGTGAGCAGGACCTTGTTGACTTTGCAGATGAGGATGCACACGAGTACTCTGCTATCCACGGGCATCAATCAGAGTCCACTTCCTACCAGCGGGCTAATGTGCCCATGTTCGAGGGCACCGGTACGTTAGATGGGGTAGAACAGTGGCTGAAGCGGGTGATGAAGGTGTTGAGGATAATTCGCGCGCCATGAGACACATGGCTATCTTTTATGGAGTACTCACTAACAGATTTTGTTGAGAGATGGTGGGATGTTGTAGTTTCTGAATTGGGTCGCGAGCCTACATGGGATGATTTTGAGACACGATTCAGATCCTACTTTCTTTCTGAGAAATGGAAGGAGTCTCAGCACCGACTATTCGTAGAGCTTCATCAGGGACGGATAACAGCCAGAGACTACTTGTCAGATACACCGAGCTGTCACGACATACATCAGCAGTTGCCGCATTTCCAGAGGAGAATTTGGAAAAGTTCATCAAAGGCATGAGGGAAGAGGTGCAGGAGAAGTTAGCCGGATTGCATATCACTTCCATCTCCGAGGCTACTGATGTAGCGGAGAAGTTCGAGAACATCCGAGAGCGACGATTTGGGAGCTCGTCCGGAGTAGCACCTAAACCACAGCGATCATTTGGGCTGATACGATGACCTTTCCAGCAGCAGAGGTCAGCCAGGTGGTTCTGACCTACAGGTTCGTCATTCTCAGGCAGTGCTCGCTCATCTCCATCGACTACCTTAGGAGGAGCACTTGTCGGATGAGGCACAGATTCCGCTCGACCATCTGAGTCGCAGCAAGCAGACAGACCCTAAGCAGGACCGACTCGAAGCACTGATACGCTCACTCCTACTCGACCAGTCCGATATTACTTGTGCCATAAGTGGGGACATTACCGGCATTAGTGTCCCCAGAGATCTGGTGAGCCTTGCCAACTGCCACAGTCGCCAAAGCCACTGTCGCTGCCTTCAGTTGGGGAAGGTGCCTTGAGGGTGCTCTTGGAAGGAGCGACACCGCCGCTTGGGGTGTAGCGACATCGGGAGGAGGGTTTCGAAGGGATGCTGCCTTGTGGGAGAAGGCATTGGGAGGAGGGTCTCGCCGCTTGAAGGTTCTCGTGCGTTGGAGCAACACGAGAGGAACCAAGGAAAAGCGCTTGCCGCTAGAGGTGCACCGCTTAGGTGCAAGATGTCACCTAAGCGATGGAGAAGCGACGATAGGTGGCTCCACCTAGACTGCAAGGTGCGGCCTTCGAAACCTGTGCAATGGGTTGCGCCGCCCCATGGACACCGCCTGCCGCCAGATTTTCTGAGATGGAGAGATGGACTTGGAGGGCCTGAAGCACCACACGGTGCAGCTAGGGTTGTCGCCGCCTGCAGCGGGGCTCCACTTGGATGCGATGATTGGATCTTCAACTAGATGACTTGCTTGATTTATCTTTAGGGTTCCATCATTAGGAACCCTACTTCAGAGGATGCAGAGGATCATGGTCATGCAAAATTTAGGGTACGTTTGAATAGAGAGTTACCTCGGGGTAACCTAGGGGAGGGTAGCTTGTTTTAGTAGTTTGGTGTTTGGATAGAGGGTTTGGGCTTGAGAGGGTTCGTTCTGATGTGATTATATTGATGTTTGGAAAAGTGAATAGCTGTTTTGATGTGATTGTCTTGAAGTTTGGCTAGTACTGCACCAGCCAGACAGACTCAGCTACACACAGTGACTGAGGAGCAGTCATGTTCAGCAGCTACTGTGGTGAAAGGTATGGCGTCAGTCTTCGGCTGACCTTTTAATGTTTTGTTTGATTTTGGAACGACACATTCTTTCCTTAATTCGAGGCTACTAGCTTTTATAGATAGAGTTGCAGAGACTATCTTCTCCATATCACAACCGTGGACCAAGTGGCCAGTTGTTCATCATTTCATAGATAGTCAAGCACTTGCCAGTTTTGACTGGCAGTCACGAGATGATCGCAGATTGTCTACTACTACAGCTTGATGAGTTTGACTTGATTCGGGGCATGGATTGTGGTTATCAGCTCATCACGCACTTGTTGATTGCTTTAAAAAGACGTTTGTCTTCCGGATTCCAAATTTGCTCGAGTTCACTTTTGAGGGCACATTACATGGCTCCAAAATGGAGTATATTTCAGTGATTTGAGCTCAGAGACTTGTTGATCAGGGATGTGATCCCTACCTAGCATTTGTTCGAGAGGTATCTGATCATGAGCCGATGGCAAAGGACATCAGAGTAATATCATATTACCTAGTTGTTTTTCCTGATGTACCAGGATTACCTCCTGAGAGAGATCGAGTTCGAGATCACATTAATACCAGATACACAACCGATCTCGATGGCACCTTACTGCATGGCACCAGCTGAATTGAGAGACTTGAAAGTACAGTTGAAGGAGTTACTGACTTGAGATTCGTGAGGTCGAGCACTTCACCTTGGGTGCTCCAGTTCTATTTGTCAGAAAGGACATGAGATTATGCATTGATTACATGCAGCTGAACAAAAGAATGGTAAAGAACCATTATCCTCTGCCGCGCATCGATGATTTGTTCGACCAACTCCAGAGATCTTCAGTGTTCTCGACGATCGATCTTCATTCAGGCTATCATCAGCTGAGGATTCGAGAGTCCGATATTCCGAAGACAGCCTTCAGGACTCACTATGGACACTACAAGTTTGTGGTGATGCCGTCTGGGCTCACCAATGCACCTGTAGCATTCATGGATATGTTGAACCGGATCTTCCGTCCATATTTGGACAAATGTATGGTGGCGTTCATTGATGACGTGCTCATATACTCACCAAATGAATGGGATCATGCGAATGATCTAAGGAATGTCTTGGATATATAGCTGGAGCACAAATTATATGCCAAGTTGAGCAAGTTTGAGTTCTATTTACCGCAGGTCTCATTTCTAAGGCATGTCATTTCTGGAGCAGGTATCGTGTTGATCCTGCAAAGATAGAGGCAGTCATGTCTTGGGAGCAGCCCAAGACAATTACTCAGATTCGAAGCTTCCTTGGATTAGAAGGCTATTACAGACGCTTTGTCAGCGGATTTTCTCGAGTTGTTCGCCCTCTGAACGGTTGACACAAACGGGAATTCCATTTATTTAGGATGATTCATGTGTGCACGCCTTCAGGACACTAAAGGAGAGGTTGACAACAATGCCCATTCTTGCACTTCCATCAGGCATGTAGGATTATGCAATATATACAGATGCCTCGGGAAAAAGTCTAGGAGCAATATGGATGCAGAGAGGTCATGTGATAGCATATGCATCACGACAGTTGAGACCGCATGAGCGAAATTACCCCACACATGACTTGGAGATGGCGACAGTTGTCTTCACCTTAAAGATCTGGTGTCACTATTTATGGGTGAATTTTAGATTCACAGACCACAAGAGTCTTAAGTATATCTTTGATCAAAAGGAGTTTGAATATGAGACAATGCAGGTGGCTCTAGCTACTGAAGGACTACAACTGCACGATCTCTTACCATTTCCGGGAAGGGAAATGTGGTGGCAGATGCACTTAGCAGGAGAGCTCATGTACAGGGTACGGTGAACTGACTATACACGTGGGATATGCTCACACCTTTGACTAATTGGCATCCTCAGGAGAGTGCATCCAAATACACTGTCATGCCTCCATGATACAACAGTCTTGAGATCGTACCATCGAAGGCCAGAAGGCATAAGGATCCAGATAAATACATGCGAGCCGTCAAGGATGAGGTTGACGATTTTGTGGTAATAGAATCCATTTTATGGAAGGCAGGTCGGGTCTTTGTGCCCACGACGAGCAGTTGCGCAGATATATTCTTGATGAGGCACACAGTTCACAATTATCTATTCATCCAGGTAGCATCAAGATGTATCGTGATCTGCGTCAACAATCTGGTAGGATGGAATTACGCGCGATGTGGCGCAACATGATAGCAGATGCATGACTTGTCACATGGTCAAGGCCAAGCACAGGATACCACCAGGATTACTATAGTCTCTCCTCGTTCCCAAGTGGAAATGGGAGAGCATTTCTATGGATTTCGTCACGGAATTGCTGAAGGCACCAGGTGGTCATGATTCTATTTGGGTCGTTGTTGACAGGTTGATCAAATCAATCCATTTCATACATGTCAGCATGACCTATACACCATCCAGATTGGTCAGGCTATATATACAGAATTCCATCAGACTTCATGGTATGACAGAGACTCGAAATTTGCATCGCATTACTGGCACCAGTTCATGTCAGTACTACAGACAGAGCTGAAGATGAGTTCTGCTTATCATCCGCAGACAGATGGACAAAGTGAGCGCACCATTCAAACGCTTGAGGATTTACTACGCGCAGGCACTTTGGAATGGAAAGGGTCCTGGAAGGACCATCTGTCGTTAGCGGAATTCACATACAACAGCTATCATTTCAGTATCGGTATGGCACCATTCGAGGCCTTATACGGGCGGAGATGCCTCACACCTCTCAGTTGGCGTGAGGAAGGTGATCATGTTATATATTCCGTAGATCTCTTGGAGGAGACTGCGAGAGCTGTTGATCTTGTGAGGCGGAAACTTCTGACAGTATAAAGCAGCTAGAAACGCTATGCAGATCGTCGGAGGAGAGATTTGGAGTTTCAGGTATCCAATCCGCTTCTCTGATTCGTTTTACAAATTTAATTTAACCTCATACTAATGGCATTCATGTAAATTACAGGTGGGAGATTGAGTATTTATCCGAGTATCTCCCATTAAGGGAATACAGAGATTCGATATTCGTGGCAAGCTGGCTCCACGATACGTTGGACCATTCGAGATTTTGGCTAGAGTATGGAAAGTGGCTAACCGAGTAGCCCTTCTTCCACATTTTTTTGTTGTTCACGACGTTTTTTATGTATCCAACTTGAGGAAGTATGTGTACGGCCCTCGACATGTCATTAGCTACGAGAATTTTGACGTAGAGACAGATTTGACATAGGAGGAGAAGCCAGTGCAGATTCTTGACAATGATGTGAAGAAACTTTGCAGCAAGGAAATTTTGTTGGTTAAGGTGTTGTGGCACTGACACGACCTCGAAGAGGCGATGTGGGAGACCGAAGCCGACATGCATGGACAATACCCGCAGCTTTTCTCAGGTAATCATAAAAGAAAGCATTTTTTTATTATTTACATATTAAAGGAAAATGACTTGTTTTCCCTTTGAGGTTTTATGGGTTCAAAACTCTTTGAGGTTTTCTTAAAAATGTACTAAGCCTTCTCCCACTATAAGTAGGGTCGGGTACATGGATTCTTGCTCAAATCCATGTTGAAAGATTCGACTATTTTTTACGATGGTCGTCGATTACCTAATGCAACCACTATAAGAGTGGGATTTGAACCCTGGTCTTTTGTTGGTAGACACAATGTACTACCACTAGACCAATAAGGGGTACTCTTTGAGGTTTTCATGGTTGGATAAAACCCAAGCAAGACATATAGTGATCTTGACACGAGTCTCGAGGACGAGACTTCCTTTGAGGTTATTATATAGCTCTTCCCAACCACCTAGCGCCACAGCTTGGTACCAGCTTACCGATCTCAAGGAAGTGTCTCCTCGTAGCATCCCTGATGGCATGATCTCCAAACACCTCCTCAATATCCACCTCAATCGAGTGGATCAGGTTCTGCCTCCTGCATCGGTTGGTCATCCCATGAAAATACTTAATGTTTGCATCCCCTTCCCTCAGCCATTTCTATCGAGATTGTTGCCTCCACTCGATCTCGCGCATCTTGTCTTCCTTCAGCGGGATAAGGTTGTGCTCACGTCTCGCGGCCATCTCTTCTTCTTGAAGCTCCCTGGAATCCTCAATTTGATCAAGGAGACTAACCTCAGCTAGTCAATGTCTCTCCTCTGCCCTCGAAGCATCAAATACTACCTCCTAAACAAGGTATGCATGCTGCTTACGGCCCTAAGCTTTTCAACCATCCTCCTCAAAGCAGAACCTGCAATCATAACTTCATGCCAACATCTAATGAACCTCTTACTGAAGGCCCTCTTCATGCATCCAACATGCACAAATGAAATATGCAACCTGGGCGTTGCCAATCCCCAGAGACCCAGCATCCCAGCAGACCAGCGTATGATATAAATGTGACCACGACAAGGCCAACACAAACCTCGAGGGAAAGCTCTCTGGTAGGCCCACAGAACAAAGAAAGAAAATGAACTAAACGAGATCGAGAAGAGGAGTTCCTCCAAGTGAACATAGGTTTAATGCATCCATAACCTCCAACTCCTCCTACAAACTTAACAATAGATGAGGAGTTTGGATGCATACCACCCATGTCATGTGGACGATCGACTGACAGGAAAGTGGCATTGAAATCGCCACCAACAAGCCACGTAGGCTAAGGAAATCTCGCTTGTACGAGTCATAGCTCATCCCACATCACAGAACCCAATGTACCTATAAGGCCATACACCGTCGATAACAAGAGCAGCAGAAAACCATCTAAGTTCCTTCACAACAAAAAAGACAAAACCAGGGTATCACAAATCGAATCAACAAGCTAGAGAGAATCATTGCTCCAACCAATAACCTGGCCACCTGAGGCACCATCAGACTACATCATTTTTAATCAAAGAAGCGGGATTTAATCAAGTCACCCTAGTTGCATCGATCATAGGCCCCCATCTTCGACTCTTGCAGACAGACAACATAAGCTTTCCACCCCTCTAGAAGAGTACCACTGCTCTCCTCTTGTCCACTAGCCCAAGCCCTCGTACATTCCAAGAAACAATCTTCATCAAGCAACAGTGGGGGTCACCCCCACCACCATCACCCCCACGCAACATGTGATCCATCATCGCTTCTCAAGACTCACCCCAAAGAAAACATACTTTAAAGGGTCGTCGCCAACAATAGAGGTCGCGATAGGTTGCACCTCTACATGCACATCCACATCAACAATCTCAACCAGCGAAGCACTCTTTAAATGCGGCCAAGGTCCCAAAGTTTTCGCTTGCGATGGCAGATAGAAGCCTTCCAATGATATGCCTTGTAGATGGCAAGCACAAGTGGCAACGATCACTGACATCTAGAGATCTGCTTCTTCAGCACTTTCAAGAGAGAAGCCATAGCACCAGAACCCCCAATCTGAGAGACTGCAATATCCAATGAATTACCATGCCCTATCTAATGAAAGGCAAAGTGTGCAACGTTGAGAAGTATGTGATCTTTTTGTCCCCATGTGTTGCACATTACATTAACCTTGTCTTGAAAGATTCTAGGAAGAGAGCACGTGCCACAGCGACATCATCAAACCTAGAATCATCAAATTTGCAATTAATTTTATAGCATTGCAAAGCATGCAACAGAGCAATGTGAGGTTAAAGAAGATGCGCTGATTTCGGAAGTGGTTTGAGATCCTAGAGGTGCGAGGAGATCAAGGAAGAAAGACAAAAACTTTGATCAACTGCGTGGATGATAATGTCACCAATGCCATAGGGATAATGGAACTCACGAACCTGACCTCATCATTTTGGATAGATTAATGTTTTCACCATTTTATCTAAATCTGAGATACCACTATGAGCATAACATCAGCGCTTAACCGGAACTCCTGAAGACTATCTAAGTTATGATGGAGAAGCTGATGAAATCAAGAGACAAGTGAACCTGCATGAATGAAATATAGCATGTCATTTATCGATTATAGCAATGAAGGTCTAAACAACAATGTGTATTTTACGTAGGTGAATGGTGGATCTTTTATGGAATGGGAGCTTCCCACTTGTGACAATCGGTTGTGAAGGTGTTGTTGCAAATCGCATCAACTAGAGGATGCAAGAGAAACTGGAGCATACTCAACATCATACTCTCCAAGAGATGGAATACTTTGGGGATAGACAACTTTCATGAGTAGAAGTGCGTTACAATTTCATATTGAAGATGAAGTGGGTGAAGAGGATATGCGGAAGGACGTTGAGTGGAGATAGCGCTCAAGGCAAAAGTGGGTGAAAGAGGGGGATGTAAACACAGTTTTTTCCATGCGATTGCTAGTGGAAGAAGGGAAATTTTGATCCATGATTTAGAGGTTGGGGGAAGAATTTTGATCCACTATGAGCATAACATCAGCGCTTAACCGGAACTCCTGAAGACTATCTAAGTTATGATGGAGAAGCTGATGAAATCAAGAGACAAGTGAACCTGCATGAATGAAATATAGCATGTCATTTATCGATTATAGCAATGAAGGTCTAAACAACAATGTGTATTTTACGTAGGTGAATGGTGGATCTTTTATGGAATGGGAGCGTCCCACTTGTGACAATCGGTTGTGAAGGTGTTGTTGCAAATCGCATCAACTAGAGGATGCAAGAGGAACTGGAGCATACTCAGCATCATACTCTCCAAGAGATGGAATACTTTGGGGATAGACAACTTTCATGAGTAGAAGTGCGTTATAATTTCATATTGAAGATGAAGTGGGTGAAGAGGATATGCGGAAGGACGTTGAGTAGAGATAGCGCTCAAGGCAAAAGTGGGTGAAAGAGGGGGATGTAAACACAGTTTTTTCCATGCGATTGTTAGTGGAAGAAGGGAAATTTTGATCCATGATTTAGAGGTTGGGGGAAGAATTCAGGGGGAGGGGGGATTGGAGCTCCGTTTGCGGATCATTTCAGGGTGTTTAGCAGGAGGGCGGAGAGACTGATTCCCATCGCGCGCATCTGGAGTATTTGGCTGGGAAGAAACAAATCTCTTTTTGCTAAGCAGAGATTCAATAAGGAAAATATTTGTATTGAAGCGAATCGATTTTGTATGGATTGGTCATCCGTGTAGCGTCTTTTGGGGGGCGAATGGTATCCTTAGTGATATCATCTACCCCTATTTATTCCTTTTCGTTCCCATTGTAAGCAGTGTTGCAGAAGACGGTATTCGGTATTCAGTCGGAGGGGTCACTGAATAGAGAATAATCGGTATTCGGGCGACTATTCGGAATTATTCGGTTTTGTATTTTTTAATATAAAAATTATTTATAATACATATATTCTTATATTTTTATACATATATGGTCATTATTTAACATGAATCCAAGATAAAAGTACCCATCAATACAATAGATATATAGAATTTGACATTTGTGGTGATACCGTGGTAAAACGTAACCCATAAAATTTGAAAATTGAAAATAAAAAAATAAAAATATGAAAAGTCGAACTCCAGTCTGCCTCATAGTCGGTTCAGTCGGTCCAGTCGGCCTCATAGTCGGTCCAGTCGGCCGAATAGTCGGCCGACTATTCGGTTGGGCCGACTATTACCCGACTGGAGGTCTATTCAGTCGGGTACCCCCCGCACCGCATAGTCGGACCGACTATTCGGTATAGTCGGCCGACTATTGCAACACTGATTGTAAGTATTCTCTATCTAATTTCTTAATAATATGGGGCGAACACCTATAGGTGTATCCCCCTTTTTGGAGTGTCAAAAAAAAGGTGTAGCTCCACCTATTGGGATCCCTTTTCACAATTAGAGGAAATCTACTTTTATACCATCTGTAATGTCTCGGATCCAAAGCTCGGTCCATTATAAGATATTACTAGCCTAAACAACATGTTGGACTTGGGTCCAACTGGAGCCGTTGACCACAGCCCAAAATACTTAAGCCCAGGTTCACTAATAGTAGCTCCAACTACATATAAGCTACTACCACATTCTATGATTACTAGATGTTGTACTATGTTTGGAGTGCTACAAGAGCTTCATGGTGTTGGAGAAATGGGGTGTTTTCGAATTTCGATTAAGAAGGCCTATGGTGTTATTTCTGATCATGTGGTAATGAGGACTATGTCCGGAACTATGTTAAGATATGGACCTGAGAGATCCCTACTCGGATATGGATTTTTGTGACTGCTGAGAAGAAGAAAAATTCTGACTAGTGCTAGGTGAGCTAGATTGTTTCCTGAGACAGAGGCAACCTGCAGTAGGAGTGGTGAAGCGGTGAAAGATATTGACCATCTTCTCTTTCAGTGCCCTGGCTCTAGGAGGCGTAGAGAACTGCTGATTTTCCAAACGTGCAATGGGGTGATGCGGACGCCTTGTGGACTTCCTTTGGAAGAAATTGGACTGGTTCAATTGATGAAAGAAGAAAAATCTGTGCACTTCTTTGGGTCATCTAGCTGGCTAGAAATTATATCGTCTTTCAGGGAGGGAGATTTTATTCTAAGAATGTTCTTGAGCATGTCAAAACTCTAGTTGATGTTTGGTGGTTGTAATTGTATTCTTTTTACTTGTTAATATATTTTTTGGAAGGATCGCTAAGGGAGGTCCATCCCATAGATTCTCAAAAAAAAATATTGAAGATGAAGTATGCAAAGGAGGGTTATAATAAACAAGACTGTATATACCACATTGATCTTACCTACATCTACAAGATTCAAGTTTAAGATGATGAAGATGAAGACAACTTACAGAAGAGGATGGATGATGATGAAGCTCAAGTGCTTGATGAGAGAAGGAAGGCTACACACAAATTGCATCGTTGATGGAGGTAGATATCGACGATTACATGGCTAGATCAGGTCAACATCTAGAACCTACCAGAGGGTTGGAAGATGATGTGGTTGATGAGGCTCCACCATATCCAAATCAAAATCGAAATAAGGAAGAGTAGATGGCGATGATGATGATGATGATGCAATTCAAGAGGCTTCTAGCAGAATGGTATATTCCATAAAAGAATATAGCAACATAGGGCAGGCTAGGTGCGTAGGGGAGTTAAAAATGGAATAGTCCCAGTGACGGAGAAGGTCACAACAAAGTTTGATATTCGAGTAGTTGTCGAAGTGAATTATGTCGGAGAAAAATAAGAGCGCTTATTATTTCTGAGAACCCTAGGCTCTCTTATATAGTAGAGAGGCCTATGGGTAAATTACATAAAGTGGAAAACAGAAAAGGAGAATAAGAAAGAGATACATATGAAATATGAAAATACAAATATCTTCACACTCCCCCGCAAGTTGGAGCATAGATATCTATCATGCTCAGCTTGGATGAACACTTCTGAAATGATCCTCTGGGCCAGTGGCTTGGTTAAGATGTCCGCGGTTTGCTCTCCAGAGCTGACATGGGAAGTAGAAATCAGGCCCTTCTGAATCATGTCTCTGGTGTAGTGACAATCTACCTCAATATGTTTTGTTCTCTCATGGAACGCAAGATTGTTTGCAATGAATAGAGCAGCCCGGTTATCACAGTGTAACTCCATGCGTAGAGGAACCTCTACATGTAGATCACATAGTACTGCTCGGACCCACATCATTTCTGTACTTGCTAGAGCCATGGCCCTGTATTCGGACTCGGCACTTGATCTTGCTACAACAGTTTGTTTCTTGCTTTTCGAAGAAACGAGAGAATACCAACAAATATTGCAAATCCCGAAGTCGATTTCCTATCCTTAGGACAATCTGCATAATCCGTTCAGCATATACGGATACAGAGAGTGTTTCTCCTTTCTTGACTAGTAATCCTGAGCCTGGAGAAGATTTTAGATATCTCAGTATCATTTACATTGCATCCATATGTACCTGTCGAGGTTGCTCCATGAATTGACTCACTCGACTCACTGCGAATGCAAGATCCGATCTGATAATTGTAACATAAATGAGTTTTCCAACCATCTCTTTGTATCTTCTCCTATCGACTTCATTTGTATCATCATCAGAGAGCTTCATGCTAGGGTCCATAGGAGTCGTGGAAGGTCGACATCCAATCATGCCTGTCTCTGCAAGCATATCTGTAACATACTTTCTTTGGGTCATCACAAGACCCTGTGCATTTCTAGCAAATTCCAACCCCAAGAAATACCTTAGGGTGCCCAGATCCTTAGTCACAAATTGACTGCCCAGAAATTCTTTCGCCGTCTTGATTCCCTGCTTATCATCTCATGTAACAACAATATCATCAACATACACCATGATAGCAACAATACCTCTAGACGTCTTCTGCACAAATAAGGAACGGCCTGCATTTGACGTCTTGATTCCTTGTCGTTCAATCAGATCTGAAAGCTTTTGAAACCACGCTCTAGGACTCTTTTTAAGGCCATATATTGCCTTATGGAGTCTACAAACCTGTTGACACTCCCCTTAGCAGCAAAACCCCGGAGGTTGCTGCATATAGACCTCCTCTTGTAGATCCCCATATAAGAATGCATTTTTCACGTCAAGCTGGAATAACGGCCAATCACGTGCTACAGCAACTGAAAGAAGAACACGTAAAGTAGAAATGTCGAGCAACTGGAGAAAACGTGTCCAAGTAATGAACTCCATAGGTTTGAGAAAAACCACGTGCCACGAGCCTTGCCTTGTACCGATGAAGGCTTCCATCAGCATGGTATTTAACAGTAAACACCCACTTGCAGCTAACAATAGACGCTCCGGGAGAGGAGAAACAAGTGTCCAAGTTCCACGGGACTGCAACGCAGCCATTTCTTCTTCCATACAAGACGTCATTTGCTATCTTGTAGTGCCTCCTGGTAATTGCGTGGAACTTCTACTGCAGATAGAGCTACTGCAAATCTCTGAAAATCGCATGCAAGACGATGAAAGAGACCTGGGGAAGCAAGTGGATAGGAAGCACAAGTACGCCTCTGCTTCCTAATAGCGATAGGCACGTCCAAATCTCATTATCATCATCCTGTTGTGTTCCCTGTATCAATAGATCCTCAGACTCATCGTTAGAAATCAAGTTATCAGGACCAACCTGAGGCTGTTGGTTGACGGGCCATGACCTTGAGCAGAGGAGGACCGACGAGTATAGTAATTTGGTAACAGGGGGACAATGATTACTGGAGGTGGTAAAGGTTGAGGTGAAGGTACGACAGGAGGTGGTGGTGGAGATGGCATAGAAGGTAACTGACTCATAGGAGGAGGTGCCATGAAGACCTCAGTATCAGAATGGGAAGTAGTCATTCTGTCACCTGTAGGAGAGAAAAACATCATTGATTCAAAGAATCAATGAATGTGACATCGGCGCTAACAAAGTATTTTCGATGCGGCGGATCAAAGCAACGATATCCCTTCTGTGTCCTGGAGTATCCTACAAACACACATTTGGTAGCCCTGGGAGAGAGCTTATCAAGACATGGCACCAACGGATGGACAAACCAACACAGCCAAAGACACAGGGTGTAAGAGAGAACAACTCCTTCTCAGAAAAGGCTATAACAGAGGAGTTTTCTCACCCAAAACAGACGAGGGCATGCGATTTAGTAAGTAGCAAGCTGTGAGAACCAAATCACCCCAGAACGAGTGTGGAGTATGACTCTGAATAAGTAGGGTTCTAGTGATATCCAATAGATGGCGATGTTTCCGCTCTGCAACACCATTTTGTTGTGAAGTGTAAGCACATGAAGTTTGATGAATTATACCACGAGATGAAAAGAGCAAGGATAGAGCGCTAGTACAAAACTCCAATGCATTGTCAGAGCGCACAATTTTCACAGAAGAAGAGAAAATACTTTGAACTTCATTGATAAACATTTGAATCACATCTCTTGCTTCAGATTTATTCTTCAATAAAAACACCCAAGACAAGCGAGAAAAATAATCTACTGCAACCAGATAGAATATGTGTCCCTGGTGGTCAGGAACATGACTTGGACCCCAAATATCAATATGGACTAACTCGAACAAGGAGCTACTGCTCCGACTCTGACGACTCGGGAAAGTAGACCGATGATGCTTTCCCAACTGACACGCTTCACATTGGAAGGACGACTTCGGAGAAATCTGAGGCAAAACACGACACATCTTCTAAAGAGGGAGGTGACCAAAACGGAGATGCCATGTATATGGAGAGTCTGATCCTGTAGAATGGAGAGATGCACCGACATAAGGAGTATGGATCAAACTATAGAGACCATTCTGCTCACGGCCACATCCAATGACCTTGCCCGAGGGTATGTCCTGAAAAACAAGAGACGATGAGTCAAAAATAACTCAACAGTTCAAATCCTTTGTAAATCTGGCTAATGGACAGTAAATTCATAAAGAAATCGCGAGCATATAACACATTCTGCAATCTCATGAAAGGTGTCAAGTTAATCACCCCCTGTCCTGTGATCGGGGAAAGTGTCCCATTGGCTATCACCACAGTTCGTAATGAAGAGACTGGTCTATATGAAGTGAGCTGCTCTTTATCCCCATAGAGATGATGTGTCGCTCCAGAATCCATAATCCAGTTTGTAATCATAGATCCATCACAAGAGTTGAGAGCATAAGAACTACCTGAGGTACTGGCTGTGGCAGGTGAACTGGCAGAGGCAGAGACAGCCACATCTGACTGACCTCCAAGAGTTGTATCAGGAGGCATGATATCCCTCAGTCTGGCAACAAGATCATCGAATCGTTGGTCCAATGAGGAAGGTGCATAAGACTCAACTTGTTCTGCTACCCGAACCAATGCAGGAAAGCCATGCTTAGAGTACCATGTATCCTCGGAGTGACCAGAGCGACGATAATAACTGCATGGTTGACGAATCCGACCCCTACGTCCTCGAAGGCCACGGCCACGAAAGGTAGAGGAGCCACCTCTGCCCCTGGAGGCTACCATCGCTGAAAGTATCTGGCTGGCAGTCGAGCTTGGGACAGTAATTCGGCTCAGTCGGCGAAAAGCTTCCTCCATAGGAGGAATAGTAGCGTCAGCAAGAATCTGAGATTGGGCAGCATCCTACTCTAGATCAAGGGCAGCCAGGAATACACCTACCATGGTAGCATTCCTGTACGTCTTCTGTTGCTCAGGAGTGGCCGTCAATGGCATGAAGCAATGGAGCTTCCCAAACATCCCTCGTAGGGATGTATACAGTGAGTGAAGGGGGCGTCCATTCTGCTTGACTGTAAAAATATCATGTTGCAGCTAAAGTATCTTGGTCTCGTTCCGCGCCTGCGAATATGTCGCCGCTAGAATATCCCACATAGCCTTAGTCGTGGGCTGATGTAGTACATCGTTGACGATCTCTATCGTCAACATCCCAGATAGCCAGACTTTGGCATACGTATCACCCGCCTCCCACGAGGCATTTACCCTAGTCTTCTCCACCGGCTCCTCTTAGGTAAGAATATGCATCTTACCATTCGACTTCATCAGGCTCATGAACTGCATACTCCAGAGCTCATAATTTGTCCCGTCCATTTTCACAATAGGCGCTGGACCTCTGAATACGCCAATGGCGGGTACATTAACCTTATTCTCAGACATATTGCCGAAAGAAGACTGCTACGGGTGCAAGAGATCAAAGTTTGTGTGTCTACACAGACATATATGGGTTTGGGTGCACGTGTAGACTCATGCACACCAACCCATCAGTGAGTATACAGTGAGTGAAGGGGGCGCCCATTCTGCTTGACTGTAAATATATCATATTACAGCTAAAGTATCTTGGTCTCTTTCCGCGCCTGCGAGTATGTCGCCGCTAGAATATCCCATATAGCCTTAGTCGTGGGCTGATGTAGTACATCGTTGAGTCAACATCCCAGATAGCCAGACTTTGGCATACGCATCATCCGCCTCCCACGAGGCATTTACCCTAGTCTTCTCCACCGGCTCCTCTTCGGTAAGAATATGCATCTTACCATTCGACTTCATCAGGCTCATGAACTGCATAGCCCAGAGCTCATAATTTGTCCTGTCCATTTTTACAATAGACGTTAGACCTCTGAATACGCCAGTAGTGGGTACATCAACCTTGTTCTCAGACATATTGCCGAAAGAAGACTGCTACGGGTGCAGAGATCAAAGTTTGTGTGTCTACACAGACATATATGGGTTTGGGTGCACGTGTAGACTCATGCACACCAACCCATCAACCAACTGACGAAGTTGTGGCGACGTGCGAGCGCGAGACAGCACGCAAGGCGTGCGGTGCACGCGAGACGAGCGCGCGGTGCGCGCGAGGCGAGTGCGATGTGCGCGCAAGGCGCGCGATGCGCGTGAGACGCGCGGAGAGGAGGTGCGCAGAGGGGAGGGGCGCGGAGAGGAGGCGCGCGGGCCTAGCTGGGGAGAAGCGCAAGTCCGCGGTGCCGGAGAAGAGGCGGCGGCGCGCAAGGAGAGGGCTGGAGGTAAGGTTAGGGTTTTTCGGGAATCGAGAGCTCCAGTCTAGGACCGCCGCTCTGATATCATGTTGGAGAAAAATAAGAGCGCTTATTATTTCTGAGAACCCTAGGCTCTCTTATATAGGAGAGAGGCCTATGGGTAAATTACATAAAATGGAAAACAGAAAAGGAGAATAAGAAAGAGATACATATGAAATATGAAAATACAAATATCTTCACAAATTATATAGAAAGTTGTTCGTGAGATCTAAACCCATCTTTCTCTCTATGTTTTCCAGAAAACTGAGCATGAATTACTTCTCGAATCTGAAAGATGACCAAGCTCGTTATGTATTTACTAGCATCGCATGCATCGTATAAATAGTAGGAGGAGAGTTTGCATCATAAGATATGCTCGATTAATACTCTACCCCTGAAAACTAGAGCTGACATCTCTTTTCACTATCAAAAAGGGCAAGGCTACTAATTGACATATCAGTGGGGTCGACGAATATTCAAACGAAGTTTCTCAATTTACTAGCTAGTGGAATTAGGCTCCAAGACTGGTGTGAAAAGTATAGCAAAAAAAGGATAATATATATGACTAGATTATAGTTCGCTCCAACTTTGGGGGTCTTCGCCGGCCATTATATATCCGAGCTCGCTTCCCACAACTCATCACAGGTCGAACTGACCCCCTTCCAACCCGTTTATAGGGAGTAAATTTGACGAAGGACTACATGCATAACAAGAATATATATGCCAACAAACCAAGATACATGGGGACTAGATTCTAAACCTGCATGAGGTCCAGATTCTGCATAGTTGATTGATTGTCATCCATATCCTATGAAATTTTATTCGTAGTTGATGCAACCATACAACAACACTACGACGATACAGTGATGGAAAATTTGATATCTTCAATTAAATCCATATGAGTTGCAAGAGATTCAGTGTTGAGTGGTAGAGGCCATGGAGCTACATCAAGCCCTATAAGCTATGGAGTTACATCAAGCCCTTGTAATGGTGGATATGATTATAGATCCCATAATCAGAATAAATCACATAATTTCATCCCTCCTCTTGGTTATGGTGACAATAGTATTGGACTTGGTGGCTATGGTGATAACCTCCGCACATACACAGAGGGATGTGGGATATGGCAAATAATATAGGATATTTCCATATTTTTATCTTGCAGTCCCGCCAACTCAACCTCCACAAATCTCATTCGCTCGACTTCTTCATGATTATATCGTCTCCTTGAAATGTTATCCTCAGATTGGCATGTCACGTCCACATATATGTACGGTATATCATAGACTACTTCGAATATATATACGGTTGAGATATTTTTATCTCTTTATATGTTTTCCTGTAGTTTCATATTTCCTTTGGATATCTATGTAATTTTCCCTAGAGCTTTTCTCCTGTATAAGAGAGTTATAGGGTTACGGGTAATACAACTTTTCTTTTCCCCTTAACATGGTATCAGAGCGACGGTCATAGACCGGAGCCTGTGACCTAACCCTAGCCCCTCCCCACCAAAACCCTAGCTCCACGCGGGTCGCCGCCTTTCATCCACGCAGACGTCGTCTCCCTCCACGCAGCTAAAGCTGCCAGGCATCGTTGCCTCCTCTCCCTTCTTGTGGTGTGGGCAGCTCCTCGCGAGCCTCTTCTCGGCATGTAGGCTGCTACTAGCGCCTCTAGCACGTGCCCTCATGGTTTGGCTTCACGCCTAGGGTACTCCCGCCGTTGCCGCGTGAAGAGGACGCCTCTCGGACTGCAGGCTGTCATCCCTGTCATCTCAGCCTCGATCTAGGTCCTCGTTTGGACCTCTAAAGAGTTAAGAATCATCTATAAACGCCATAGCTAACCAAAGGCGGCTTGAAAGAATGGAAGAGGTTGTGGTATGAGCCTACACCCACAACCATCTTCCAGTATGTTGGTGTAGACACCGATTGTTCTTGTTGCTGACCCAATCTTGGAGATAGTTGTCATCACGTTCCACGACAAAGTAGAGGTCCCATCCCCGTGTGCTTTCAAAGGTCCTGCACCCATCATCAAAATGGATGGAACTAATTATGAACTGTGGGCCATGCAATTCATGAGTTTGATGCAATGCAATGGCAAGAAGCATATCCTCACGACAGAGAAGCCACGTGACAAGACTGAGACAAATGCCTCATGTGAGGCAGATGATGCGTATGCTCGTGTGTGGCTATCCGGGATTGTATACATGGAGATAGCCAATGATATTCTGAATCAGCCTACTGGAAAGGCTATGTGGGACATTCTTGCCGCTACATACTCTCTGGCGAAGAACGAGTCGAAGATACTCCAACTCTAGCACGATATCTTCACTTCGAAGCAGAATGGTCGTCCTCTCTATACCCTTTACACTTCGTTAAGGGATACGTTTGAGAAATCACACGGTTACATTCCCTTCACTGCTACACTAGAGCAACCCAAGGCATATAGGGATTCTGTGATGACAGGAGTCTTTCTAGCAGCACTGGATCTTGAATATGATGCAACTAGAGCTCAAATTCTTACCGATGCCACTATACCTCCGATGGAGGAAAGCATATCGCCCACTAAGCAGACTCTCCATATCCTCTGGCATTTCTACCGCATCTCAGACTTCTTCAGCCATGGAAACATCTCGTTGCAGGGGAAGCACTATGCAGTTCTGTGACCGTGGTGGTTGTAGAAGAGGGGGAGGCAGTAGACCTCCTCGTCGGCCTTGCACTTATTACCACAGATCAGGCCATTTCGAGGACACGTGTTATTCTAAGCATGGTTTCCCCGCTTCAGCGCGAGTGGTGGAACAGATCCAGCAGGGCAGCAGTTCATCTAGCGCATCTGACCAGCAATTTGATGAGTTAGTTGCACGACTTAGGGAGATTATGCCGTCTCCCGAGTCAACCAGCACACAGTCAGGATCTTCGGAGGTAGCAGCCTCAGCAACTACATCTACATCAGGTACAACATATGTTTTTACTAGCTGTTACAGGGATAACTAGTCAGAATGGATCATGGATTAAGGAGCATCGCATCACATCTGTGGTGACAGAGGGCAATTAAGTACCTATAGCCCGACACGGTCAGGTAGATCTGTGGTGATAGCTGATGGGACACATTCCCTCATTACTGACTGGGGGTGCAGTTAACCCCTGAAATGCGACTTCAAAATGTTTTTTACGCTCCTGAATTCTCTATGAATTTATTATCTATTAGCCAAATCACCAAGGATTTGCATTGTCGTGTCATATTTGACCCTATCGGCTATTGTGTTTCAGGACATTCTAATGAGCAGAGTAATTGGTACCGGCCTCGAGCAAGGAGGCCTATACAAACTGGTGCAATCTCCATATGTTGATGTCTCCTCTCTTCGCACTGGATTTGTCTCTCCATATATGTGGCACCTATGCTTTGGTCATCTTCCTCTGCAAAAGTTGTGTCATGTTCTTCCTTAGATTTCTCCTCGCTCTACTTTCCAGTGTGAGGCCTACCAGCTTGGGAAGTATCATAGGTCCACATTCCAGAGTCGTCAGGATCAAAATAGTCATGGTTTCTTTGAGTTGATTCATTTGGATATTTGGGGTCCCAGTCATGTTCCTGATCTTCAGGGACATCACTTTTATCTTGTTGTTATTGATGAGTTTTCTATATTATCATGGGTCTTTCTACTTAAAAACAAGTCTAATGCTAGTCCTGTCATTCAGTCTTTTATTAATGAAATAAGAAATGTTTTTCCTGCAAATGTCAAGTATATGCGTTCTGATAATGTACATGAATTTTGTAGTACACAACTTTCTCAATTTGTTAGATCTTATGGTATTGTGCATCAGACGTCATGTGCTTATACGTCCCACCAGAATGGAGTGGCTGAGAGGAAACACCGCCATCTCTTGTATATCACCAGGACTCTTCTCATTCAGAATTGTGCTCCTCATTCCTACTGGGGAGATGTTGTTCTTACCGCGTGTTATTTGGTGAATCGTATGCCTTCATCGATTCTGAGTAGTGTTCAGGAAAACGGCCGAGTATACCGCATACTCGGCTGCATACTCGGAGTCGGATCTTGGGCGCACCGTGTATGAGCTAATCGGCCTTTAGGCGCTCAGGCCGCCGCGTAAGCGGCCAAGTCTACGTTATATGCGGCCGAGTAGTCGGCCGTTTTCGAATAGAAATAAAACCCTAGCGGGTACACCCTAGATCTAACTTAAACAAAACCTCACGCGTACGCAAAATACACCCCAAACCCTTCCCGTTCTCGCCTCCGCGCAGCATCTCATTGAAGCTCGACCTCCGCGACTTCGACTTAGAGCCCTAACTCCAGTCCTCGCCTCCGCGATAAGCACCCCCACTTCTTGCATCGCCTCCGCGATCCATCAGCCAACATCGCCTCCGCGATCCATCGCCTTGAAGCTCCTCCCGCCAACGTCACCTCCGCGATCCCTCTGCCAACATCGCCTACGCCTCTTCCCATCGCACACGAGCCCCCTTCCTGCATCGCCTTCACGCCTCTGTGCTTCTTCTCATCGCACACAAGCCCCCTCGCTCCTCGTGCGGTCGTCGGAATTCCGCCACAGCAGCCTCCACGGCCTCAACCTTCACGACTGCACCAAGTTATCAACCTTTGGTGAGTCCCCCTTGCTCCCCTATCCAGTTGCTTGTCAACAATTGTTAGTTGTTATAAAATCTGATTTTTTAATGACATATTTAGCTAGGTAAGATTATGTGGTTAGTTTATAGTTTTCTCGACTAGTTAGGTAAGATTATGTGGTTATTTGCTAACAGGTGGGTAAGATTATGTTATAAAATCTGCACCAAGTTATCAACATTTGCATTAGTTTGTCAGCATCAGTCTCACTTTATAAGATTGTCATTTAATGTATATAAAAAAGTTTGATTTGTTTTTAATATGTGATCATTATGGCAGCAATGGCCTCTCAACCAAATCTTGAAGTTGACGGAGACGCATCATCGACCCGTCATGTCCCGTCGGGATCTAGTGATCCCGGTTGGAAATACGCATTCCTCGCATCAAAGACTGATCCAAATACAGTCACATGTGCACTTTGTGGCAAGATTGTAAAGGGTGGTATAAATAGAATGAAGCAGCATCTAGCACATGTCAAAGGAAATGTGGCGTCTTGTCCAAAGGCTGACTTTGAAATAAGAAAGGAAGTTAAAGAATACTTGGACAATACACAAAAAAAGAAGTGTGATAAATCAAAAGATTTGCAAGAAATGAGGGATGAAGTTGCCAATTTATTCATGGGTTCAAGTTCAACTCCACATGAAAGAGAAGAAAAAAGACAAAAAGTGTCAGAAGCAACTGAAGAATGCAAAATGCATCAAAGTTCAATCAAAGATGCATTTTGTAAGGAACAACGTGCACGGATAAATAAGTATGTGGCCAAGTTCTTCTATGACTGTCAAATTTCATTCAATGTGGTCACCCACAAGTCCTTTATTCGTATGTGTGAAGCAATTGATCAATATGGACCGAGATACAAGCCTCCTTCCTATTACAAGATCTTAGAGACATTGTTGAATGATGAAGTTGAGGAGACTGGAGTTCATAAGTAGTCATAAGGAATCTTGGAAGAAGGGTGGTTGTTCCATTATGACGGATGCTTGGACAGATATGCGGGGTAGGAGCATCATGAATTTTTGTGTGAGTTCTGAGTAGGGCACATGCTTTTTAAAGTCTGTTGATTCATCATCTGAGTCCCACACTGCAGAGTATATATCCAACTTGGTGGATGAAATTGTTCAAGAGGTTGGAGTTGATGATGTTGTTCAGTTCGTAACTGATAATGCATCGGCCAATTTAGCTGCTGGAAGGATACTTAAGACTAAGTATCCAAGGATTTTTTGGTCTTCATGTGCAGCTCATTGCATAGACCTTATGCTGGAAGAATTTGGTAAAGAACCCAAGGTAAAAAATGTAATTACCAAGGCAAGATCTCTCACTACATTCATCTATAGCCATGCAAGGACCTTGAGCTTGATGAGGCAATTCACACAAAAGGGAGAAATTGTACGGCCAGGACAAACAAGGTTTGCTACCACATTTCTCACTCTACAGAGTGTGATGGACAAAAAGGAGAAGTTGAGATTGATGTTCTCGTCTGATGAATGGAGGCAATGCAAGTGGTCAAGGACAAAGAAAGGAGAAATGTCTTCATCTATTGTTTTCAGTGCTGCATTTTGGAACCAAGTGTCTATGACCTTGAAGATCTTCTCTCCCTTGGTTTATGTTTTGCGCATTGTTGATGGGGATCAAAGCCCATCCATGGGATTCATATATGGTTCATTATTGGATGCTAGAAAGGCAATAATGTCAGTATTCAAAGACAATGAAGCACAATACAAACCTTTTATCGATGGCATTGACTCAAAATCAAAGGGTAGGTTGGATAGCCCTCTTCATCTTGCTGCTTATTTTCTTAATCCATATTACTACTATAGAGATAGTAGTGTCATTGAAAAGGGGGGCTATGTCGTGGAGGGCTTCATGCAATGCATGGAAATTCTTTATCCCGATTTGGAAATTCAAGATGTAATCACATCAAAGGAGTTGATCTTGTACAAAAATGCACAAGGATCTTTTGGCAAGCCGTTAGCTGTGAAACAAAGATCGACACCCGACGACCACTTTAGGTCGGGTATTGTAATTATTTCATATTAATTAGCATCATCAATTTAATTTTTTATAGGATAGTTTATTCATAAAATTTCTCATATGTAAATAATTGGTGGATGCTATATGGTAGAGAGTGTCCTCATCTAACGGCTATGGCAATGAGGATTTTGAAGTTGACATCCTCCTCTTTTGGATGTGAAAGAAATTGGAGTATTTTTCTCATCGGTAATTCAAAGTCTATTGCTAATACTTGTCATTTATAAGTAGTGAATATAATGATATATTGTTTCAATTGTAGATTCATACAAAGAAGAGGAATAAGCTTGAAATCAAGAGGTTGAATGATTTGGTATTTGTTAAATCTAACTCAAGATTGAGAGAGCATCGGATGACAAAAGGCAAGGATCTATTAGTTTCCAAGGATCGTAATAATGTAAGTGAGTGGATTGTAGAAGAAGAAGGAGAGGAAGAGGTATTTCCAGGATCAGGATTAACATGGAACCTTGTAGCTGAGGCAACTGGTGCAGAAGATCTTGTGCAACATAGACAAAGTCAAAGAATTGTTGATGCATCAAGGCCTACTACATTGGAAGATGATGATGAAGCCGATGAGTTTGCAACCGATAAAGAGAGTGACGATGACCCAATTCCTCAAATTGAATTTGCAGATGAATGGCAATCAGAATGAAGCTTTTGGATGCTTTATGTTTTTGGATGCTTTATTTTTTGACATCATTTTGAATGCCCTTATTTTGAGAGCATATTTGTATTTGTTGAAAACACTTGGAGGAAGGCATGTTGCCATATGCTCTTTCAATTGATGCTTTTGCTCATTTGCTCTAAATTACTTTTTATCCCAATAGTTTTGTTCCTAGTACCTTCAATTCCTTATTATTATACTCAAGAGATATAATATTTAGAGGATATTAACATAATATTAAATATTTATTTATACTTTTAATAATAAAAAATACCAAACCGCATAAAACCGCATACTCCCCGCATACTCTCCCGCATACTGCATACTCTCTATTCAGTGACCCCTCCGACTGAATACCGCATACCGTCTTCCTGGACATTGATTCTGAGGGAGATGATTCCGTTCTCAATTGCGTTTCCCAAGAAAGATCTTTTCTCTCCCACACCTCGTGTTTTTGGATATGTTGCATTTGTTCATCAAATGTCTCCAGGTCTTGACAAGCTCTCTCCTATAACAATCAAGTGTCTTTTTGTTGGGTATTCTAAGACCCACAAGGGGTATCGTTGTTTTGACCCTGCTCGACGAAGGTACTATGTTAGTGCAGATGTCATCTTTTTTGAATCCATCAAGTATTTTTCTCCTACAGGTGACAAGTTCATTCCGTCAGAACGTGAGGAAGAGGTTTATATGCCACTATCTCCTGTCTCTCTTACTCCACCACCACCATCACCACCTCCTCCACCACGGTACCACCACCACCACCTCCTCCTACACCATCGTCTCCACCTCCTACCACACCTAATTTCTTACCACAGGTTTACCAGCGCCGGCCTCGTACTCATGTGCCTCCACCATCATTCAGCATGCCTAAGGTATGTCATGAGCATTTGAGTTCTTCTGATGGCACTGGTGATTTGAGCGTGCAGGATGTTGTTGTCAATGCTTCTTCTGAGGATACAGAGGACCTGGATGTCCCTACTGCTTTACGACGGAAGAGGCGTGCATGTACAATGCATCCTCTTTCTTCTCGTGTCTCTTTGGCGCGGCTATCCGGCGACTTTCAGAGGTTTGTTACCCCTTATCAACAGTTTAGATACCGAGATCCTATCAAGAGGCATTACATAGTGGTCCTTGGCGTCTTGCTATGGAAGAAGAGATAGCCTCCTTACAGTCCCGATGCACGTGGAGTGTCGTCTCCACTCCCCCAGATGCTTCTGTTATTGGCAGTAAATGGGTGTTTACCATTAAACACCGTGCAAATAGTTCGGTGGATAGATACAAGGCTCGTTTAATTGCGTGTGGATTTACCCAAACTTATGGGGTGAATTATCAAGACACGTTTTCTCCTGTTGCCCGTGACTCTACTCTCTGTATCCTTATTGTTGTTGTAGTGGTAAAGGATTGACCCCTTTTTCAATTAGATGTCAAGAATGCCTTTCTGTATGGCAATCTGCGAGAAGAAGTTTATATGTCGCAGCCACCAAGGTTTACTGCTGAGGGGGAGTCTAGTATGGTGTGTAAACTTCATAAGGCTACATATGGCTTTGAACAGAGTCCGAGGGTGTGGTTTCAGAAGCTCTCAAAGTTGATTGAACTACAGGGCTTTGCCAGATCTACTGCAAGCCATTCTCTTTTAGTTAAGAGAACTCAGAGAGGTATTGTTGCTATTTTGGTTTATGTGGATGATGTTGTTGTCACAAGTAGTGATAATGAAGGAATTCAAGCAGCCAAGGATTTTTTTGGACAACAGTTCGTGACCAAGGATCTTGGTAAGCTGAAATATTTTCTTGGACTAGAATTTGCAAGAAACCAACAGGGAATGTAATGACGCAAAGGAAGTATGTCATTGACCTCCTATCTGAGACGGGTATGACGGATTGTAAACCAGTTATTACTTCGATGGATCCCAATGCTCGGGCATATGATGATGACTCTGCAGAGGTAGATAATCGATAGTACAGAGAGTTGGTAGGGAAGCTATTGTATGTCACCATCACCAGGCCTTGATATATCGTTTGCAGTTAGCAGAGTTATCCAATTTATAGAGCAACCTAGCCAGTCACATATAGATGCAGTCAACATGATCTTGAGGTATCTCAGGTCTTCACCAGGTGCAGGACTTCTATTCAGGAGAGACACAACCCTGACAGTATCAGGTTGTGCGGATGTCGACTATGTTGGGTGTCCCAAGAACAGGAAGTCAACTTCAGGCTTCATTGTGTTTGTTAGCAGCTCCTTAGTTTCGCGGAGGAGCAAGAAGCAGACAGTTGTGGCCAGATCCAGCGCAGAATCAGAGTATAGGGCAATCGCCCAAAGGAGCACAGAAATGGTGTGGGTCAAGTCTGTCCTGACTGACCTAACTATGGAGGTACTTCTTCCTGTGCATTTACAATGTGATAACCAAGTTGCACTAGTTATAGCAAATAATCCAGCCTTTCATGAAAGGACAAAGCACATTGAGGTTGGCTGCCACTACACCCGTGATTTAATTCAAAAAGGGCTTATATTCACTTCTCATGTTGCTTCAGGCGATCAGGTTGCTGACATGTTCACCAAAGCTCTTGCAAAGGGACCATTTCACCGTTGTTGTTCCAAGCTGAGCATGATAGATATTTATGCTCCAGCTTTAGGGGGAGTGCTGAGATATTTCTATCTCTTTATATGTTTTCATGTAATTTCGTATTTCCTTTAGGATATCTATGTAATTTTCCTTAGAGCTTTTCTCTTATATAAGAGAGCTCTAGGGTTACGGATAATACAACTTTTCTTTTCCTCTTAACATAGACCAAATGAGGATAAGAAACAAAGTATGAAAGCAAACAGGATTGATGGATCTGCTCAAACACTCTTCTTGGTTCTTCTAAAATACTTGTTTGTTTTTTTAAGAATGGGGTGGTGTCCCAAGCTGGGACCCACCTAAGAATTTACTGTAGGAAAACACTTACAATACAAGCTATATTACATATTATGCATCCAGGCCAATGTTCCATAACATTTTCCGAGTAAAAGGATTGATAATGGAAGATGGTATAATTTTTACCACACCAAAACGCCCACAGAAGCACAAAAGGATATGAGTTGTCCTCATGTGAATTGCCACATACCGATATGATAGAGTTCTAGAAATGCATGCTACAATCCACGTTGATCCAAGCGATTATGGTAGATCTCCAGGTTTGCATGGAGAAAGGGTAGGTAAAGAATAGATGTTCCAAATCTTTTGTTTCCATGCCGCACCTATCATACAAGACAGCCCAAATATGTAGAATCATGCCTCATGGCTCCTTTGTAAGCACCCTTACATATTTGAATAGCCATAAAAAAACTTTAATTTGTTGCGAGATTTTGTGTTCCCATATGATTCTGGTATCAAGATGGATCTCACCATCTATTGTAAGCCGATTATCCACGAAAATTGATATGCCTTTTTTTACAGAGAAACTGCAATCCCCCTAAACAAAATGGTCCCTTCTATGTGAAGGACCCTGCATCACTGCCAGTTCATTGTGTAGTGACAAACTCCTCAAATCTTTGCACCGACAACTCTGCTATCCAGGAAGGTGCCCAGACACCATTCGTCCACACCATATGCATTGGAATTTCCATGTTCTCTGCCAACATAAATAATCTAAGATATTGATCGCAGAGGGGTCTATTATATGTCCAATCAACAAGCCAAAATCCTGGTTGGATCTTCATAATTCGAAGCCGAGGGTGCACGAATGGGTATAATCTGCAGAGTTCCATTAACACTATAAGTTCTCCTCGTCAGTTTGCACACAAGGTCCTCCGAGTTACCCCAAATCCGAACTAACCATTTTTACAGTAGGGACTTGTTCATGTCCTCCAGCCTAGGAACCCCAAGTCCCCCGAGCTTCTTCGGTTTTGTGATTTTGTCCCAATCAGCCAAGTGGATCCCTCCTTATGTTGTTTCCCATCCGACCAGAAGAATCTCCGCATTATGGTGGATCCCTCCTCAAGTTTATCATGGACCCCCACAGCAGAAATCTCATGGGGCAGAAGAAAATGAGAATAGCAGACAAAATATGCTTAAGTAATATCAACTCCCCTGTGGACCCCCGAGGATCCGGGTACCCGTTTACACACAATTCGCGTTACAATATTCATTCGCATTAGATCGCATAAGCTACGGAAATACAGGGAAATTTTTCGCGCGGATAATTTTTCCACATGACATTCACAAGCATAACCACAAGTTATTAGAACAATTGTCACCAAAATCTTATTTCATTAACTTCCATATATTTCACATGTACAAAGTCTGACAGTACATACAGTATATCCCAAAAATCTGACTGAAGAGAAAGAAACATAATACATTATAAATTGAACAAAAATTGGCACAAAATAAACCATACCATTGGGTATAAAATGTATCTCCTGAAATCATTAACCCGCTACTGTGCTAAAGGCTCCTTGCCTGCCATGCGTGCAAGGAAGAAAAGGCGTCAGCGGGTGCTGGTACTTCCCATAAGTTTATATAAAAATAACAGGCATTTATTATTTACAAAAGAAAGCAAGTAGAGAGGCGAGAACAACTCAAATTAAAGCTTAATTCTACTTGCAAATGTAAAAGGTTTCCAATTTCTAGTAAGCACATCTCATGATCAGCCCTTATCCCAACATTTCCCACATAAGCATATATCTATGGTAACTTATTGATCATAAGTACATATATTTTATTCTCATATTACTTAGAGATCATATTTGTGAATTTTGATGATGGGAAACATGAGATGAGAAGATATAATGATTTATTAAATTCTTAAGTCTAGTGGATAGTCTGTGGTCTTGGTTCTTGTGAAACCTCACACTATGACTCTAAGACTTGGGAAACGTCTTAGGGTTGGGGTGCCTCCGTAGGCATGCGGTGTTGTATAATGCATCCTAACTAAGTTCCCAACACGTCCACTAGCTTAATGAGATTTCGAATTAGATTAGAGTCTTTTCCATTTACTCAACTATAATTGTAATCCCTTAAAACCTCAAGTGCAACTGTCTCAATGTAACTCTAGATGATGTAGATATAGAAATGGATGATCTGGATGTCAAATCAATCCCTTCAAACCTCAAGTGCAACAGCCTCAATGTAACTTTAGATGATGTAGATATAGATATAGATATGGATGATCTGGATGTAGAATCGCCAAGTCTGTTGGCGAAAGAAAAACTCAAGCGGTGAAGAAGCCAACAAAAGGGCTCTTCCGTCTCGCCCCCTAATTGGAAGGACGGTCCAATAGAGGGATAGGTCTACTTCCAACTACGCCACTGAGACGGGTGAGAGGGACTTCCCGGAAAAGTCACTCTAGAAGAACAGCCCGACCGGTAACGGGCAACAGAGCTCGTACGTAAAACTGAAAAAACCAGGATCCCCCGCCTGGGCATCCTAAAACAAGGTCAACGGAACTGGTCTAAAGTCGGGATCCCAACGAGGCGAAAAAACACTGCGAGCTCGCGTAAAAACCGAAAAGGGACTGGGATCCTAGACCCGCGCATTAAGCGGCCGCTGCCCTAACTGGGCTTCCTTTCCTCCGCCCAGGTGAGGGTCACCGCGCCCTCGCACGGTCTAGTGTAAGGTTCACTATGACCGGCACTATAAAGGTTAGTCATAAATAGAACATTGATGCTTGCCTGATTCATGACAAGTATATCACAATTTCACAAAAATATATAATGTGAGATCGTAAATAGATCGAATCCATAATAAATTATACTATTATAAATAACTTCATGGATCTATTTATTTCAAATTTAACGGACATGGAATAATACTCCAAGAGTAATCCACTTAATCAATCCATAGTCAATCTATAGTCTACTTGAAGGTAAGTGGTGATTTATCTTATAAGAATTTATATGTATAAGCCAATATCCCAATGCACCCAATATCCTTACAACCAGTGACGGAGTCTGAACATAAGTTATGACATTTCTATCTTAGACCATAAAACTACGTGTCTCCCCATAATGTTATCTTAATTGTACTTAATTCCTGTATCTTCTAAATACCGGTGTCTGTGATGCTCACCGTCATTAATAATACACGAGGCAATGCCATAATTTTTATCCTTTTAAAACATTTAAAATGTCCAACTCAACTTAACAGATGTAGTTTCTTTCGGTTTAACAAATTTTACCGGATATTAATGAATCAACTTCTCCGTTGTAATTTAATTTAAATTAGCCAACATTCAATAAGATGATTCAATAGATTATAATATGTAGCAACTTTCAAAATTTAATGCTATGGTACAGTGAGTCAGTGACCACAGAAGTTGCTGAATATTAATAAATCAACTTATCAGTTGCAGTTTATTCAGTTCATGTGAATAATTGAAATCAATTAGATGGTACTATTTTTTTTACTCTTGGGTAAGGTAATAACCTGGCATATCATAATCATCCATGGTAACCATCTCCAAGTTGTCAAACTTCACAAAAAAAAAAATATTTCCACACCATTTGGAGTCTAATGGGTTCTTGCACAAGGCAGAACATAAACAGATATCATCAACCATGTGCCCTCCACCTACTATTAACATTAAACCTACAACCCTTCATTACTTTCATCCATCTACAATAGTCATCTCAACTTCTCAAAATAACCACTTTTTCGACACATACTTTCGTCCAATCCCTATGTTAAATTTCCCCAATAAACTCTGCCTAATAATAACACTGTTCTCCTTAACAAAATAAAATGATGTAAATGAAAACCTGGATAAACATCTCATCATGCAATCTATGAGAAGTATTGCAAAAGATGATTTCTCCCCAACTGTATGTAAATTATTAATATGTCATGATCATTGTGTTGTTACACATAAGAGGTTAAGGATCCATAGAAGACATACTATATATAAGCAATTATTTGTTTGGTTATGTAGCAGAGCATGTTCTCTTAACCATAACTATTTTCCAAGGTGTCTTGTATAATACATTTAGCTTCCCTGGGGAATTGAAGATCAATCTTTTGGTCAATACACCCAAATAATATGCTGTCTAATTTGGGTTTGAACAAATAAATGATATGAAGAGATGAGTAATAGGATACATGCATGGCAGCAAAAGGAGGAGAGGGATGTACATATATCAAGTGAAATGAGCATGCATGGCAGCAAGGGGGAGGGGAAGGAGGTACCTAAGTCTTCCAAATTGGAAGAGAGGATGCTTGCATGCGGCAGGAGGCTTCTTGGAAGCAATTGTAACAGATTGGTACCTTCAATCGGCCATATCAGCAGCTACTACCATGCTGAAGCAACAGCTCCACTAGCTGCTATCAAAACATCAACAAATTTGTCCAAAGTTTGGAATTTGGGGCTGAATTCTGGGCTTCCAATGAAGGTCGTATCTCCAGGATGTGGTTGAATTAGCTATTTCCAAGCTGCAGGCAGCCACTTCACTGGGAAGAAAAGGGTCGGGCTTTTCTTTTCGGCTGAGAACGCAAGAGATCTTTGAGCAGAATTGATGAATTAAAAGAAAAAGAGAGAAAGCCTTTGTCGTTGGATTTGAGATATAGAAGAAAAAGGGTAGGAAGGTGAGCTTCACGTTGGAGTTGGGAGGGTTTATATTAGGGGGTTTGGTGATATAAATAAGGGAGGTGAGTCCCTTGCCTATTGCCACCTGGATTTGAAGGAGTCCAAGTGGAATGGTAATTGGAGAGACAACCGGAGGAAGTGTTATAAAAAAATCAGATTAATAATAATAATTTTTTTATACCGACAGACAGTAGACAGTAACCACCGTCTGCTCCTATTTATCAAAAATGTAATATATATATATATATTATCACACTTAAAATGGATCGTATGTGTACCTCAAGCCTTAGATTTTGACGCACAATATATCAATTCGATCGTCCCATAACAACGATCAATATGAGTATAATATTGATATACTTTTGATCGGGTTTGAATACCCGAAATTTTTAGATACGGTTTTGTTTAAGATTAAATTTTGTAATTTAAAAATATCAAACGACCTCCGATTTACGAACGGTCGATTCCGTTGGTTTTGTATCGTCGAATCGGATCTAATGGCGGTCTCGGTTCATTGCGTGGTTTCCGAATTTGCGTCGCAGCTTTTTCACGGCGCGCATTACGAAGGGACCGATTTTTGGTCGATTTCGTCCGAATGACTTTTGATTCATGATCAATTGGTCGTTTTAGGTTGTTTGGTATTGACCGACAACGTTTTGGGTTCATTGGACCCAAAATCGGACGAGTTCGGGTTTGTTAGAATATGGATGTTACATCCCCCCTCGAGAGTATTGTTGCTTTCTAACCCACAAACTTCTCCTCTAGCCTATCCAGCAGCGGCCTCTGATCTCTCGCTCTAAGTTCCCAACCATCATGGAGACCCAAATACGTAATAGGTAATTCGCCCACCGAACATCGCAAAATAGTGCTCTCCTAGTGTGCCTCGTGTTGGGAAAGCCCAACATGCACTAAAATCGATTTTTCTCTATTGATCTGCGTGTCGAAAATGTCACCAAAGATATCCATGATATGTGACACCCTTCTTGTCTGCTAAATCTCTCCTCCCATGAAGATCGCCGTACAATCTACATACTGCAAAACAGGTATCGAGATGTCTCAATTTCTATATCATTCACACAATTTTGCATATGCTACCAACCTTATCATGACGGTGAGTCCATCTACCACTATCACAAATAGCACGGGGGCTAACGGACATCCTTGTCACACGCCTCGTTGTGGTTGGAAAAATCCACCCTCTGGTCTCCCATTCACCAGATGTATATACGATGCAGTCGGGATGCATCCCTTGACCGTGAGATCCAGACATCTGGGAATTCCCTCTTCTGCAATGATGTCCAGATGAACCGTCGGTCAATACAGTCATATGCTTTGGGAAAATCAACCTTCCACAACATGCCCTTGTCCTTTCTCCTCTTCCAATCTGATATTATTCCCAGGCACAAATGCCGATTGCTCTAGTGAAATGATATCCTTGAAAACCATGTAAAGACAATTAGCAAGAACATTGGCAATGATAAGATATAAAGGATTAGAGAGTGCAATAAACATGGTCCTCCACTCTGTTTAGGACCTCACGCTTTAACGAAAAGGAATAATAGAGAATTATTCACAAGCTTAAAACCAACATTCCCCCTTCTGAACTCCTCAAGTATAGCTAGAACGTCAATCTTCATTACTTCCCAGAACTCCTTGCAGAAACATACTAGAAAACCATCTGGTCATAACGCCCCATAAGCATTCTGATGTAGCATAGTGATGCAACGTGAAATAAATAACAAGGGATTAATTCCGTCTATTTAATTAGAGTCATTTTATTTTTGGTTATTTGAGTCGTTGCAATTTTATTTTAAATAAAGAGATCGTATGTGATATCAAATAAAATTAGATGATCGGTTATATTTAGATGTTAGTTAGTTAGTTAGAGATATGTAGAGTCCAAATTAGGATTTATTTTATTTTGTCTTTTTTTCTATTTTTATAACACCACCCCTCCTATATAAAAGGGATGGTAGACCAATGTTTTAGTCAATCGATTCAAGAATTAATTAAAATTGAGATTTATTTCATCTCTCTCTCCATTTCCCTTCTCCCTCTATGTGATCTCCACGCTACTTCTTTCCCGAATCTCACGCAATCGACGTGCTTTCTCTCTTCCTCCCTCTAATTTCTTCTCCATCAAATATTTCCACCGTTAAAATTTATTTCCCCTATTTCAATTTTTATTTGCATCAATTAGTATCTGGTCCTCAGATCATCAACACGATCTGAAGATCCTTCCAGGCATTCGCGCAGGCACAAGGTCAGAGCATCTCAATCAAGAAGCCCTCCAACATTGCATGAGGACAAAAAGGTGCTACTCCAGATTCGGTCTGGTCTACAGAATCTGTCAAAGTTTTTTTTTTAAATCCAACGATGTGGGGGAGACACGACAAGGTGTTCGCCCCATAAACTTCTATTAATACGAAGCGTTAAACAAGAAGGCAAGAAGAACAAGGACAGGGAGAAGGAACGACAGAGGTGGGATCGAGAAGATCCCAAGCAAGGCAAAGGACACTAATTACACCAACATCCAATCACAAGCAAGATGCGCCGCGTAACCCAAAATATTCTCCTTGTAAAAACGTTGACCCCTAAAGATAGATGCATTACGACCCAGCCATATCGCCCAAATGTATGCAAAAAGGCTCAAAAAGTCACTGCGCGTCCAGTCCCTGTTGGATCGAACTGAGTCCCAAAAGCCTGCCAGATCCGATGTGTTGATCCAAGAAATCCCCGCCTCCTCCCAAATGGCAGTAGTGACCGAGCAGGTAAAGAAGAGGTGAACAAGAGACTCCATGTCGTTGCCACATAGAACACAAACAATCGGAATCGATTCACCAAAGAGCCTCGTGCAGCGCTCCCTAGTTAGGATCCTCCCTCTGCGGAAAAGCCAGGAATATGGCAACTCTCTCCGACAGCTTCAAAAGCCAGAGGAAATTGCAATCGCGGTTAACGAGGTCCAGATCGTTTTGAGGATGAGAAGATATTGCCTTGAAGGCCTTCCTTGTGGAGAACATGCCATCCCGCCAAGCCCAGTGATCACGACCTGACGTGGGCCTGGGTGCATTCTTAAGGTGCCGTTCGGTTGCCGGTTTACCGGCGGGTTGGGGGGGTTTACCCCCCTTAACCCACTTTCCCTCTCTCCTGCGTGGGCCCCACTTTATTCCTTTTTAAAAAATTAAATAAATCAATTTTACATCATCAATCCTATCAAAAAATAATATATTATACCATCATATCATATAAAAATTATAAACTACTCCACTTCTACTCACTTTTCCAAACTTCAATACAATCACATCACAATAACTACTCACTTTTTCAAATTCCAATACAATCATATCACCCCAAACCCACCCCCAGTTTAACCCTCTATCCAAACACCAAAACTAAAAACGGGTTACCCTCTACCAGTTTAACCCGCCTTAACCCGCCAACCAAACGCACCCTAAGAGAATCCAGAAGCGCAAGAAGCTCGTCGAAACGTTGATCAGAGAGGTTGCTCCGAAGTGACGGAAACCAACCATCGCCCGACCATGAGGATGCCACAGTGGCACCGCCAGCGGACGCCAAGGCACAAAGGCGCGGATAGGAATCAGCAAGGGGAGCACAACCAGCCCAAGTGTCAAGCCAGAACTTGAATGAACAGCCATCCCCAAGAACAGGAGCGAAGAAGTGAGAAAAGCGCTGTCTCATCGACACCACCCCGCACCAGAAAGGGGTACGAGAGCGCCGAACATCAAGATCCCCCAGGAGCTCCACATCGATATCCAGGATCTCACGCAATAAAGAGGTGCAGAAGCTGTTTGTTCCCCCCAAAGTCCGTTAACACATTTAAGCAAGAGAGCAACATTGACCCATTCAAGACGACGGATGCCAAGACCTCCCTCACGTTTCCTCCTCGTCACCTCAGCCCACTCCACGAGATGTGTACCACGCGAGTAATGGCCCCTTCTTCCCCATAGGAACTTCCGCATCAAGCTCTCCATACGGTTCCGAACACCTACCGACAGTAACCAATTTGCAAGATAGTAAATGGGGATAGAGGAAAGAACCGCTTTGATGAGTACAAGGCGTCCACCCCGCGAAAGCAAGGAAGCACTCCAGCCGGAGAGCCTCTTCTCCATCTTCTCTAAAATGTTGCTCCAGTCACACGACCTAGCCCTCCCCGCTCCCAGGGGCAAACCCAAATAGTTGATTGGGAGAGAAGAGGGGGCGGTGCCCAAAATCCTGCTACAGGCGGCAACCGACTCCAAATCCATAGCAAAGAGAATTACCTTGGATTTGCTTTGATTTATGAGCAAACCCGAGAGCTCGCTGAAGATGTCCAAAGTCGCCGCCATCCCCCTGACCTCCTCTTGACCCCCTCAATGAACACAATAGTGTCGTCTGCAAATTGGAGTGTCGGGATAACCCGATCGCCGCAGGAGAATCCCATGGACAAGCCATGGCCAACTACGCGAGTCGCCATCCTCGGAAGCACATCGACCGCGAGTACAAAAAGGAGCAGTGCCAAGGGGCAGCCTTGTCGCACACCTCTTCTTGGCTGAAAGCGATCACCCACAATACGGCCATTTATCATTACGGAGAACGATACCGTAGATATGCATCGACGCACCCAAAAGATCCATAAAGTGGGAAAGCCACGGGTGTGCAGGACCGACCAAAGGAAAGCCCAATCAAGCGAATCGTAAGCCTTCGCAAAATCCACTTTCCAGAGCACCCCATGGGTCCCTCTTTTCCTCCAAAACTCCACCCTTTCGGAAGCCAAAGCTGTAACATCGGCAATTTGTCTACCACGAACGAACGTCGTCTGAGTAGGTGAAACCAAATCATCGAGTAACGGGACGAGTCTACGTGCCAAAACCTTTGCCACGATCAGATATAAGCCATTCGAAATAGCGATTGGACGGAAGTCCTCAATAAGACGAGGGGAGGAGATCTTTGGCACTAGGACAATGATAGCCCTGTTAATTAGGTCGAATCCCGCATTACCCCTGCAAAATTCCAGAATTACATCCCAGACCTCTTCCCCCACCAAATCCCAAAAGTCCTTGTAGAAGGCAATGGGGAAGCCATCCGGTCCCGGCGAGGCATCAACGTTGAGAACCCAAACCGCACTCTTCACCTCCTCCAAGGTTACGTCCTTTATCAAAGCTTCATGTAGCACGGGAGAGAGAGGAGGAGTGTCTTCCCCCGACCAGAACCAACGCCTAGGGGTGCGAGAGGAAGAGAAATCTTTAAAATAAGCCGATACCTCTCTCCCGAGAGCATCCTCCCCAACGATGACCCTGTCACCAAAGTAGATGGAGCGGATATAGTTCGAGCGCCTCCTATTACTGGCCACCCTATGAAAATAAGCGGAATTCGCATCTCCTCCTTTAAGACAGGAGATTCTCGCCCTCTGATGCCATTCCACCACCCTCTTCCGGTCCTCAGCTTCCACCTTTGCCTGTGCAGCCGATCTGGAGGCCACTTCCTCGGGGGGAGAGATCCCTTCCCCCTCCACTACATCTAGAGATGTGACGATCTCCTCCGCTTCCTTCCTTGTAGCCGCACGAGCAGCCCGCGAAGACTTTTTAAAAAAGGCCAAGCTTTTCCGCAAAAGCACCAACTTTCGAGCAAACCTCCCCACCACCGAATCCCCATCACAGTCCTTCCCCAGACCTCAGCCACCAAATCCCTGAAACCGTCCTCCTGTAGCCAACACCTTTCATATCTGAAGAAGCCCACAGAGGGAGGCAACGTACCCGAGTCCCACATGATAGGTGTGTGGTCGGAGTACGAACGTGGAAAAGAGTGAACAAGCGCAAGTGGAAACGCCGACAAAAGGGCTTCAGAAGCAATAAATCTGTCAATGCAAGATCTAGACAAAGAGTTCCTCCAAGTATAAGCTATATCCGTAGCAACCAAATCCTCCATCGCTAGAGAGTCAATGAAATCAGCAAAGTCTGCCGAACCCGGATCCGCACCCCCCTTGACCGAGGACGATCTGAAGCACGCAAAGTTACATTAAAATCACACCCTACCAGCCAAGGTAAGCCCACAAAAGGCTCGCTGGCCCGACGAAGCTCCTCCCAAAGGTCCCTTCTCTTCAAATGACAGGACGGCCCGTAAGCGCAGGAGAAGACCATGGTAGAAAAATCCTCCCGTCTTGTGAGAGAGACGGTGATAGAATGGCAGCCCTTCGATACCGAGTTAAAAGAGAATGTCGCCGACCTCCAAGCAATGAGCACCCCTCCAGCAGAGCCCTCGGCATCTAAGGCATGAAATTCATCAAGACTCCCCCAACCAAAAGAATGCCATAGATCTTCATCCAACTGACCAAGCTTGGTTTCCTGAAGAAGCACCACATCACAGGATTCACAGCCCCATTCTTTGAACCTAGTACCCAACAACTTCCTCTTGCCAGCGTCCGTTCCAAGACAAGAAACCTTCATTTGGAAACAAAGTTGAAACCCCTTGGTCTAACAACTCCTGCAGCCGCCGCCACTGCCTCATTGAAGGTGAGGCAAGTCTGCGTCTCCGACGACCTCGACCGCGGCTTGGATCTCCTTCTGTAACGCTTAGAGGATTTCCTTGTTGATTCTTCATCCGATGGAGCAGCGATCAAATCTCCCACAGCATCTTCTGAGTAACTAACAGATGTGGAGGACCCCGCGATATGCAAAGGAGACCCCTTCTGCAGTCCGTCGGGGGTAATCCCTGTAGAATCGAAAGAGAGGGGGCCCACGATCGGAGGCAAAAGCAATCTCCCCTGGTCAGAAAAGTTCGAGGCCGCCACGTCATGCTCAAACTTATCCAACTCGACAACCCCACCGACCGAACCGATGGAGGGGTCCGCTCCCAGATCCGATGGAGGGTTCGCCCCAGAACTTGGCGATCCGAATAATCGGAGAGAAGCCCCGAGATGAGGATCCTGGCGACCTTTTCGAGAGATCGAAATCTCCCTCGATTCTCGTGCACCTACTCGCCACGTCAGTCTGGAAACCGCCAAGAGATGTATCGAAACATCGATTCCACGCCGAAGGATGGGCTTCACGTACGAGAAAGCCTGAGGGACTTACGAAAACATCATAGCCAGGCGAGAACCCCAAAGCGGCGCCCTGCTTAGGTAAGTGTGGCTCGAGAAGCGAAACGACGCCCTTGCCTTTTGCAACGTTCGGCTTGACGGGGACACAACGCTCAGCCGGCGGCGGCGGCGGAGAAACCACTGACAATTCCAGTCGGCAATAGAAGCGTCCAAACTTTAGGTCCCCGAAGAACACCTGATCCCCCGCTCTGTCCAGGAAGGACTTGTTGCACTCCAGGAGAATCCTATTCGTGGAGGGATCGGACCCTGGAGATAACCCGTCGTCGAAAACAGCCAGAACCTCTCCCCAACTCCTTAGAGGATGCTTTAGACAGTGAATAGACCGAGAAAGGAATGGTACTCCACGAACGTTAGCGACGCAAACCTCAACGTCCGTGCATGCCCCATCCGCAAAGCGCAAGTCCCTCTAAGCAATGCCTCCACTCAAACCGCCATGGAAAAGCCTGAGCCTCTGATCGTCCGACAACCCCCTTACACAGCATCTCCTTTTCCCAAGAGGGACAATGTCTCCCGAGAAAGCGATCACCCAAGAGCTCCCTGAGGAGGTTGTTCACAACCTCGAGGGAGAGGCCATCAACCAACTAGACTCCGACAATCGCCCTATGAGAAGAACTGCCCCGCGTAGCCTGCACCCGCAACTTCATCGCAAGAGTACCTGGGTCTGTAAATGGAACGAAAGCCTCCTTCTGAACGTAGAACGACTCCGCCTCCGGGTTAGAGCAGGTGACGCCAGCCACGACCTGCGCAAAAGTGTGACCTCCACCTCCGAGTCCTGACATCTCCCCACGAGCAGGAGTGCTCCTTGGAGGAACAACCGACCTTCCCAACGAGAAATGCCTCCCCTCAGACCTTGCAGAAGAATCGCAATGCACCTGTTTGTGACCCAGACCTCCACATGCAAAACAACGTGGCTTAGCAACACAAACCGATGCCAAATGTCCCCTTACGCCACAACGCCAGCATAGTCTTCCCGGTTTCTTATGGGAGACTAGTATCCACCTCCCCTCCTTTGCGAGCGCTTCCTCCCCCTCCGCGGCCACGAACCTGAGGACTATCTTTACGAGCCCCCGAAGAACTTCCCTTCAACGAAGCGCAGTCGGCATCGTGCGAGAGTGGAGCATCCCCCCCACGAGAGAACCCCTGGGCTCCCCCTCTTCCACGCCAACTCCAAGCACCGCCTTGTTGAGAACTCCGTCGTGTCGCCAACGCGTCGCTATCGCCATCGCCTTGCTGAGAGCTCCAACGCGTTGCCATCGTCCAACCCTCTCCAACTTGAGATCGAATAGGTGTTGTTGGTGCTGCCAAGTCAGAGAGAGGTCCTCCAGAATCTGTCGTAGTTGCCGCAAGATCCAAGATTATCGAACCTGGAACAAAAACAGGAGAAAAACATTGTTGCAGTCGTTGTCCAGGATGCTTCCAACGAGCCACTGACAAACCCCATATTAGGGTAGAGTATGGGTCGAGGCCGGCCCAACCCAGCCCGTTGCCCCGCCCGATCAAGCCCGACCCAGGCCCAAACCCACTTTCTAAATGGAAAGGGCTTGGGCTATATATAGGCCGACCCAGACCCAAGTCGATTCACATTTAGTTGATGGTACTTAATTGTGTTGCTTTGTTCTTGTTTATCATGTATAGACTGTTTTATGTGTTCATCTATGTGCTTTATGACCAATTACATGAGATGTATTATTTGAAACTATGTTCAACCCTTCATGAAATATCATGCTCAGGTGAAGGCCACACTTTGTAGACTCTACTTTTACAATTAATAGTTTTATTGAGTTTGATCTTCAACCAGTACCTAGTATCCCGGTTCAATTGGATAGAACATGTTTGGACTCACCTCAGACTTGGTTTTTGAACCTAAAAGTTTAGCCTACATTGGGTTCCCGCCATTGACTCATTGTTGTCTAGATTGGAATCAAGTGTCACTACAAATGATAATCAGCCAAGGTTCTGAATATCATGATATATCGGTGATACATCTCCAATATATCGGTATCGGTGGGAAGGCAATGTCGATACTAAGCCCTCTTTATCGAGTTCCAAGATTTCAACAATATGGTTCCGATATATCGGGGTTTCGTTGATATATTGCCGACAGATGGAATATGCCTACAGTGGAATCCACCAAGTGGTCGAAATTTGGGCGATTTCACCCCCATTTTACCCGAAATCTGTAGCTCTCTCCTCTCCAAGGTTCTCCAAAGCCATGCCATGCTTCTTTGACGTAAAATACTAGATCTTCTCTAATTTTTATGACGAATGAGTGAAACATTTTAACGGTTTTGCCTCTATTTGTTAGGTATTGCATATTCTTGTAAAAATTTAATATTTAGTGGAGATATGTGGAGAACTAATTTGAGATTTTGAGTTTTGTTGCGGAATCAAGTTATGTTTTGAAAGGAGACACTCAAATCTTATGTTTTAGCCAAGGAAAACAATATTTTAAGAATTTTTATGTTAATTAAAAATTAGTAATTTATTAATTCTATGAATTAAACAATCAACGACAACAAAGCCTTTTCCCACATTAAGTAGGGTCGGCTACATGGATTTTTTTGCCTCCTTTCAGATCTATCTTGGATCATTCTCGAGCTTAGATCCAAAAAACTAATATCCCTTTCGTATAGTCTCATTCCAACACTTCTTGAGATTTCCTCATCCTCTCTTAGCCAGCTCAACATCCCGAAACTTGCATCTCCTAACTGGTGCATCAGCTGACCTCCTTTGCAAATGCCCAAACCACCTTAAGCGGTTTTCTCGCATCTTATCCTCGATCAGAGATACACCAACTTTCATTCTGATTGCATAATTTCTAATCCGATCTACGTATGTGTGTCCACACATCCACCTTAGCATTTTCATTATCGTACTGCCATTCTCTGCACACGTTTATGGTTCACATACCAATATTCAGATTCATAAAGCATAGCAGGTTTCACGGATGCTTTATAAAACTTTCCTATGATTTTCAAATGAATTTTCTTATCACGGAGAACAGTGAGGGCCCTCTCCATTTTAGCCAGCCTGTATTTATTCTATAGTAACATTTCCATCAATTTCCCCATCATGTTACAAAATAGATACCAGGCATCTAAAAGAATCCCTATTCTGAATGTTATCATCACCAATCTTCACCTCGATTCATTTCTCATTGCTTCCAACAAAGTGCACTCCATATATTCAGTTTTAGCCCTACTTATACGAAATCCTTCGGTCTCCAATACATGTCTCCAAGCCTCAAGCTTCTCATTTACTCGATTTCTAGTCTCATCAATCAATACAATATCATTAGCAAATAACATACACCAAGGTATCTCATCCTGAATGTGACTTGTCAACTCGTCCATAATCAACGAAATGGGCTCAAAGTTGAACCTTGATGTAAACCAATGTTGATGTCAAAATAGTCGGTCTTCCTAGACCAAATCCTTACACAAGATAAAGCCATATCATACATATCCTCTATGAGATTAATGTATAGGACAGGTACTTGTCTCTTCTCAAAAACTCTCCACAATATCTCATGTGGGACATAATCATAAGCCTTCTCCAAATCAATAAAAATCGTATGGAGATTTTTCCTTTTAACTCTATAAATCTCCATTGTTCTCCTTGATAAGCGGATGGCTTCAATGGTTGAGCGACCTGGCATGAATTGGAATTGATTTTCTTTTACTTTGGAAACTTGCCTCAACCTTCTTTTTTTAGTAGAAATAGGGGGAGCCCTCCAAGTCGGGAGTCACCACACAAAAATATTCATTAAATAACGGAAGGATACATCAGTTAGAAATCCAGAAAATGTACACAGCATTACAGTGGGCAACGACATTTTCCCAAATAGAACCACTGCCCCTTGAAGATACAGTCATTCTTGCCCAGCCAGATAGCCCATAACACGGCAAAGGGCTTGAAAACATCCACGGAGGATCCAAATCCCACCGATCGGATAGATCTCCAAAAAAGATCCAGACTGGAAAACTGGACCCAAGTGATCCCCAAAGCTTACCTCAACTTTCTTTCGATCACACGTTCCCCAAATTTTCGTAGTGTGACTTATCAGCTTGATACCTCTGTAATTTGAACAATTTTGAATGTCCCCATTGTTCTTATAAAGAGGCATTTTTTGTGTCACCAAATAACATTGAATAAATTTGTAAGTCAAGTCAAACCATACTCACCAAAAACTCTCCATACTTCTATAGGAATGTCATCTAGTCCTACACCTTTTCCAGGTCTCATAACCATCAAAGCCTCTTTTGCTTACTTTCTTTGTATTCGTTTATAGCTTGCACGATTCAAGTAACTTTCACTACTAGCTAGATCACCCAAAGTGATCTCTATATTTCTTCCCAAATGAAAAGATTATGGAAATACGACTTCCATCTGGTCTCTATATATCTGTCTGAGTAATAAGCACTTGACCTTCCTAATCCTTAATGCATCTCACTTGAGAAAGGTATTTGGTCTTTCTTTCTCTTGCTTTGGCCAGCTTGAATATATCCTTTTGGCCCTCCTTAGAGTAGAGATTTTTGTATAAAACTTCATAAGCACTTGACTTAGCTTCAGTTACAGGCTTCTTTGCTTCATTCTTCGTTATTTTGTAGTTTGTGGCAGTTTCCTCCGTTTTATCCTTAGAGAAAGCTTTAAAGCATATTCTTTTGATTTTAAGCTTCTCTCGCACCCCTTCACTCCACCACCAAGCCTCCTTTTGGTCTAGAGCTCATCCTTTTGACTAGCCAAGGATCTCTTTGGCTACCCTTCGGATACAAGATGCTACTGCCTCACACATCTCGTTTTCACTTTCGTTACAATCCCAATATAAGCCTTCTAAAACCTTCTCCCTAAAGCTTGATTGCTTCAGTTGAAGATTTCACCATCTAGTTCTAGTGATCTTGGAAACCCTCATTTTCTTTACCAGCCCTTTTATTTGCACATCCATGACTAACAAACAATGTTGGGTTGTCAAACTCTCTCTTGGGATTACTTCGCAGTCTTTACAACACAACTGATCTCTTCTCCTCGATGTAAAGTAATCTATTTGTGTTCTAGTCAGGCCAATCTTATAAGTAATTAAATGCTCCTCCCTCTTCTTGAAGAAAGTGTTCACTATGAAAAGATCATAAGCCATTACAAAATCCAGAATGACTTTTCCCTCTTCATTTCTATTCCTGAAACCATGGCCTCCGTGAAAACTAGCATACCCTGAAGCATTCATTCCCACATGTCCATTAAGATCTCCGCCCGGGCAGATCATCTCTCTTTATGGGACTCCTTGCAAAATCTCATCCAGATCCTCCAAAAATCTTGTTTAATCCTTTCATCTAAACCAATTTGTGGTGCATAAACTAAGATGATATTCAGAATTTCTTTTTCAAGAACCAAATTTAGCAAAATAATATGATCCCTGAATCGTTGCACCTCAACCACGCAATCCTTGAAATCATTATGAACAACCACTCCAACATCGTTTCTACCCTTATATTTACCTTAACATCAAAGTTCAAAGCATGTCTTATCGATCTATCTTGCTTTCTCTCTAACCCATCTTTGTTTCTTGGAGACGTAGTACCTGAATCTTTCGTCTTTCCATCGTATATACTATCTCCGTCGATTTGCCAGTCAAAGTGCCCATATTCCAATTACCTATCCGCATCGTCCTTTGCAACCTCTTTTGGAATAACTTCTTTACTCGCATGCGTCAATCATGCGAGAACCCTTACAAATTTTGAATGCATCCGGGCGATGATGCAGCGGAACTAGCTCATTTACTCACATGTGTTCCTCATGCGAGAATCCTTGCAAATTTTGAACTACATCCGAGCAGCGATTTAGCGTCCCTTTCCAATGAATTAAACATTAGATCCATAATTTATTTTTGTGTTTAGGTCTCATGTGCGGTTTGTCATTAAATTAGTCGCTTCAACTCAAGATCTAGGATGTTTTTTTCTTAGAAATCAAAACATAGAAACCTAGATAGTATGTTTTTTTTGACACTCCAAAAAGGGGGAGACACCCATAGGTGTTCACCCCAGTTTATTAAGGCTTTATGAAAAGAAGATACTTACAGAGGGAGAAGGGAAAAGAAGACAGGGGAGTTGATATCAGTAGTGATACCAAACGCCCCCAATTACAGAAAGTTACATAGAGGACCAGTCCATACAAAAGTGATTTGCGTCAATGCTGATATTTTCGATATAGAATCGCTGTCCCGCGAAGATAGCTTTGTTTCTTCCCAACCAGATACTCCATATGCGCGCGAAGGGGATTAGTTTCTCCGACCTCGGACGAGTTGCAGCAGCTGCAAGGCTGGCCCAAAAAGACTCCATGGACGAGTGGTTCACCCAGGCAACGTCATCCCATATGGACCGCACAAGGTCGCAATGAAGAAAGAGATGGTCGGCCGTCTCCAAAGCCGCATCGCACAATCCGCAGAGACTTGGAATGTTCGGGAATATAGATACCATATGGTCGCGGGTAAGAAGACGACCACGCCTAAGGATCCACAAAAATATACCAATCCTTTCCGGAAGCCTAAGACCCCATATGAGGTTGCAGTGATCAATAAGAGAAGGCTCCGTACGAACAGCGATGGGGAGAAGAGCAGAGTATGCCTTCCTCGAAGAAAAGGACCCCTCACCCCAAATGAAGTGATCAGGACCCCCCGATGGAGTTGGGGTGTCGACGAGTAAAGTCATCAGAGAGCTGAAATCCAAAATCCGCTGAGCAGAAAGAGAGTCGACCAAAATCGGGCACCAAGATCCATTGTTCCAACATGAACCCACCGAAGCGTATTTGTCCCTTGCCAGCGCAAAAAGTCTCGGGAAAAGGTTCATGAAGATGCCCTTACCTGACTAGTCCGAAGTCCAAAAGCGGAATGAGGTCCCATCGCCGAGGGACGGCCGAAACAGGGACCGATTGCGGTTGAAGACACCAAAGGCCTCGCGCCAAAAGAGTGGACAGTGATCGGGAGGGCGACCGTCAAAGGCGGAAAGAAATGCATTGCCCGCCGTCGTGCGAAGGCATCGCACAAGGAAACCATCATCGTTGCTAACAAGCCTCAAAGCCCATTTGAGAAGAAAAGCTTCACGAATGACCTCCAGCCTCCGAACGCCCAGACCCCCGTCGCATTTAGGACGCGCAATGGCATCCCAAGCGACCAAATGGATCCCTCTACGCGCAGAAGCGTTCTTACCCCAAAGGAATCCCCTCATATATTTCTCCAGGCGAACCGTAATCCCCTTTGGCAGACCGCGCGTCGATAGAAAATAAATAGGAATAGCCGCAAGGACGTATTTAAGAAGCACCAATCGCCCCCCGCGAGAAAGCAATGAAGATCGCCAACCAGCCAGCCGAGTCTCAACTTTCTCCACCACCCTTTGATAATCGCGCAGCCGTGTCCTGCCCACCGAGATAGGTAGTCCCAAGTAATCCAGCGGTAGTGTCCCAGGAACAGCCCCCAGGATGGAGGAACAATCCCCAACGTCCGTGGGAGAAAGAGCAAAGGGCACAAATTTGGATTTGTGCTCATTGATACGGAGGCCCGACATTTCACAAAATAGTTGGACCGTATTGGCCATACCCGCATATTGAGGCCTGTCCCCCTCAATAAAACATAGGGTGTCGTCCGCATATTGTAGGAGCGGGATATGGAGGTCACCCATATAGCATCCGCGAGTAAGACCAGCGTTAGTTACACGTTGGATCATCCGAGGCAGCACGTCCGCCGCCAAAACAAAAAGAAGAGGGGCGAGGGGACATCCCTGACGAACCCCCCTTCTAGGCTGGAAGAGTCCCCCAGAAGGCCGCCCATTAATAGATAGGGAGAAGGAAACCGTGGTTACACAGCGGCGGATCCAGGAGATCCACAGGGGTGGGAAGCCCCTAGATTTCAAGACTGACCAAAGGAATCGCCAATCCAGGGAGTCGTAAGCCTTCGCAAAATCAATTTTCCATAAAATCCCCTTCGTCCCATTTCTGTGCCAGCCGTCGATGATAGCTGAGGCAAGAGCATAACAATCAGAGATTTGCCTCCCTTGAACGAATGCAGCTTGGCAAGGAGAGATGAGAGAGCCAAGGAAAGGCGCCAACCGACGAGCCAACGCCTTCGCAATGATCAAGTAAATGCCATTTGAAATTGCAATAGGGCGGAAGTCCTCAATACGACGCGCACCGTGGGTTTTCGGAATGAGAACCATGCAAGCCCTATTAATTCTGTTGAATCCGTGGTTCCCCTCGCAGAATTCGAGAGCCACCTCCAATACGTCGTTGCTGATAACGTCCCAGAAGTCCTTATAGAAGGCTATAGGGAACCCATCTGGCCCGGGAGAGGCGTCAGCATTAAGGTCCCATGTCGCGCACTTAAGCTCGTCCAAAGATATAGGCCGAGAAAGAGTAGCAGCATCCGATGAGGAGAGCGAGGTGACACCGGGAGCCGTCCACTCCCATGGAGATGAGGGGAGACGATTGAAAAAGTTCTTGAAGTAATTCACCAAAGCCGAGCTCATGTCGCGATCCGATTGATAAATAGCGTCCCCAATTTCAATGGAAGTAATAGTATTGGCGCGTTTACGTGCACTAGCGACCCGGTGGAAATAAGCGGTATTAGCATCCCCGTCCTTGATCCAACGAATACGCGAGCGTTGTCTCCATTCAATGGTTCTTTTCCTGTCATCCTCCGAAACGATGTGTGCAGCCGAAGCTCTCTCGGTTAATTCTTCCGGGGATAGGTCCCTGTCATTCTCCACTCGATCCAATCTAATAATAGTCGCCTCCGCCTCGTTGCGAACGGCCATCCGAGCTTGACGAGTAGAAAATTTGAAAGATGCAAGAGCTCGTCGCAAGGATGATAGTTTAAGCACAAAGCGATGAGCCGCGTTACCCACGAATGTCGTCTGAGACCAATGATGTCGCACCACCTCCTTGAAATTAGGCTCCAGAAGCCAGCTCTTCTCGTAACGAAAAATACCACGAGGCCGGGACAATTCTCCCGAATCCCACAAAATGGGGCTGTGGTCCGAAAAAGACCGAGGACGAGAGGAGACCGAGCATAAGGGGAAAGCATCCATCCAACGCGAATTAGCCAAAAAGCGGTCGAGCCGAGATCTAGATGAATTATTACGCCAAGTGTATTTGATATCCGCGGGAACCAAATCCTCCAGTGCCAGATGGTTGATGAGCTCCCAAAAATCGTCAGAACCTGGATCCCTTCCCCCCCTACCACGAGGACGGTCCGACGAGAGTAAGGTAACATTAAAATCCCCTCCCAAAATCCACGGGATATCCCCGAACGCCTCAGCATCAGCAAGCAAGTCCTCCCATAAATTCCGACGTGCATTGTGGCATAAAGGTGCATAAACACAAGAGAAAGCCAAAGGTAAGTTAGTGGCCACGTGCACAAGTACTACAGAGATAGAGTGACGTCCAATGCGAGAGCTGGATAAAGAGAAGTTTGAAGATCTCCAAGCCACAATAGCTCCGCCAGAAGAACCGATCGCGTCCAAAGAGCAAAAGGCATCCATCGGCCCCGCCCCAAAAGATCTCCAAAGCACGTCATCAATTCCACCGAGCTTTGATTCCTGTAGTAGAGCTATATCACAATCCCAATCAACCAAACGTGATCCCAAGGCCCTGCGACGACTAGGGTCACCTAGACCACGGATGTTCCAAGAGAGTAGCTTCATTAAATATTACAAAAATTGTTCCCAAAAAGTGACTGATGATACGCTAAGCTTAAGCGCGTCGATGATTCCGGCGGCGAAGACCAGCCGCTTCCGCCACCGCCTCCCGAGATACAAAAATCGGCGGAGAAGATATCCCCTCGAGTGAGAGGTCCAGGCGCCGCGCATAAACCATTCCATATCTAGTCGGGGAAGCAATCGAGGCGTTCCAAGAGTCCCAGTGGGCTGCACTTCGGGTTGAAGAAAGCGGTGTAGCAGTTGGAGAATAATCCCCTTGAGAGGCAGTAGACCTATACATCCCAAAAACAGAAGCAGGCTGATCATCAAGAATAGGGATAGCGTCATTACCGTGCTCGAGGGACACCTCCGTTAAGCCCTGCTCGATCGCCAACTTAGAAGACGACCATAGAGTGTAAGTGGGAGAATAGTCTTCATCACACGGCGACTGATAGAATGGGAACGCTGAAATAGGATTAGGGCAAGGAATTTCTTCATAGTACATAAGAGATTCGCCAATCATATCCGGGTCATACCCGACCCGTGAGAGGGTTCGAATAGAATCCGATCCGAGTGGGGGAAGTGGGAACGCCACCTCGAAACAAGTAGTGGGGCCGCAACTTTTCGAAATTGGAATGTCAGATAAATCCATCGGCCTCGGATCGACCTCGAAAAGGCCCCTAGGCACGTGAGAGGGCGCCTGACCAAGATCCCACGCGAATCTAATCACAGGCGGCGAAGGCGAAGGGTCGCCATGCAGCAGCGACGCATCGGAAACCATCGCGGATGACACGTGGACCTTCGAAGATGAACCGTCGTCGTTGAATCCTGGGGCGTCGCTCCCATCGGAGAAGAGCGCCGACGAGGGCTCCGGCGCTGGAAAAAAGAACTCGAGCTTGAAGGACCATCTGCCTAGGTTCAAAATCTCCGAGAAAGTCTTGCCAGCCATGGAGCGGCAAAGGTTGGAAGAACATTCGACCAGAATCCTTGTGCATGACCAATCCGACCCGGGTGACAGGCCATCGTCCAAGATAGCCACCACCTCCACCTCACATCTAGATAGTATGTTAACCACTAAATTCAAGACTTTATACATATTAAGTGACATAAGTGCAGAGGGAAAAGAATGAATTGCACTAATGAAAGGTGCTCGAGTCCTCTTATATATGAGAGGAAACTATTGGGAAAATTACAGGACAAAGACAAAATAAATATAAAATAAGAAAACAATACTAAAGATAACAAATATCTCAACATTCCCCCTCAAGCTGGAGCGTAGATATCGATCAGACTCGACTTGAAACATCTTTGATAAGGCCCTTTGGCTAGGGCCTTAGTAAGAACATCTGTTGTTTGGTCTCCAGAGCTGATATGTGTAGTGGCAATAAGACCCTTATATATCATGTCACGAGTGTGGTGACAGTCCACCTCTACGTGCTTCGTCCTCTCATGAAAGGCTGGGTTATAAGTAATAAAAAGAGCAACCTGATTGTCACATTAGAGGCGCATGGGAAGAGACACATCTATAGTCAGGTCAGTAAGAACATATCTGACCCGCATCATCTCTGTGCTAGCCTGCGCCATGGCCATGTATTCTGATTCAGCACTCGATCTGGCAACCACGGTCTGCTTCTTGCTCTTTCATGAAACTAGGGAATTTCCTACGAACACAGCAAAGCCTGATGTAAACTTCCTATCCTTTGGACACCCAGCATTATTTGCATCTGCACATATTGTAACTGAAAGAGATGTGTCTTTACTGAGAAGAAGTCACATACCAAAAAAAGTCTTCAGATATCTCAAAATCATATGGATTGCATCCATATGCGCATGTCTAGGTTGCTCCATCAACTGACTCACTTTGCTCACGGCAAAGGATATGTCGGTCATGGTAATATTCACATATAGTAGCTTACCAACAAGCTCCATGTACCTTCTCCTGTCGGCTTCCTTAGTGGCATCATCATAAAGCTTCATGCTCGGGTCAATAGGAATATTGGCAGGTCTGCAATCTGTCATGTCTGTCTCTGAAAGAACATCTGTAATATACTTCCTCCGAGTCTGAGTCATCACAAGACCTCGATGGTTCCTGACAAACTCTAGTCCAAGGAAGTAACGTGGATGCCCAAGGTCCTTGGTCACAAACTGGTGGCCTAGGAAGTCCTTGGCATCCTGAATGCCTTGCTCATCATCCCATATAACAATAATGTCGTCAACATAAATAAGAATGACAACAGTACCTTGCTGGGTCTTTCGCACAAACAAAGAGTGATCGGTCGATGATGGCACAAATACATGATGCTCTAACAAGTCTGAGAGCTTTTGGAACCATGCTCTTGGACTTTGCTTAACGCCATAGATAGCCTTGTGTAGCCTGCAAACCTTTTGACACTCCCCCTCAGCAGCAAACCCAGGTGGTTGTTGCATGTAGACCTCCTCCTGTATATCACCAAGGAAGGTGTTCTTCACATCAAATGGGTAAAGGGGCCAATCTCGTGTCACAGTAACAGAAAGTAGAATACGTAGAGGAGAATGTCTGGCAAGTGGAGAGAAAGCATCATGATAGTCCACCCCATATGTCTGGGTAAACCCACGCGCCACAAGTCTCGCCTTATTGCAATCCACACTACCATCCGCATAATGTTTCATAGTGAACACACATTTGCATCCCACAACGGATGTGCCAACTGGAGCAGAAACAAGACTCCATGTACCACGTGATTGTAGCACGGTCATCTCCTCCTCCATGGTTAACCTCCACTGACTATCCTAAATAGCCTCCTGATATGTCTGTGGTATCTCCACGGCAGAGAGTGCCAAGGTAAACCTCATGAAATCCTCTGACAGCCTGTTCAAAGAAACCTGGGCTGCAAGATGATAAGTAGCACACTTTTGTTTCGGCTTGCGCAGAACAATCGGTACATCAAGATCATATGCCAAGTCTGGGACACGTGAGTTCCCCTCTTAAGAGGGCACATGCTCATCCTGTATGGAATCATGCTGCATAAACAACTCAGTACTCCCGTCAGTAGAAACAATGTGCTCATTACATACCATACCTGAGGCATGTTGAATGACGGGCAAAACCTGTGAACAGAGGGAAAAGAACGAGGCCGCGAGTAAAAACACGTGGCAAAAACTGAGTCACGGTAGAAGGTAGAGCCACAAGAGCAGGTGGTGATGGTGGTGGTGGTGTGACAGTAGGAGGTGGAGGCATGTACGTCTCATCGTCAGAGTCAGAAGGTGCGAGGTTGTCACCTGTAGGGGGAAAATACATCACAGACTTATAGAAAGTGACGTTAGTACTAACAAAGTACTTCCACCGGAGCGGATCAAAGCAGCGGTACCCTTTCTGGGTACGAGGGTAGCCAACAAAAACACACTTGACAGCTTTAGGAGAGAGCTTGTCATGACCAAGAGAGACATCATGAACAAAGGCAACAGAATCAAACAAACAATATGTAAGGGAGAAAAGATCCTTCTCAGGGAACGCAATCGAGAAAGGAATCTTCTCTCCCAACACAGACAAGGGCATGCGGTTCACAAGATAGCATGCAGTGAGGATAGCATCTCCCCAGTAAGCATGAGGAGCACGACTCTGTATCAGCAAGGTTCTTGTCACATCAAGTAAATGACGATGTTCACGCTCGGCAACACCGTTCTAATGGGAGGTATAAGCACATGAGATCTAATGAACAATGCCCAAAGATCTAAGGAACTCAGAAATGTGTAAAATATAGAACCCTAAAGCACTATCAGAACAAAGATATTTGACTTTTGCAGAAAAAATATTCTTTATCTCATTAATAAAATATTTGAACACATATCCAACCTCAGACTTATTGTTCAATAAAAAAGACCCAAGAAAATCTAGAAAAATCATCGACAACAACTAGATAAAAACGGTGTCCCTGGTGATCAGGAACACGACTAGGACCCCAAATGTCTAAATGTAGGAGCTCAAATAACTGAGAACTGCTCCGACTCTTACGAGATGGAAAAGAGGAATGGTGATGCTTCCCAAGCTAGCATGCCTCGCACTGCAAAGAGAATCTCATAGAGATTTGAGGGAGAACATGACACAGCTTCTGCAGAGGAATGTGTCCAAAACAAAGGTGCCACAGAAATGGTGAGACTGATCCAATAGGTATAGTAGAAAAAACAGCATGAGAAGGTTAGACCAGTCTGTAAAGGCCCCGCTGCTCAAGGCCACATCCAATAACCCTGCCCGTGAGTATTTCATGAAACACAAGAGACGAAGGATCAAAATGGCACAACAATGCATATCCTTAGTAATCTGACTAATGAAAGTAAATTCATCTCAAAGTCATGAGCATATAAAACATTCTGATGACGCATGGATGGCATCAAATGCATCTCCCCCTATCCTATAACGGGTAAGTGATCGTCATTAACAATGACCACCTATCTGACCGATGCTATGGTCCTGTACATGGTTTTTAAAAACGCGCCTCGAGGCGTTGAGGCGTACGCCTCGAGGCGTTTTTCTAGGAAAAACGCCTCGAGGCGCACGCCTCGAACAGCCCCAGTGAGGCGTGCGCCTCAAAGGTCATGAGGCGCGCCTCGAGGCGCTGAGGCGTGAGGCGCTATTGAGGCGCCGCCTCATGACCTTTCAATGCGCATGACATCACGTGACATTTAAGTGCTCTAAATCGTGTCGCCCTTCGTCATCATAGGTTTTCCCCGATATTTGCGAGTGCCGCCAGTTGCTCCATCGCCTACTGCCGGTGCCCCATCGTTGCTCCATCGCCTGCTGCCGGTGCTCCTCCATCGCCTGCTCGGCTGCTCCACCGCCTGGTCAGCTTCTCCGGCTTGCTCCATCGCCTGCTCGGCTGGCCTGCTCCATTGCCTGGTATCCTGAATCCCTGATGTCTCAATTTACTTGCAACTTGCATGCCCTAATCGCCATTTCTCAGGTTTTGTGGCTTGTGGTATGTGTCTGGAAACCAGGAAACACTCTTATTTGGATTAACTGGGTATTTATTTGGATTAACTCTTATTTGTGGCTTGTGGTATGTGTTTGGAATACTTGTACAATCCTACAGTTTGAATTAATAGAGATGTTAATAGCTTAATATTTGAATAAACATTTTGTATAAAATTTGAAGCAAGTTATTGAAGTGTGCGATTCTTCCAAAAATGGCACCAAGTTTTGATATCCTGCCCAATTTCAACACGTAAACACATGTATGAACATTTTATTTATACGTGTATAAACATATAAACATTATTTATCCTGCTGTACTGTATGAACATTTTATATCACGAAAACACATGTACGTTTTGTATTTATACGTGCTACATTGCTGGGTATTTTTTTAACATTAATTATAAATTTATAATCAAGTATAGATCAATATTTTGTTGTTGATATATGGAGCATCATGGGTGTCAAGGAGTAGATGGATTTTTATATGATGTGAGGACTCCAACCTAGCAAGCAAATTATTTTAATATATGTTTTAGTCATGGTTTTTAATTGTGATTCATATATCATATTGTATGTTTAACATTTCAGAAATGGCACCAAAAGCTAGAAGAGATGGAGGGAGCTCGGGGAAGGAAAGAACAGATCCCGCATGGAAATATTGCATAGAGGTTGAGCTAGAAGGGGACAAAAAATTGAAGGGATACAAGTATGTGAAGTGCAAGTTTTGTGGACAAACTATCACAGGAGGCATTGCTAGATTTAAAGAGCATCTGGTAAAGAGCCGCAAGAATGTTAGAAGTTGTCCAAATGTGCCTATTGAAGTCGAAAATGAGATGAAAGATTTTTTATCCAAGAAGGATCATGCAAGAAGGAGATTGTATGAAGAGATGGAAGAGATTCGTCGAGTGGGAGCATATACAAATCTTGGACCATCTGGATTTGATGAACATGTGCCCACGGGATCTAGCGGCGCACACAAAGCTAGAGGTCTTATGGACTTTTTCCTAGGTGGAGGTGCATGTGAAGGTGGAAGTGGAAAGCTAGGGATTGGGTCTGGGAGTGCCCAAGGTCCTTCCAAACAAGTAACTCTGAATGCTTCGTGGAAAAAAGAAGAAAGAAGGAGGGTTTGCAAAAGCGTCGGGAGATTCTTTATTGAAAATACATTGCCTTTCAACGTGGCCAATAGCCCTTCTTATCAGACAATGTTTCAGGAAGTTGGAAACTTTGGGAGGGGATTTAAACCCCCAAGCATGCATGAGTTGCGTACTTGGATATTGAGGGAGGAAGTGGAGACTGTAAAGGCGATGATGGATGATGTTAAGGCATCCTGGTCAGAGATAGGATGTAGCATTATGTCTGATGGTTGGACAGATACCAAAGGTCGTACATTGATCAATTTTTTGGTGAACAACCCAAGAGGAACTTGGTTCTTAAAATCTGTTGATGCATCCGAACAAATTAAAAATGCGGAATTTCTTTTCAAGTTAATGGATGAGGTTGTCGAGGAAGTTGGTGAAAAAAATGTAATACAAGTTATCACTGACAATGCAGCAGCATATAAAGCAGCAGGGGAGATGTTGATGAACAAGAGGGAACACTTGTACTGGACTCCATGTGCAGCACACTGTATTGATCTTATGTTGGAGGACATCTTGAAATTGCCTTTGCATGACTCCGTTTTTAAGAAGGCAAAGCAAATCATCAACTTCATCTACAACCATGCATGGGTGTTGGCTATGGTGAGGAATCATGTAGGTGGAGATTTAGTACGGCCCGCTGTCACTCGTTTTGCTACAGCTTTCCTCACCTTGCAGAGATTACTCATAGTGAAGGATCATTTGGAGTCATTTTTCACCTCAAAAAGGTGGAAATCTAGTTCTTACTCATCCAAGGAAAAAGGCAAGAGTGTCCAAAATATTATTTTGAAGAGCAAATCTTTTTGGCCTGGTGTTGCTTATGTGATCCGAACGACCAAGCCATTGGTGATGGTGTTGAGAATGGTTGATTCTGAGAAATATCCTCCAATGGGATTTATTTATGAAGCCATGGATAGGGCAAAGGAGGAAATCGCTCGGAATTTACGCAATAATGAAGAAAAATACAAGCAACTCTGGGACATTGTGGATAAGAGATGGGATAAACAACTTCATACACATTTGCATGCTGCTGCTTACTTCCTTAATCCACAATGCTTGTATGAACCAACATTCAACAATGATTATGAGGTCAAAGTTGGATGGTACTCTTGCCTGCAAAGGATGGTCGTGGATAGGGAAGAAAGAGAGAAAATTGACTTGCAGTCTGATGCATATGTTAATGCAAAAGGCTTGTTTGGTTGGGCAAATGCTATTGACACCAGGAAGAAGAGAAGTCCTGGTATGAAATCAATCGTAATTTAAATTTCATCTAGCTTTAATTAATTTTTTTTCTAAATATGTTATTTCATCATGTAATAACAAATTACAGCGGATTGGTGGCGAGCATTTGGAGCTGAGACACCTGAGTTGATGAAGTTTGCCATACGAATTTTGAGTTTGACTTGCAGTGCATCGGGATGTGAACGAAATTGGAGTTCGTTCAATCAGGTGAGAATTTAATTTAACCCAGAAGAGATTGACGAACAACCATAGTTCAATCACGTTATATTTTCAAATATAATGATTAATGTACCGTTGATGCATGCACAGGTGCACACTAAAAGAAGAAACAAATTAAAGCAAGAGAAGCTCAACGACTTGGTTTTTTGCATGTTCAATTTGAGGTTGAAGCAAAAAGAAGTCAGAAAGAAGACATTAGAAGATCCCCTTTGTTTGCAAGATATTGATTCAGATGATGAATGGATATCTGAGTTCCACCTAGGCACGAGTGAAATTGAGGTTTTTCACGAGCTCGATGCAAATCTTTCTCTTGAGGATGAAATAGTGGATATTGAGGAACTAGGTGGAGAACGACCAGCGAAGAAGAAACAATGTAAGGGTAAAGGTGAGTAAGAATCTAAGATATATATTATCTCTTGGATTATATTATAATATATAATACTCAAAATCTATGAAACATTCTTTTCTTTGTAGGGAAAGGTGTTGATATTGAAGAAGATGTCATCCAAGCTAATGAGGAACTCACTGACGACGATGATGACGAGGCACAAATCAACTATATGGATGATTCGTTGGATGATCCTATTAGTAGCAGTGAAAGTGGAGATGATGTCGATGTTTAGAGATGCAGCGATTGTTGATGTTTAGAACTTACTTTGTTAGCCTTTTTATGTATCTTCATGGTCATTGTACTTTTGAACTTTTGTCCTTGTTGTTGTTGGGATTTAGAACTTGTTTGAGTTTAGAAGTAGATGTAGAACTTTTATCGTGCGAACATGGTGTTTTATAACATGGAATTAGCCTTGCAATGTCATGGAATATGTTTTTTTATCAAAGCTATTTAATATTCTAGGACTTGTAAAATATAGTTTTGATTAATTAGCATGTTTTATAAAATATTTTCTTTATGGAGTGAGGCTTACGCCTCGATACGCCTCGAGGCTTACGCCTCGAAGAAATATTGGAAAACGCCTCGATACGCCTCACGTTTTTTAAAACCTTGGTCCTGTAGGACCTCAGCTGCACTCTATCTCCACACAGGCGGTGTGAAGTACCAGAGTCTGCAATCCACTCTGTGATGTATGCACTAGTACTACCAGTAAATGCATAGGCAATACATGAGGAGATCGAAGAGGCTCTGGCTGTAGCTACGGTATCTGTAGTGGTGGTGCCAACAGTAGGAGTCATGATCTCTTGAATACAAGAGACAATATCATCCAGGCGAGGATCGGCCTGGGAAGTTGTAGTCTCTAAGGCGCAATCTGTTAGCTACGCGACGAGAAGCAGGATATCCATGCTTCAGGTAGCATGTATCCTCTTCATGTCCAGGCTTACGAAAGTAAGTGTAAAGGTCACGCTGGCGTCCACCACCTCTACCACGAGGGGTGCGTCCTCTGGACTGAATCGTCCCTCCTCAGCCACAAAAAGCGACCATCGCTGAAGAGGACGGAGAAGTGCTTGTAGAAAGCATGATAATCCGGCTGAGACGACTATAGACCTCCTCTATGGGAGGTGTGGTATCTCCGGTAAGAAGCTAAGTATGTGCAGTATCATACTTTGTATCAAGTCCAGCCATGAACACTCCAACCATCGTGGAGTTCTTATACAACTTCTACTGCTCAGTAGATGTCACATGCATGTAGCTATGAAACTTCTCGAAAATGCCAAAGAGCGAAGAGTAGTGCACATGCAGAGGACGACCATTCTGCTTGGCATTGTAGATATTGAATTGTAGCCAATGTTCAGGAAGGCGGTATGTGGTATTCAGTCGGAGGGGTCATTGCATGGAGAGTATGTGGTATGCGGGAGAGTATACGGGGAGTGTGGTTTTATGCAGTTTGGTGTTTTTTATTATTAAAAATGTAAATAATATTTTAATATCATGTTAATATCATCTAAATATTATATCTCTTGATTAGAATAATAAAGAATTGAATGTACAAGGAACAAAACTATTGGGATGAAATGTAATATAGAGACAAATGAGCAAAAACATCAATTGAAAGAGCGTTAAGTCGGGTGTCTTAGTTTAGGTTAGGGTTTTAGAAAATGTTTATTTGAAAACCGACTGCATACTCGGCTGCATATATGGTATACTCGGCCGAGTATGCGGCATGGCCCGCTTAATTGCCGATTTGGTCATACTCGAAGTGCCGAGGCTTCTGAGTATGAGTATGTGGCCGAGTATACAGTATACTCAGCCGATTTTCTGAACATTGATTGTAGTTGAAGAATCTAGACCTCATTCTTCGCTTGAGCATATGTGGATGTCAAAGTATCCCACATCACCTTGGCGGTGGGCTGATTCAGAATATCATTGGCTATCTCTGTGATGAGAATACCACACAGCCAAACACACGTATACGCGTCATCTTGCTTCCAAGAAGCATTTGCCCCAGTCTTATCTGTTGGCTATGGATCTGTCAAGATGTGCTCCTTGTCATTGCACTACATGAGGGTAAGGAACTGCATGGACCACAAGTCATAGTTAGTCCCACCCATCTAACGATGGGAATCGGACCATTGAAGGCTCCGAACGAAAAAATATCACCCTTGTTCTCTGACATGGCGGAAGAACGGCAGACCAACAAAACTCAACTGAGGAGTAGACCGAAATGAACAAGTCTACACGATCAAACAGAGGATTGGTTGTACGTGTAGACTCATACAACCATCCTCATCAATCTTCGCTGCTCTCTAGGGCCGGAAAACATGATTTATATGTTTGGAGTCACATTCTCCAATCAAAATCAGACCAAATCAAACTTCAAATCAAGCCGTAGTAGTGCGTGGAGGGGCACGGGAGGTTTGGCGCAGCCCGAGACGGCCGGAGGGGATCCTAGGCGGTCTAGGGCCAGGCTGGACGTCGGCAAGAGAAGCTAGGGATGACTACCCGAACGGTCGGGGACAAGCAGTCGGCGGCCTGGGGGCCAGGGATAGCCGGCAGGTGGCCTGGGGCATCGGCCGATAGCCACGAGTTGGGCTGTAGCAGCCTGAGGCCGAAGGCCTGAGTTGGGAGACAACCTGGGGCTGGCGACCTGGGGTAGACGGCGGCGACTTAGCATGGGCAGGAGGGACGAGTAGGGTTAGGGTTAGGGAGAGATACGAGAACTCCGATCTAGGACCGTCACTCTTTGTTGGCCTATGTTTTTCTCTGTTATTATTGCACATGTCACCATTCTCTTTATGTTCAAGAGGTAAAACTAATAGCTTCTAATTTTGTTTCAAAATCTAGTTCTGATTCTAAGTAGTATACCATGTTTTTGACTGTCGGAGCGATTGTATGGAAATTTAATGTAACATGTCATGTTTATATCATACTACTAGCAAAGAAATGTGTATTTCTATCCCTTTTATTGAGTTAACGAATATTAGACATCTAAATTTCAGAAAAAATAATAATTTTCAAGTAATTTCTCCAAATTTCCGACCTTTCACCGAAATTCCATCAAAATTCCAATGATTTCTCTTTTAGGCTTACTGATATGAAATTGAAATCCAACATTTAAACCCTTGTAAAAATATACAAAACATTGGTTCATGAATGTAGTACGAAACCGAGGAAACCAGCCATCAACTTTCTCGCATTCCATCACAATGCAAGTTACACCAAATGCCACAGCTAACAGTCAAGGGAAATGAACCTAAAGCATGCCATTACCAATCTAGTCATCCGCCTAAAAGCGGAAACTACAGCCATCACCCAGGACATGCTTCAAGAGCAAGGCCATACGAGGGAGAAATGAGCAAATGCCCTTCAGAAGTTTGAGGGTGCATTCATTGCACCAACCTAAACAGACAGATCCGAGAAATCTCGTAGATAGAGCAAAACATCATGCATAGCAGGTCAAACCCACCTCTCCAAATGTGGGTCACCCGCATAGACGACAACTCTCCACTCATTTCCTCTGAACTTAGAATCCACTGGCCCTCCTCCTCCTCCTTAAGAATCAATATCTTCAAATCCACCAAAGGCATATAATGTGATTCCACGGAAAAAGCTCAAAAGAATCTCCTCATAAAACCCTCTGAACTCCCCCTAAACCCAGTGGGTAGAAGGCACGTAGAAAGGAAAAATACTAGCATTGCAGACAGACTGCCATCAAGCGACCACCCCTTGAGAGACAAGCCATATGCCGACCAACTAGCTTCTACTCTAGGTAACCAATCTTACTGCTTCAACCTACCACCAACCATAGGCAAACCAAGGTAAACTAACGAGAGTTCCATCTATTGTGCCTAAAGGGCAATCCCACACTCCTCAACCTCTTCCTTCCTCATCCCAGAGGGAAAAAACGTCGACTTAGCAAGGTTATTCCGTAGGCTAAAGACCATCCCAAACAACTCAAGCACAATAGCCACTCCCGTTGCAGACCCCATATCCTCCTCCATAAAAAAATATTGTCACCCATATGTTGCATGTAACCGTCCTCACTAAGTCATCATCAACAAGAACAAAAAGTAGTAGTTCCCGCCTAACCTCTCTTCGCGACCGGAAAAAAATCACATTCATACATATCATTAACCAAAACATCATAGGCGGATATCCTCACACATCTCTACATCTAGCCAATCCACTCGCTTGAAAAATCGACACCCAAATGAACCTCAATCTACACGATCATAGACCTTAAATAAGTCGACCTTGCAGAAAAAATTTGTAGCCTTTCTTCCGCTTACACTCCATAATAATCTCCAAGGCTATCACAACCCTATACATCATGTGTCGGCTTGAAATAAAAGTTGTCTGCAAGATCAACAATAGAGCCAAGAGCCTCACCAATTGACCAACACCTTTACCACAATGAGTATATGGTGTTTGATATAGCAATCAGGTGCGGATCCTTCATCTTATCAGTTCCATGCTTAAGGACAAGTCTTCTGTTCACAATAAGAAAGATTAATTAATTCACAAAAGTATCTTATCTTTGTGAAGCGAGGGGGGCCTTATTAATTGGTAAAACAAACGTAATATTGTCATTACCAAAAAGGGGGAGAGTGTCAATAAAATTGGCATTACATTTGATTTTTTTATAATGACTCTCTTAGATATATTTAATTTTCTGCTCTTTTAATCTCTATTGCAGGAAACTATTTCAAAATTATATTCAAGAAGATGATATCCCAAGTTGAAGCAATATGACAAAGAAAATTGGACAAAAATGAACTCGGACAGACCATAGTTGGGCCTTGATCCCCCAATTTCGCATAGCATGAGACAAATTTACGAATTGCGCCCATCAACACGGTCTCCCGCGCGACATCATCAAGACCCACAAGTCAAAGTCAGTATGCCCTGCACCTAGACAAACAATGTGTTTAACTGAATCCACGCACATGAACGTGGAATTACAACATCCCCTGCAGCCATATGAAATGATATCCTGAGAACAGAAGCCATGTATGCCACAGGAGACTCCGACCTTTAAATGATAGTTTTACGAATGAATGGAATGGAGGAAGAGCATAAAAACCAAAAATTTATGGATTCTCAATAAAAAAAACTTCCCGAATCATCAAAATAGAGGTCTGTTTGCAAAGATGCAATGAACTAACAGTTCAAGTCCTAACAGTTAACACTGGTTGAGTCTATACAAATAACGGAAAGAACCAATGAAGATCTAAAGCCTTGATCACACGTTTGAAATAGCATTTTTAATCTTCAATGTCTACAAAATGAAGGCGTGGAATCATAGACGTGCAATATTGTAGTTATTATGCTCACTGGAATTGCCATTTAAAAGTTAATAGATGAAAACACACCTTTATCATAACAGGGTAACCAATCTCATCTGCAACCCTTATTGCCTCTTCAGTGGACTGTAAAGAAAATATCCACACAATAATCAGATGTTATTCAGCATATGGGCTGTCCATTATAAATACTTGTCCATATATGGTGATTACCTGTAACAATCCATCGCTACCAGGGACAGTTGGGACTCCAGCTTTCTTCATTGTCTCCCTTGCAGTGGATTTGTCACCCATCGCACGAATACTATCAGCCTAGAAAGTCATGCACATCTCAGGCTTTCAGCACATTTTGTCATAGTAAAAACTATTATCGCATACATCAGTTGCAGTTTTCATCTGTATTGCTACAATGAAAATACATGATAAATTCAGGGAAAATCATAAAAATCACAGTTAGCTTGTGGACTAAAAACAATGCCTGCCCATGGAACTTGGAAAACTAAATAGGATGAAAAAATAACTTCCACAACGGGTGCTTCGAATTGTCTCTTCCTTCGTAAAAAAACAACTCATGATGCCATGTCCTTTTAGAGACATATAACAAGCAGACCATTTTCTCAGATTTATCCTTTTTTAAAGCCAAAAAGGGGGGAATCACGCATAGGTGCCCATCCCAGTATTATTAGAAAATAAAGAGAAGAAAAAAATACAAGTTACAGATTACAACATCCAAGAGTCAGTAAAGCACTTGTAGTGGAAGCTAACATACTCACAATAAAAACATTGTCCTGAAAAAAGAGCATCATTACGCGCAAGCCAGACAGCCCACAGGATTGCCGTCGGGGCAAGAATCTCCCTTCTTTGTCTACTACGCACCCCAACCACAGATGATCAAAAAGTTTCGAAGGAGCGGGTGCACAACCAATTCAATCTCACCATCTCCCAGACGGGCGCGGAAACTGTGCAACGGAAAAAGATGGTCCAGCGATTCAATAGCAATCTCACACAGGGGACAAATATCCGACACCGTCGAGAAAAGCTTAGCACAACGGTTCCTCATCAAGATGTGTTTCATGCGAAACAACCACAGGAAGAAACCTATTCTCTCCGGCAAGCCAAGCGACTAGATAAAGTTGCAATCCCGAACCATATCAGCCGAAAGAGCGGGAGGCGGCCTACAAATGGAACTGTATGCCTTTCGAACGGAGAAAACGCCATCTGTCCACACCCAATGATCATGGATAGAGGAAGGCATGCCAGCCTGCCCCAGAGCGTCCAATAAGCTAATGAACTCCTCCAAGCGTTGATCAGAGAAAGAAGTTCTGAAAGTCGGCATCCGATTTTCATTGATCCAGCAATCGTCAACCCGCACAGCAGAATTATCAGCCAAGGCAAATAGCTGGGGAAAATGACTGGCAAGCACCACATTCCCCGTCCAGTCATCGATCCAGAAACCAAAGAATCGCCAGCCCCAATCACCGATCTGAAGAGTTCATTAAATCGAGGCAAGATCTTGAGGTTTCCCTTCCAAAAGGCCGACTGATTGGGCCCCCGTTATAAAACTCCAGGCCTCGCCACAAAGACATCATAGATGTTTCGTATTGGAGTACAGCAAAGGTTCTCTTCCTTGCCCAAATTCATCCCACCCATTTATACAAAAGGACCTCATTGGAGGGATACATGTCTCGTGTAGAGCGGTGGTGGAGGGTGCGAAGTGAAGGGGAGTTGGGGGGTTTCCTCGCAGTCGGGAAGCTACTCGTCGAGGTCTGGTTCATCGCAGCACGGTGGGAAGGTCTCGGGTTCTGCGGGATACGAGGGAGTTGGGTCCTTCGCTGCAGAAGGTCGTGGTGTCGTCATGGAGGGAGGGGGCCCGGAGGGAGTTGCTGGTGGGTTGCTCGCTGGGGGTCAGCTTGCTGAAGGTGGGAAGGGGAAGAGGGTGGTTGGTAGGGAGGAAAGGGAGCTGCGGGCCGACGAAGGCGTCGAGGTGCTTGGTGCAGGGGGTGATGAGGGGTGGGTGCATGTCTCCCACAAGAAGCCGGAGAAGAGATGTTTTCGTTGTGGGGTTCGGGGCCACATTGCGTCGTCCTGCCATGTCCCTCCGAGGTGTTTCGACTGCGGGAGGGTGGGACACCGTCGTGCCACATGCAAGTTTGCTTCCGGTCGTGATACATGCAAGTTTGCTTCCAGTCGTGATATCGCTAGTGTTGCTGTAAGGAGCTCTGAAGAACATGCCATGCAACGTGTTTCCTCTGTGGTCGATGCTCGCCAGAGGTTTCGTAGTTACAAGGCAGTGGTTGTGGAGGGCATCAAGCCTAGCATACAGGATGGGGAGAATCATGCAGTGATCGGCTACACAATGCGAGGTTGCAACTCTCTTGAGGCTCTAAAGGTCCACCTCTATGGAATCCTTGGCTCGCAGTTTACGGGAGATGTCGTTTCTCTTGGTATTCATCGGTGTTGTGTTCGTGGTCTCTCTTCGGTGCAGAGAGAACGGCTACTCCGGTGGCGGGGTGGACGATGTTTTTTTGGTGTCCTCTACGTTTTGCGGATGGTGCGATTACAGAAACGGAGGTTTGCGTGGCCAAGGTATGTGGTGTTCCGTTCTTGTCCCGGTCAGTCTACTGCTTGGGGCCGGCCTTCCAACGATGGGGCACGGTGCTCGCGGTGATGGAGGATGGATAGAAACCCGGCTCGAATCTGGATATCACGCTCGTGCTGATGGAGTGCAACAAGGCGATTATGGATGGTCCCGCCAGCTAAGTCTTCTTCGCGTCCATGGATGTTGGACGTTTCAGCTTCAGGGTGGAGATGCAAATCGTCGAGCCCCCGCCTCCACCGGAGATCCCGCTCCTGTCCGATGGCGCTTGGCCTTTTGCATTGGCGATGGGACTTTCGAGAGGCTCGTTGCTTTGTTCGAGGCGCGAGGACGATACGGAGTGTCCTTTGGGAGCCCCTCCTCGGGTCGTGTGTGTCGTCGCCCAGAACTTATCTTTGTCTGTTGAGGTGGCAAATTTGGTGCCCCCGTTTTCGTCAACGCCTCTATCTTTGGCTTCGGGTCCAGGTCTCGTGCCTGATCTTGCGGATCCTCTATAGCTTCGTCCGCAAGGGGATCCAGACCCGCTTACAACTTTATTATCGGGCCATATGGGCCTCAAGGGGCCTATGTCTAATCATTCATTCTCTCTTTGATTCGGCGCAATACCTGGGCCGCCCGACTACGGGGGATTGGGCGCATCCTTCGGGTGGGTCCTGGGACCCGACTGCAGATATCGCTCCGACTCTGCCACTTTGTGTCGGCGCCCCTGTGTTTTCTGTCGGGGGTCCCCCGCAGCACTCCGCATCGTCTTCCGATGGTTTTCGGACGGATTTGGCCGGCGTTTTGGACGGACAACTTCGTGACGTTATTCCTTCTACTCTTTCTCCTGTGGCTGACCCTGCGGAGGGTGGTTCTCGTCCAGATGAAGGGGTTGGGGACAAAAGATCTGGTAAGAGGTACAGGCGCAGGCAGAGATCTCGGGCTCGACCCGTCGACCCTCAACCGTGCTCGGCCTTAATGGTGACCATTGCTGAGGCCTCTGGTGTGATCATAATTCAGGGTCCATTCCCATGTTCTAAATGAAAATTCTCTCTTGGAACGTTCGAGGGCTCGGGGAGTTAGACAAGAGAAGGATTCTTGGCTCGCGGTTCATCGATTGGAGTTGCGATGAGGTCACATGCTGTAGGAGACGAAGCTTCAATCAGTCTCCGATGTTGTTTGGAGATCTTTCAACGTTGGTGGAATTGATGAGTTCAAAACTATCGATGCGGTCGGGGCATCGGGGGGGCTTCTCGTGGCTTGGAGATCGTCGTCCTTGGCGTTTACGTCGGTGCTGCGAGGGAGACACGTTCTCTCTGTTCTCTTGGTACGTGTTGGTCCTGGCGTCATGCTACTCCCTTGGCGATTTCGTGTGTTTATGGCCCTTGTAATCATATTTTGCGATGGGGATTATGGGAGGACCTTCATGAGGCGAGTAGGGCCTTCGAGGGCATCCCCTGGCTTGTTAGGGGGGATTTTATTGTTACTCTTCATTCAACGGATAGGCCGTGATTCAGGACCCGGGCTCGGATGATTTTGCAGACGCCATTGACTCGATGGCCCTGGAGGTTATGGACGCAAGGGACTCGGCTTATACTTGGAGGAGTTCCAACTCTCGCTCTCGTATTGACAGGTTCTTGGCCTCGGCCGAGCTCCTCGATTGTTTTGCGCTCTCAATTGTGATGTCTCGTCCGAGGACCTTATCTGACCACACACCGATTATCTGGGACTCCGGCGAATCTCTCCCGCATCGGGGTCTCTTTAGGTATGAGAAGAGCTGGCTGTTGGAGGAAAATTTTCAGGAGTTGGTCATCTCTCACTGGTCCAACGCGGAGGTGTCTGGGTCGGCTGCGTCTATGTTTGTACAGAAGTTGGGGTCTTTACGTAAGAGATTAAGCTCCTTCAAGAAGGAGTCCAGGGCTACAAGATACGCTACCAGGCTAGAAGCTGAACAGGTGGTTAGTAGACTTGATGCACAGGAGGATCTTAGGGAGCTTACGGGGGATGAACTGGCCACTCGCTCGATTGCTCAAAAAATAATTGCGACCGAGGACCTTAAGCGGGTCACTGAATGGAGACAAAAGTCGAGGAACACTTGGCTCAGGGAAGGGGACGCAAACACGGCGTTCTTCCATCGCATAGCCAGCGGGAGGCGTCGATCTAATGCTCTGAGATCGATTACGGTGAATAATGTACGAGTACATGGAGACAGACAAATGGGAAAGGCGATTGTAGATCATTTTAGGGACTTCTCCTCGAGGACGTTGCCCCGGCATTGGAGGTGGACGGGGCTTGGGGCTAACCCTTTACCGTGCTCTTTGTGTGGTGAGTTGACGCAGGGCGTCTCCATGGAGGAGGCGAAGAGTGCGGTTTGGAGCTTGAATGCGGATGGGGCTCCAGGCAAGGTTTGAAAAAACGAAAGGCGGAACGAGGCGTTTTCCCTGGAAGCGAGGCGAGGCGTAGCCTCGAGGCGGTCGAGGCGTAAGCCTCAGTTTGTATAGAAAAATAATTATAAAATATATAATAAATATATTTATTGATGAAATAATATATTCTGACAAACATATAGTATATAACAATGTATTATATGATGATATTATGAAGATAAGAACACAAAAAAGGAAATCAAAAGGAAATTATATGATGATATGTTAATGCCATAAACCTTTCTACTAAATTTCTACCCAATCAAAAAGGAAATCATTGGCTATAACTATCACTAATTTTTTTTATCCAAAAAGGATTGGTTATAGTTGCCACTAAAGATATCCAAGTTGTTGATATGAATCATACGATTTGAATCCTAATCGTATGTTTCGCTGAACCAGATGAAGAACAGTATGATGTTCCCCCTGTGCCACCATACCCTACCAGTACGGGGGTCTCCCTGCGCCCCCATCCAAAAAAAAATTTGTATGGGTATTTGAATTCGTATACACTTTCTTATATGTTTAAAGGTGTAATAGTAAGAGTTTATTGAAATAATTGGACATGTTAATGTTAAATATGAATATGAAAGGGGTCAAATTTAAGCATATGAATATGAAAGAGGTCAAATTTAAGCATTCATCTTGCATAAATATATACTCAACAATAAAACCTTTATAAACATATGAAAATACGAATAGGATCATTTTTTCTTTGAAAAAATACTTGAAAAAGCCCTCAACGCCTCACCTTGCGCCTCGCCTCGCCTCGACCGCCTCAGGCATCCAAGGCGCACGCCTCTGCCAGGGGGTCTGAGGCGGTCGCCTCAGGGCGATTCCTCAACGCCCCGTTTCGCCTCGAGCGCCTCTACGCCTCGAGGCGCGTTTTTTTAAACCATGGCTCCATGCCCTGATGGGTTCCCAGTTGCTTTCTACCGAGATTTTTGGGACCTTGTCGGCAAAGAGGTTCTTGATGTCATCTCAGAGTTCTGCGAGGGGAATGTTGGCTTCGAGAGGATAAATAAGTCGCTTATCGTCCTCCTTCCTAAGTCCACAGCGGCGGATCGCATTGAGGATTTCCGCCCCATTGCTCTCTCTAATGTGCTCTACCTGATTGTGGCAAAGGTCTTCACCGTGCGACTCAGCCGGGCTCTTGAGACGATTATTTCCCCGCTACAGTCAGCCTTTATCAAGGGGAGGCAAATTTCGGACTGCCTTATTCTTGCCTCGGAAATCATTGCGGACTGGAAGAGAAGGATGGAAAGTGGATTTGGTCGATCATGCGAAGGAGAGGCTTCCCGGATCTATGGATTTCTTGGATGAAGCATTGTGTTACGACGTCATCCCTTTCGGTCATGGTGAATGGTCACCCGGAGGGTGGCTTCTTCCAGCCACGTAGGGGTGTGCGGCAAGGCTGCCCTCTTGCACCTCTCTTATTCGTCATTGTTGCGGATGTCCTGGCGCATATTGTGGGATGTGTAATTGATTGTGGTCTCTCGGTCGGGTACTCGAGGGATGCTTTGACAATCTCGTTTCTCCAATACGCTGATGATACGATCTTCTTCATTGAGGGGGGCGTTGAGGAGGCTTCTGGCATGTCCGAGGCACTAGATCTCTTCAGCGAACCGTCGGGCCTCTTCAAGAATGTGGTTTAGTCAAAGGTTGTCCCCTTTGACTTATCTGAGGAGGTAGCTATGGCTTGTGGTAGGTCTTTAGGTTCGGAGTGTTGCTACCTTCCGATTGACTACCTTAGGATGCCTTTATCGATGGGTAGAACGAAGCTGCGTGACTGGTTACAGGTTGTTGAGAAGCTTGAGGCGCGTCTCGCGGGTTGGAAGTCGACCATTCTCTCCAAGGGGGACGATTGGTCCTCCTAAATGTTGTTCTCTCCTCCATTCCTGTTTTCTTCTTGTCCAATCGACGCTTGCCGAAAGGGATCCGTAGCCGTCTTGAGAAGTTGATGCGAAGATTCTTATGGGGCAGAAATGGTGGTGCATCGAGGGGGATTCATCTTGTTGAGTGGGATATTGTCATGCTCCCTAAAAAAGAGGGAGGACTAGGAGTCCGGAGACTGGACCAAATGAATGAGGCTTTGCTCCTTAAGTGGGCGAGTAAAGTGTGGGGTCCTGGGGAGGACCTCTGCTGCAACCTTCTACGCAAGATCTACGATGTTGGTGGTGCGCCGCCAGGTCCAGATGCTTTTAAGGCGTCGCCCACTTCATTCTGGAAGGGGATGATAGAAGTCTTTACTTGTCACCTCTCACTGTTTAGGCCGGTGCTTGGCAATGGTGAATCTTTCGCCTTCTGGGTTGATGATTGGATGGGGGGGACCATTGTGCACGTGGTTCCCTCGCCTTTTTGCTCTTGCGGCCGATAAGAATGCGCTGGTTGCGTCTTGCTGGTCGGATGGTAATTGGTTCCCCACTTTCTCCACTAACTTCTCGGATCAGCGGCTCGAGGATTTTCTTTCGTTGTTGGATTCTATCAAAGAGATGGGCAGACCATCTATGGGAAGGGACCATTGGGGATGGCGGAAGGGCACATTCACAGTTAGGATGGCTTTTGGGGAGATCTGCAGGCCTCCCCCCTCGTGCTCGGAGGACTTGCTTCGGGATTGCGCCTTCTTTTGGAGCATGGACCTTCCTCAACGTGTTGGATTTTTTATGTGGTTGTTCAGAAGGCAGAGACTGATGACGAGAGATCGTTGTGCTAGGCTTCTGGGCAACATCTCTAGCAGCTGCCTCTTGTGCGATGAGGTGATCGAGACCCTCGAACACCTGTTCTTCAAATGCCCGAGAACGGTTCAGATTTGGGACGAGGCGAATATGGCTTGGTTGTGCACAGCGGACTTGGCCTCTTTCTGCGGCTCTTTGGTTGGCAACAGGAGCAGACCACAGCGGGAGTTTTTTCGACCTATTGCCATCATTTGGGCCTTGTGGCTTGCCAGGAATGCACTCCTTTTTTCCGGACAAAGATTCTACAAGGAAAATGTGGGGATTCACTCTGTGAGGTTGATTGAAGATTGGGATATGTAATGGCCTACTTTAGTTTTTGTTCTCCTTTGTCTTTTCAAGTTTTTCCTTCTTCTAAATAAATCTTGGGGCGAACACCACTGAGTGTATCCCTCTCCATTAAGGCCTCAAAAAAAAACAAAAGGACCTCATTGAAGGACTCCAAGCTCTTTATCCCAAGCCCACCACTCTTCTTGGGGAAAGTAATGGTCTCCCAATCCACCAAGTGTGCACCCTGATTTATCATTATTTTAGACATTCTTTTTTAGGGAAAAAGGGCGTTCACCTCAAGGCATCAAGGGTCCCAAAAACATTTGCATATAATCTCGAGGTTAAAAGTACAAAGCTACATAACATTGTACTATCAGATTTTACAGAAATCGGGTACAAAACAGAAAATTTTGCATGTCTTACAACATGCTCCATAGAAAAGCCTCATGTTTAGACATTAATTTTCCTCCGGATCAGGCTTCACTGCAAAATCGAGTGGGTTAGTCTTCGTACATGCACACCAACAAACATAGCCATCTTTGCCTCTGGACCATAGTGTCAACATGACTCTTTCTGCCACACATGGGATGTCCACCACACCACTTGTTCTTCTGCCATAATTGGGTGCCCCCCCCCCCCACACACACAGCAATATGAGCATTTCCTGGTTGTGCACTGATAGTCAGGTCATTACCACCACCAGATTTGACTTGACTAGCCAGACTCGACTCCTCCCTGAACCCATTCTCTGGGAAACGAGTCTCCCAACTCGGATTGGCAATTCTTCATGGATTTTGTAAAAAAATGATAGATCCTTATGAGGGCGTAAATATTTTGAGCACCTACCAACCCTACATCGGAGGGACATAAGGTCATGGAGGTATTTCTTCAAATAAAGTGTATCTGTCCAATCAACTGCTGCCTAATAAACCACCGCCTAAAGCCCTTATGAAGGGTCTCTACAATGTTTCAACTATTTCGGGTGGAGGGATGCCTTTGAATAAACTAGAACCTTCAAATCGACTGCCACTACAACTTCAGTCGTATCCATCACCCTGCTCGTCTCATCATCAACAGGAGGAACAATCCATAATGGCATCACCAATCTCCTAATATACATCTTGAGCTGCCTAGGCAAGGACAAGAACTGACTTTCTATTAGCACCACCAAACCCATATCCCCCCACCCTGGACACAAGCCATTGCCCATAATTTCCATTGCCGACCCAATAAGGGCCAGAACCAACTTTACCGCAACCAAAGATCTAAAACAAAGAGGAAACTCAAAGATCGACGGGCCGAAACACCGCCCAAGTACATAGGGTGTCACCAAAGAATTGATGATGGCAACTCTTTGAGACTACTTGGGAGAACAACACCAAGGTCGAGAGACCTCGCAATCCAAAGTTATTGTTGGGAAGACACACAACATCCACGTCTACACAATCGGCCCAAGCCCATCCAACAGCCACCTGCAAGTTGTCTAGATTATCCATCGAGCCTTCTCCAATCCCCAAGCCATCCAGCGTAAAAAATCCAATTCCTTCTGCGCTACAAGAAGGCATAGCACCTTGGAAATATCTCCACCATGAACCAGACCAACTTCTAGTTGCATCAAGGACTTTCTCCACATGTCATAAACCAAGTAGTCTCAACGCTTATGTCCCAACAAACAGCATCGGAAATAGATCTCCACCTTGCTAAAACAAGCCATGCCATGTGCCCCTTCTTCCAATAGCTTTAGCAAAAACGAACCTTCGCTAGAGCCTTGGGCGCTCAGAGATGATGCTGCCTAGGCATTTTCCAATCCCCGCCCTCCACAATTGTGCCTATGGCTACAAAGCAACATTTACACCGAGGTTGGAGTCCAACATCACGTAGTCAAGGACCACGTTGTCCTCCGCAGATGCCACAGCAATCACCATTGTGATCTCCTGCACATGATGGGATCCCATAGTGCACAACATGGAGACTCGCCCCTCTACCTTGGATGGCCCTCTATTCATCCTGCTGGAGCACAAACCAACCCCATCAATGTTGTATGGGGAACAGAGGACCTCGCTGCAGACAAAAAGCTTCCCCGCGACCGGAGGACTCCCTACCGATTGACAATGATGGATAGAAACTACCATTGCCGCCCACCAGCACATTCCTAAGAGCAACATCGTACATCACAATTGTCACCTTGACCTTAGAGATGATGATATGAGCGAATCGTAGTAATGTCACCACATCCCAAGCACCATCAGACGCATAGTTGCCGCTTAAACCTTAGAGGTTGCATGAGGAGCAAACCCTAACATCATCGCACCTCACTTGAGGGAGCGAGGGGTTTCGCTCACTGTTCATGTTTTGTCTATTTTTATCCTTCATATATGTAGAGACCTATTGATGAGTAGTTTTCATCTGTTGGTTTAGAGTTTCACTCTATATAAGAAACCCTAACGCTTCAATAGAAACCATCCCATTCTATCTCATCGTTCTTCCACATGGTTACAAAGCGATGGTCTCTTGTGTAAAAACCTACCTCCCCACCATCAACCCCTTCTCTCAATCTCCATCATTGGGAAATCTAGCACTGTGATCATCTCTGTGTAAAGGACGCTTTAATAGGATCATTTCCAATAACTACATAGCTACAGATTCGATATTGGGATCATCGTACTGTAACTATTGATGGGATATGCATTGGGAACATCACGTTGTTCTTACATTTTCGAGATCCACAAAAGAATTGTGTGCTAGAGGTATCACAAGAGCACAATCCTAGACCTAAACCAAGAAGGGTTCTAAAACAACATGAGCCCCCTATTCTGATGGAGGGTCGTTATTCGATGCAGTTACCAACCCGTTACTGGGTAGAGAGGAGCAGCTATCAGGTTTAGACAGTGAACAAGTATCTAGTTCAAAAAAAGGAACGTTAACATGCCTAAATGAAACCGGAGTTAAGTTTAATCAATTGAGCATTATCGGCTCGAAGCGGAGACCCAAAAATTGGCTCCACCATTTCCATTAAAGGGATCAGATCTTTTAGGTTTTGATCCTCCTCAGTCCGTTTCATACTCAACCAGCAAATAAGGGATGCCTCGAACAGAATTCTAATCAGTGTTCATTAAATCGATCGCATATGCGGCTGCATATGCCCGTGTGGCATGCATACCGAACCGATTATATGAATCGATGCATTGTACGTCCTAAGCGCATACGCAGCCCGCATATACCCCGCATATGCAGTGCATATCCCGCATATGCCTCGGATACTGCTCCAACAACTTGGTGGTCAGCCTCTAGTAGTTGCAACTTCTCCAATGCTCGCATTCGGATGCCTACCTCTGTAGCTCTGTCTCTTCTTCCATTCAACTATAAGAATATGCAATACATTTGTATGCGTTTGCAATACATTATGCCATTATGTATATGCAACGTTTGCTCATGTAACATTTTCACGAGTATATGCAATGTAACGTCTAATATTTTAATATATGTCGATTGAGGTTTTGCTCATGTATTGCAAATCTGCATGTATGTGTATTAAGTTTTGTTAGTACGAGTCCTCTAATATGTAAAGTTTTTACGGCTAAATTTTTTTGTATTAAATATTAAGAAATTAATGGCATTTACTCAACCATCTAACATGAACTGTTTTTCCTAGATTTTGATTAACTCCACTTTGATTCATAAATTCAATAGTAATATTATTTGTATATATTTATTTATTTGTAAATTAAAAATTAGAAAACCGCACAATACTGCATATGCCTTGCATATACCCCTGCATACCACTTACTCAACATTCAGTGGCATGTCCGAACACATATGCATAGCGTTTTCCTGAACCTTGATTCTAATACCCAAGAGAGCTGTATGCGATGGAAAAGGAACATGCAAGGTTTCAATTGTGGCCTTCTCGCCCTTTCTAGGTTAGCACCTCTTTTGAAATGTGAAACTTCAAATCCATGCAAATCATCCCTCGGATTGATTGGTTCTTTATTTGGATTCGCAAATCTCTTTTCCATAGTAGTTGGCTCATTCACCGCAACAATCATCTCTATCTCTGGCGAGGAAGTCGACCTAGCGATGTTCAGTAAAGTTAATGTTGACCATGGCCTCAAATTTCAGCGAAATTCGGTCGAATTTCTGTCGAATATCGATATCCAGTCGAAATCGAAATTCGACCGAAATGTCCGAAATGACCGAAATATGGGGGTGCTAGTACAAAAAATGATCGAAATGACCGAAATTTCGGTCAAAATTCCACCGAAATTCCATCGAATTTCTGTTTTGGTCAATACCGAAATGGTGACCGAAACCGACATTTAAGGCCTTGATGTTGACGAGAGCTGTGGCAATGATGGCGACACCATATGTACTAACAATTTGAAGGATGAACGCCCCACCTTTGAGCAACTAGTACCGATAGAAACAAATCTATTGCACTCCAGAACCACAATTGTGACCAAAGGGTCGAAACCTAGTACTCGACCATCTGCGAGGATCTTTGAAACAAACCCCACAACTCTAAAGGTTGGTCTTAAGACTTCACTAGTGCGTAAGAGGAACGGGACCCCATAGATTCGAGCCACCTTCAAAGTTGTGTCTGAGACTTCTCTGTTTGTGAATCGAGGCCGGTGTCAATCAATCTTTCCCAGCAGCTCGTGACCTAACAACCAATCATCTCCATAGGTTGACAAAAACCTAGCACAGCACAAATTCTTATCTAAAAGCATGACATCTCCCGTGAACGAGGGTCCCAAGTTCTGCTGTAAAAATGCAAATATCAAGCAAACATCTAACTTTGAATCACCAAGCCAACCAATTAACAAGATGCCTTTTTCGTAAGAATTCCCAATGACTACAGAGGCATAGGACCATGCCGAGGAATACGAACCCAACCCAGTCTTGGGCCTTGTCTCGATGGTGATGGAAGACTTAGGTCCCTGATGTTGCTTCACGGCTCTCGAGCAAACAGATCTTCTATAACCCTTCTCTCCACATCCAAGGCAGAATGGATGCAAAGCACACATGAGCATCCTACGGTCATAACTCCCACACCTATAGCAACGCTAGCCACATTTGTGATGGGAGATAAATATCCAACCCTCCTCTTCCCTCACAGCTTCATGCTTTGTGGCTCTCCTCTCTTTAATCTCAACCTCATTCGTACCCCTCAACCGCACCTTCTCACCATCTCGAACCACCCACCATTGGCGCTCTCTCCTTCTCTGAGAACTCTCCATCTCCTCTTCCCTCACAAAGCAATAGATTTTGTATGCTTGTTCGACCCATATTTCTAAGAATCGACTCCGTTCTCTCAAATTGTTTCTTATTATTAAGAAAAGGTAACAAAGATAAATTATGAGCATGTTTTATAGTAATAGTAATTAATCCTTATTGTTTCAAGGTAAGTCTATTTACTCGTCTAGTTAATATTTTTCCTTGTTCGTTAATAAATCGACTGATCAAACCCATGTTTCTATAATTAATTCAATTCCCCTGACCCAATTGGGAGCCTACAAAAAGATCGCTTAGATTTATTAAAAGTTTATTTGGATTTATCCATGGTCAATTCATTATCTACAAATTTTTATTTCTTCACTCATTAAAAATTGGACCAAAATAGGATTTTATTTGTATTTTTTGTTTGTATATATTATATCCATATACATTATTATAGGATTTCTACTCTTCGGAGTGGTTCCCACGCGGTTTTGTTTCCCCATGAATCGTACGCATGTGACAATGAACAAATTTTCTCAATTATAATCAATTGCCTCTCCTAAAAGTTAGTTAGTTACCTCTCATTTTGTTCTAGGATTCTTCCTTTTTGTAGGTCATTTATTGATACGTAGATCACTTTAAATATAAGATGTCAAGTAAGCGGATTGGAACGAAAGAAGAGAAAAAAAGTATTGAGCTTCAAATTTTTTCTAGGAATATCCATTTTCCGTGGGAGACAGATAAGATATCCAGATAAGATATACACAATGGCATTGTAATACCTCTGGGAGAGGGAAAAAAGACTAAGGAATCTAAAAAATTGAAAAATTGGATCCATGTCCAGCGGATTACATTGGCACGATGTTCTTTTTATTCTCGGGTATCTAAAGAAATCTCCGCATAAGAGATTGTTCTATACTTCTAACAGTCATACAGACATTATATCCAATGGATATGCAGATTAGAATAGTTCTACTGACAGACTCCACCAGTGGTTTTGCCATTTTTAAAAGAAAAAGGGCATTTACCTAATCTAGACACCCAAAAACCTTTTATATATTCATAAATTTTAGAGTTTGCAATTTTAGTGGAGGAAATTCGATCCATTGGTGCGGTAAGAAATATAATATAGAGCAATGCCTCAAGCTAGGTGTAAGATTACTTGGTTTGTCACCCTTCCTCAATAACTTAGGTTGTCCATCAGAAATCAAGTTTCCTCTCCATTGTGACAACAAGTCGGGCATTTATATTGATATTAATCATATATTGCATGAATGCACTAAATAATTAAAGTAAATTATTATTTTATCAGAGATCTGATGTGTAAAGGGATAAGTGTCACTCCTCACACTTATAAAAAAACTACAACTTGCAGATGTTTTCGCCAAAGTTCTTCGGAAGAAGCGCATTTCACTGTTTGTTTATGCAAAAAGAAGGGAGACACGCGAAGGCGTCCATCCCAAATGGATTAATTAAAAAGGATTAAAAGATTTCAAGAGCCATGACTCAAGGCGAGTCTTGGTTGAAATAATCACATTTTACACAAAGGAATGCTCAGAACAGAAGAGAACCCTATTACATGACAACAGTCAACAGGTCACCCACCAAACTGCAGCAACAGGAAGTAGAACCACATTGTCCGAGCATAAATGATTGTTGAAGAGGGAGTTCCAGGAAATCGTGGAGTTTCCAGAGTCTAAGTCAGTCGACACCGACTTCCTCTCAAAGCTCCTTAGCCTTGTCACAATGAAAGAAGAGGTGGTTAATAGTCTCCATTTCCCTTCCACACAGCAAGCAGTTATAGTCGGTACTTTCTTTCAAAAAAACTAATAGTCGGTACACTGAAAGAAACTGGACCACCTCTCTTTAGTCAAGATTCTCCCACGCTTTAGCAACCAAAGAAAAATCATGATACATGTTGGAATTTTCATATCCTAAACAAATATGCAGCCATTGATCAACTCTTCAGACCAAGGATTCGAATGGTCGTCAATGGCTCTATAAGCTCTTCGCACAGCGAAATATCCATCTCTCCATACCAAATTGTTAGTTCATGCATAAGCATGCATATTTTGATGATAACAAAACTTGTGCACATTGACAAAACTAGGGTGCACGCATGTTTAGTATGATGTTATTGGATTGGATTGCTTTAGTTTTATCATTCTAATGGATCGGATTGAAATTTTTTAAATTGTGGGTTGGAAAGGATCATTACCAAAATCTGATCCATCCATCTTGACATCTGCTTTGAATCTTTAAGGGCATGTTTGGTTGCAGGGTTGGGCAGAGTTGGGTTGGGCTGGGTTGGGCTGGATGAATAGTAATCTGTGAGGAGGAAGTACCCTTGTGAATAGTACCCAGGGTTGGGCCAGCCCTGCCCAACCCTGCAACCAAACAGGCCCTAAAGGCACCCAGGAATGAAATATCTGCTTTGTTGTATGACATGATGACAACAACCTTCAAGACTGGGTCTGCAAACTGAACTATCTTCGTCTACACGGACATACGAGAAGATGGTTGTGGATGTCTACACATACCACAACCCATTCCATATGTTGGAGGCCTCTTTGGGTAACTAGGGTGATTTTAGATGATCAAATCACACCCTAGAAACCCATGAACAGATCTAACAGGAGAAGAAGCCCGCAAACAACGATACGGACCACGGAGGAGGCCTTAGGGCTCCATCGAAGGGTACTAGCGGCAGCAGCCCGGACTGCAGCAGCCGACCCAACAGCGGAGGCTGGTGCTTTTGTTGTTCTGTTGCGCGGTTGTGCGGAAACGGTCGGTCGCGGTGGCCGGTTGCACGAGGGGTTGTTGCCGATGTTCTGCTACGCAAGAATGGCCGATAGTGGCGGCCAGATTCGCGATGTGCTCTAGGGATTAGGTGGGGTAGGGTATCTAGGGCACATGCTCTGGTCTAAGACTGTCAATCTGATGCCATGTGGAAAGGCGTGAAAGGAAAAGTTGTATTCCTTGTAACCCTAAAGCTCTCTTATATAGGAGAAAAGCTCTAGGGAAAAATTACATATAGTGGATAGAAGAAATAAATAAATACAAAATAAAGATAAAGAGATATAAATATCTAAACATTGTCCATGGACTTTATCGGAGCAACAAATCAACATAGAGCATTTTCCACATAAATGTCGGTATAGCCTAAAGACCTAACCTTAAAACTTGATTTAATCAAATTTTTGATTTGGCACAAAAATTCAAATGCTTGATAGAAAACTTCGGAAAGTTTCTCTTCATGGAAAAGTCATGATCTCGATCCAATCAGCCAAGGTGCCCTTCAATTGGCTCGTTGTTTAAACTTTCACCAATGAGAAATAGAAGCCAATCTTCAACGATAAATATACTAGCATACAAACAACTACAATTCTTGCATCATGACACATGTGACGCTTCAATAGAAATTTTCCTTTGTTTATCATCAGTGGATAGGCAAAAGGCCACATGACATGAATTAACCGGATCATATTTTTGCCATTCCTTGAACAGAGAAGGTATAGAATGTTCTGGTCAACAGTCATGTTGATGCTTTCTGAGGAGAAGCTCATTTTCTCTTCATGCATATGTATTTTTTACATGATGTCATTGTATCCCACTTAACATATGAAAACCTTGGTTTTTAGTTTTAATTTTAGTTTTGTGTAGAAAAGCGTACATGCAGACAAAAAGAACATGCTAGCTTGAAGCTACGTCTATCTTTAGACTCAATCTCGCTTGCGACATAAATGGCTTCATCAAGAAAACATTTTATGATACTGTAGTTGTCAAGAGGTTCGTTTTCATGTGTGAGACCAAGATTGTCGTCAGCACTCAGAAGATCTTCTCTCCTTATTGGTCCATTTAATATGCCAACTTGTTGATATTTCTTTCTAACAGAAGTAAATAACACATAAAAGAATTCTCTTTTCTTTAAGCCATGTTGGTTTGACTATCTCCATACCTAATAACATAGTGCACTATGCTTTGTACATGAAGGCTATGCTTTGTACATGAAGGACATTATCCCTCTTTATGTGGTACCCATATGAGGCGGTATGTAGTAGAAGTGTGCCACTTTGGCAGGCAAAATAAAGTGTATTGTGATAAATCCTTTTGCAATATAATGTCCAATTTAACCAGGTCTGCTGTAAGCAATTATTAGGAAAAATGAGAGCAAAGTGTGATGAGAATAACTCACATTAGGCCCAATAAAATTTATTCCATGTTCTTTGCACATGTCAACAAAAGTAGCATTTTCTGAAAGGAAACCATAGCCTGGATGCAGCATCGTACATCCACGACTTACAGCAGCAGATAAAACATTTGGAATCAGTAGGTACCTGCCAAAAACATGAGATCAAATAAAACACGCATTCATGTAGACAGATGAAACAGCCATGTGAAACAAAAGGAAAATTTGGGAGTAAAGAAGTCTCTTACGATTGGCTGCTTTGAGCTTCTCCAATGCAAACTGCCTCATCAGCTAGCTGGACATGGAGGGCATCTTTGTCCACTGTTGAATGAACAGCAACGCAAGGGATTCCCATTTCATGAGCAGTGCGAATCACCCGCACAGTGATTTCACCTCTATTTGCCACAAGAATCTTTTCATCCCGGCAGGTTGCACCAAGAGTTCCACCATGTCCATTAGATCTCACTCGAATAGGCCTTTGCCTAGCACAATGAAGCTTTGGGAAGTTCGCAACACTTCCTACCAAAAAGCTGCATGAGGATCCCCTTATCCCTCTTGATGGTGCTACAAGCAAGTGGTGCTGCAACTGCATCCGATACAATGAGAAAAAACTTCAATTCAGATAAAGTAATCTGAATGTTTATTAAATGATCAAGCAAGCACAGAGATAATGATTTCTTTGAAAGTAGTAAACTCCAAAATACTAAAGAAGCGCTTGTCGGTCAAAAGAATAATACAGATGGATGTTGGGTGGAACTGACTTCTCCGGACAGAAATGAATATTATTCATCATTTTATTTGTGTTCGTGAAATATGCTGAATTTCTGTGTGTGCGGGTTGTGTGAATGTGTGTCTTCCGTTTAAGACAAAACCTGATCCCTCAAAATGGGTGTCTTTGCGCAAAATGCAAACAGCAGCATAAATTCTCAAAACTGTACCATGAGAGGTAGTTCATTGTTGATTTTATTTAACCAGGACCTAATCACACAGCGCACCCAGGCCAACTAATAAATCAAATACATTTTTGCAAACAAAACTTTGTATGTCATCCAATTAGCATATTAACAGGCTTCTTTCCTGTTATCACACTAATGATATGGGAATTAGTGGTGGTTCCTGATCCTAAGTCAGGGTCTACAAATCACCTGTAACTCCATTGTACTTCCCATCCTTTTCTTCGATAAATAAAAGTATCCCCATATCTTTAAAAGGCGGCTTTCCACATAAAAAACTCCGAAATACTGATAAGTACTCCTTTTCTCGTTATCAATTGTGCATTTTAGTGGGAACAGACCACCAGTAACACATGCATTGTTCAAACCATTAAAAAAATGAAAGCTTCGAGGACAAAATGGACTATAATTGTCCAAAAAAATATATTGAACATCAAAATGAGGAAAAATAAGCCTATCAAAGACCCAAGAACATAACTTTCCAGCAAAGCCAACGCCTTCCGGAGCAAAACCAATCACGAGGCAACCAAAAACACCTTAGACGTCAAAAGTGGCAAGAATCGCTACCAACAAATCAAAAGATTGTAACTTTCTGGAAATGGGATCAAGTCAAGAGAGCACAGGCACACCTGTGGAGTACCGACGCCTCTGCAAGATAACGCGGTGTCCATTGGCCTCAAAGTGGGAATCGATCTATCGCGAATGGGAGATGTGAGGGACGGCGTGGGTTCTCTGATCCCCTACGAGTTCAATGGGTGCGCAATTTGGAGTGGAACAAGAGGTCGAGGTTAAATTGCGAGGGCGGAGATACCAAGAAGACGTGAGAGAGAGAGCGCTTGGGCAGAGGGAGAGCAAGGGTGCTAAACGGGGAGTAAAACAAGATTCTTTTTCCAAGTAAAAAAATAAAGGTTTTTTATCAACTGTGCCCTTCTCAACTTTTGCAGTCTTTTGTTGACATATCACTTGTATCCCTGCTTTTCACAAAATTATAGACATATCTATCCGTTGATGCAAAGGAGGGGCGTAACTGATATTATAGGGATTCAAACCGTGATTTCTGCCGTGGTAATCACAATGAGCTTGGAGTTGGAGGTCCTTGAAGGTATTTTTTTTGGATTTTATCACTTGTGCCATCTTAACTTATGCAATATCAATCACACCTTTCTTTTTTGTAATATTAGTTGTACATAGACTTCTTACAAAAAATCACAGTTTCATCCTTTTGTAATAGGGAAAAATGGGGCTGCTTCCATCCCATTTTTCGCAAATTTTTTATTTTTTTGCAACATATATATTCGTCCATATATCTCTTTTATATGTCATTCGAATTTCGTCAGAAATAGAGACTCCTACGACCTCCATCCAGACGTTATTTTTTTAATGGTCGCAGGATTTTTTAAATCGACCCTCTCTGGATAAAGGTCGTAGGAGTCTCTGTTTCTGACCAAATTTGAATAGCATATAAGAGGGATATAAAGATGAATATGCATGATGATATTTTTCAAAAAAAATAAAAAAAATTGCCCAAAAATAGGGCGGGACAACCATGTTGGGGCAGCCCCATCAACCCCTTTGTAATATTTTAAAGGGTTATATGTGGTTGCTCCCACCTTATTTTCGCAATTTTGTTATTTTTCTTTGAAAAATATCACCATGTATATTCATCCCTATATCCCTCCTATATGTCATTCGAATTTTGTCAAAAACAAAGACTCTTGTGGCCTCCATCTAGACAGACATTTTTTAATGGTAAGAGGATTTTTTAAATCGACATCATCTCGATGGAGGCCGTAGGAGTCTTTGTTTCTGACGAAATTCGAATGGCATATAGGAGGGATATATGGATGAATATACATGGTGATATTTTTCAAAAAAAAATTGAGAGAAATGGGGCGGAGGCAACCTCATTTTTTCCTATTTTAAAACTATAAAAAATCCGTAAAATCCTCGCATTATAGATGAGTTTAATCACATGATCAACTATGAATTATTACTAACATGGTGTTAAAGTGATAGTGATATTAGCAAAAAGAACGATGTCTCTCAAATCCTTGCCTTCGAATGGGAGTTGTGTCTCCAGCTTCGTGAAATTTATGTCCTCGCGCATATGTTTTTAGTTAAGATTGTGTTTTTTAGTTGCGATGTCTTGCTCTTGAACAAAGAGAATCGGTGATGTCCATGCACTTGTATTAGTGTGGATCTTTTAGTGCTATCATAATTTGCAAGAAAATAAATACAGCCACCATTCAAAACACGTAAATGTGAAGAAATTTGTCAAATTTCACATAATTTCGATACAAATGATATCACACATTTTACATATGGAATTAAAGTATCCCGACAATTTAAGAAAATAGATAAGTACCAACTTTCTCCTTAGTTGATATGTAGTCCTTTGTGTTGTAGCGCCCCTAGGGTCCAGATACGCAACAGTACACATCTACACATATGATTCTACATTTTAAATACTGAACACTATAACTTATGCAGGAGAGTAGTAAGAAGGAAGAACAATCACTATATTTTTTCCATTCATTATCAATGTCCACGAAAGATGTACAGTGTACCAAAATGTAAAGTAATATGTACATACAAATCATGTCTCTCGCAAAAAAAGTACATGTACGATAACATAAAAGAACAATTAATTATACCACAAAAAGAACTGAAAAAACCGACCACGGACTGCCTAATATTTTTTAAGCGACCGATTCTCCAACAAAATTATCGATTTCACGTAAATAGGATTGTGAACAAAGCATCTGATATGGTACAAAACAACAACTAAAAATGGTAAATAATGTGCACAAGAAATCGACAATAAGGAAAGCTACTACCCATAAGAAATAAAATGACTACTAACAACTAATCAACGGAAAGTGAACACCATACATTGTAGCTATGTCATTTAGGTTACCATATTTACATATATTTAAAAATTGTTGTTGTTATTTGTATGTCTCCTAATTAAGTTCCATACATTGCACATGAGATAAGGTATTTGATTTGAACTATGATCAATTTAGATCTACTCCTCGTCGTTAAGAGTCCATAAATGGTAAGTAATATGGTAATATTAGTAATGGAAATAATACGTGGTCTTGACCATGAAGATCTCACACTATGACCCCAAGGTACATCGTATCTTAAGGTTGGGGGCCTCCGTAGGCACGCATGAAGTAAATGCACGCAAACTAAATTCCCAACTCTTTCCTTTACTAACCTACCAACTTTCCCTCTAGATTATCATTCTCATTTATCGGCAGTTCTCTTGTCCTAAAAATTAATTACATTTCTACCGTACCAATCTAACAATCTAATGAGATAAGTTGCTTGATTTGTAGCATGATCAACTGATATCCACTACTCGTCGGTAAGAGTCAACGATAGTAGTGCACAAGGTAGAGTATAAGATTTAATTATAGGGTTTGATTTAGCACTTATCATTGTAGTCAGGAAGACATACGACTAACTTTCATTTTTCTCCTGTTATGGGCAAACCGGTAAAATGCATCCTTCACTAGCCACATCCTGAAACTCCCTTCGTAGAATCAATACGAGAAATCAATTTGAATGATTGACCCTAATTGACCTCTCATATTAATTCTATGACCAAAAGCGAAGATAAGATTATCAAAAGATGTGCAAACTAAAATAAAAGGATTATATATATATATATTCTTATAAACTATCTATCATATTTATTTACAATCAGGACAAATTATGTTGCAATAACATATAAAATGTCTCGATGCATGTGGCATTATCATCTCACGACCAAAAGAAAGATTGTGCTCCCATTAAAGGTAAAATTTTATATCCCCATTGCAACTTCTAGTTGCAAGGGCCTTTTAGTTAAGAGCATCAACGTTCGATTTTCTAAAGCATTATATTTTCAATCTGAGAGAAATGTTAAAGCCAAGAGGAAAAGGTGTGACTATATAGGCTCGTTTGGTAACCGGGTTACTCCGGGGTAACCCGGTTTACCCCCCTCTTTTCATGAAATGAAATTTTATCACAAATCATAGTGACATCACATCACATTCTTTATTCCAACCCTCTCCAACTCTCATAACCATCCCAAATAGCTACTATTCCAATCACATTACCCCAACTCATCCTAACCCAACAGCCAAACAGACCCTATGTCAAATAACCCATGGAACCAACATGCAGATCTAAATCAGCATCGCCAAATTAGATACCTAAATTCTAAATTCAAGCAACCATCAGCATTATGCCATGAAATAGTCCTAATTTTCTTTGCAGCTTCTCCAAATCAGCATATCAGTTCATATGCAATGAAACTAAGGGAAGGGGAAAAAAGACTTATACAGTAATAAAACAACTTAAAAAATGCAGCTCCATTCCCCATAGATGAGACCACATGAAGGCACCCCTCTACGTGTTCCGGCTGCAATCCCACACACTGCGCACGACCGAACAACCATTTGAGCAATGTATGCTCAGTCAAAGCATCGGTTCTATGGTTGATTCGAGCAATCATCTGCATAAGTCTCATGACTTGGGACTGAATAATCATATTCTACATGCCATGAATTTGGCATGTAATCTTGGGTGGAGCATTGATTATTCCCTACAATGATGGTCTAGTCATGAGTCGTGTTTCCTTGACTATGGATCTCTCTCGAATGGTCAAAGGAAAATTGATCGTACTCGGGAAGGAAGTCAACCCGAGTAAAGGATGGTTCAAACTGTGAGTTGTCCATTGTAATTAGAAAATCATTTTTCTCTGTTAAAATCGATTACTCCATATTTCATCCTCATATATTCTCGTCCCACTGTATTTATATGATATTCACAATTTACGAGCAACCTAAGCCAAGAAGAAGTGGTGGAATGGGAGATAGTGTATGAGGTGGAAGGAAACGATGGCTAGGGGGAAACCGTCTCGAAGAGAGGATTCCTATGAAATAATAGGAAGAAGATCAAGACATGGTTGTGTAGGCGGGACCAACGTAGTATGGGTATGAATACCATTGTACAAACATCTTCTAGGGAAAAGGTGAATAATGGTTTGCAAACCAAGATTAGCTATCTGCAATTGTAACGTCTTTGATGCACACAATATAAACAAAAGTCAAACCTTGTTGTTTCACCAACTCGATGCTGTAAAGGTTGCAAGATTTCGACTGATTATCTTTCAATTTTAATTGAGTATTAGAACAATCTTTGAGAAATTAAAAGCATGTGGAGGATAGGTTTTGGGCTTCATCCGAAGTGTTTGAATCCCCTCCTATGTACAATGAGTGGGCTACTCTCCATTAGGCATAATGTTAATTTTAATCTAGCTTATTTACAGTATTGTAACATCCGGATCCGAATGAACTGAACTCGACCGGATTAATAGTCTACATGATCAAATAATATTCAATTATTATTGAATATAGTTGATATGTAAAACATGGATCGAAGCTCGCTCGATCATAATCGATCAAAAGTTGATCGCATCATAATGTGTGCTATCAGAAAAAAAAGTCGTGGTATAAAATCCAAACTGCAAAACAAACCGAGACTATTGAAAATTTGATTCGGCAAAATAAGATCAATGAAATCAAATGCTCGTCGATCAGATGTCATTCGATAATTTAAAATTACAAAAATTAATCACAAATCAAGATCGTATCAAGAAAATTTTGGGAATTCATCTTCATTCCAAAGTATATGAATATTATTCTCATTTTGATCATCATTCAGATACGATTGAAACGAGACACTATACAACTAAATCGGAGATTCGAGGTACGAATATGGTTGTTCTGATATCTCAAATATATGAGAGAAAATTATTATAAAAAAAAAGAAAGATTATTTTTTTGTACTGTACAATGGACAGCTTCACAGTACAACAGCTCATTCTTTTTTTCCCATTTGGCTTTTTCCCCTCCTTGGCAACACCTAAGGCACCTCTCTTCTTTGTTTATACCACATATTTCCCCCAAATCCCTCCTAATTTCTTCTCCCAAACTTCCACTGAGAAGCCCAAATATCTCTTCAACTTCCTGTCAATTGCTGCCCAATTCCAGCAGCCGGAAGGCCCTTGAAACTGTTGTACCGAAGCCAATGGAGTTGTTGCTCCTGAGCACCAAGCATATTGTGTTGTTGACTTCTCCAGCAGCTGCAAACTGCAGCCCAGAAGCAGCCAAAGCTGCTGCTTCTTGCAGTATGAGTGCTACATTTGGAGCTACTACTCCCCTTTGATCAAGATACCTGATGTTGCTCTTGGAGAAGTTGTTGCATGCCTTTCTTCATGCAAGATCAAACCCAAAAGAGGTACAATCTTTCCCTCTTGTTGCTTCCCATGTACATTTTTTTTATCATCATTTGAGCATAACTGTCAAGAGTTTTAGTAGATCATTCTCTACATAACCCCTTTAATAGCTTGGTCCAAGGAAATTCAAAACATCCTTATCCACCCAAATGTATTTCTCAACAACTTATGCAATAAAATGTCATCTGCTAGAAATTGTGCCTCCATTTATACTGTATTTCAAATACTCAGGAAATGATTCATATAATTAAAATTTTATTTTAAAATGATAAGATCCTTTGCGTGCGATATTCAATAGTAGATTGATGAGGTTAGAGTTCCTCATGAACAAGGGCAGAAGGGTCGTGTGACAGTTGTTTGGGAGTAGGACTAGAGGGGGCTGGAAGTGTCCGATGCTTGCGCTTGTGTTAGAGAAAGGGGAGGTGAGAGAGTAATGAGAAATAATATTTACCATTTGATCGATGCATATTTATTTTAATTCAAGGAGTGGTTAGTTAATGGATTAAAGTATAGGTAGGGAGTTACATGTTAGAGGGAGTAATTATATTAGTTTTTCTGCATAAATATGAATTATAAAAGGGTGAGATATAAATATGAATTATACAAAGGTATGGGTGTAATTTTTATGTAAATATATAAGAGCGTATGTATAAAGATTAATATATATGTCTAAAGCATATAAGATTTACTATCAAATTAGTTACCACTTTGCTGATTAGTAATTAGCTAATGACTTAACCAATCAAACATCGATCACCGATTCTACAACCTTATTTTCAATCATAATGATGCACTTAGAGTCATCACCAGTGTCCACACTATCATTAACATAAACTAGTTGCACATCTAGTTGATTGGTAGATTTTCATATGAAGAGGGACTGATTAACACTAGGTCTTATAAAAGGCATATGTTCTACCTCTTGAGATAGCTTGTGGAATCGTGCTTTGAGACCCAGCTTAAGGACATATATGGCCTCTTAAACCTTTTGATGTTTCTCAATCTTTTACTTCATATGCATATCTTCATATAAGAAGGTTTCTTGATATCAAACTATTAAGTGGCCAGTCCTTTACAACGACGATAACATAATCCACCTATTTTCATTTGTGACATCTGGATTCCGAATAAATCGAATATGACCCAATTAAGAGTCCGAAAGTTCATTTAATATTCAACTAATATTGAATAATTTAAGTTATATATATAAATCGCAGATCGATTCTCGTTGTCATGCAATCGATCAAAAGTTGATCGTATCGTAATGCGTGTCATCAGAAAAGTTGCGATACAAAATCGGAAACCGTCAAACAAACCAAGACCATCAGAAAATTCGTCTCAAATTAAACCAGTGAAATCAATCGGTCATTGATCGAAGGTCATTTGATAATTTAAAATCACAAAATTTAATCGCAAATCGAGACCGCATCTCGTCAATTTCGGAATTTATCTCAGATCAAAAGCATATGAATAGTATACTCATTTTGATCATCATTCAGAGATGACCGAAATGAGCCATTATATACCTAAATCAAAGATTCAAGGTGCAAATATGGTCGACTTTGATTTTTCAAACAAAAGAGAAGAAATGAAAAAAAAATCCATTGTACAGTTTTGTTGTTGTACATACGGTAGCCATTTGAACACCCCCCCCCCCCCCCCCTTCCATTTGGCCCAAATTTCCTCTCCATGTGGCAAGCAACAAAGCCTCTCTTCCCTCATATATACCAAACCCTCCCCCCTTTTATTCTTCTCTATCCCTCTTCTTTTTCTCTAGCCAAAGGAGCACATTTCTCCTGTTTCAGCAACAGATTGGAGCCCCTCTTGCTGTTGGTGTTGGTGCTGTTGGTGCTCTTGGAGCTCCCCCTTGCAGATTGGAGCCCCTCTTGCTGCCAAGAAACTTGCTGCATGTTGTTGCCCAACTTCCAAATCCCCAAGTTTTGTTGCTGGAGATCAATTTCTAGCAATTGAGGAATGCCTGGAAACCAGGCCCTTGAAGTCTCCAAATTATGTCGCTAGAGCTTCCATGTTAGCCAATGGTTGCATGCAACTGGATCTCCAATTCTTGGAGCTCCAAAGGTACAATTCTCAGCCATCCTCTTGTTGTCATGTATGCATTTGTCTCCTCGAAAATGATGCACTACTTGTGAAGATCCACACATTTTTATGAATGGATCTTTGTACTCTCTCTATCTATGTCAACTTATCTTTGTTTAAAGAAATTATGTAAATGTGTCCTGCGTATCTCCACCGATGTTTTTTCCTGTAATAATTCTCTCCTCCATCAGTGTCAATCATCACTTTAGGCACCTATTTACATGCATTATAAGATAAAAGCAGCACTGGTTGGTAATATCAAATATGTGCTTGAGCGCAGCATCTGATGTGTGAAACTCGGCCCCCTTTTCCCATTTATGTTGCTTTTCCTTTGGAATTATTGAAGTTTTATTTCCTTAATACCTTTGTTACTTTTGTTGTTAGGTGAAGATGCATTGATCCAGTTGGATATGAAGCCTAAGGACATTGCACTCTCTCCCATCATGTTCGATTTAAGATGGTCGTACATATTCATAAACAATATATTGGCACATGTTGTTAATCTAACAAAAAAGTAATATCATTTGACATATATATGTACTGAAAATTAATAAAATCTTCTCACAGTATTCATGAGATGTAGTCCTTTTGTCGATAAGCAGACTTCGATAGTTTAGAAAGATGCGAATTCACAACATCATGAATATTTGACTGACTAACTCAACTCTAGCCAAAAGTCTAACCATCTCTTTTATTGAGTTTTTATTTCAGAGAACCATTGATTGTAAGTTTTCAAAGTTCAATTATCTCAAAATCGAATTCTAAGAAAAAATCATACAAAGTACTAGGAGTTTGTTATTTTAGAGAACTATTGATTGTGGGATTTTTAAATTCGATTATCTCAGCCATGGAACCCTTAGCAACTTGTACAAATTGCTGCTAGATAGAAAACATTTGCAAAAGAGCAAATTGATTTTTGATCTAGACTATGGTTGGTCCTGGTCCATTCTCCTGGATTCTTTAGTAATTTCATTTCAGAAAAATTTCAAATTGCTTTCTTCCCCTGATAAACTGTCCTTTGTCTCTGTTGAGATTTACTTGGACAAAGATATTGAGGTTAGCTTGTGGGTGGTTGTCAATATGCTCCAAGTATTTGCATAGGATATGACAGTGAGCTTGTTGTTTCTCTTTTTATTTGCTGATAGTACCATATGGTAGTGCTCTTTTGAATCTTTATTAAATATCATTCATCTTTCCGATTTACAAGGGGACAATATTAGCTTAGTGGCAAAACTTGATATACTTCAAAGATGCAATATTCATAAGTAATCTTTCCAAAGCAGTAATTGAAGAGAATATTAACAATATTCAAATAAAAGAAAATTTTTCCCTAAATTTTAGTAACATAGTACGATTTTAATGAATATAATGCTGCGAGTAGTGTGTAAATGGGTGCCCCGAATTCACGGGTGGGGGAGTCCACGATTTTGGTATCAAAGCAGTGATACCCTGCTATCCACATTCGTAGTATAAAATTCCGATCGCATTAAACTCTCGGATAGTGACATTCCTCTGAATCGTCACGAATCCATGAAGGAAATATGACATTCAAATTCAACAGATATCACAAATTACAATTAATTTTCATATAGTATCTCAAGAGGAGAAAAGCACAATTGATGGTATCAGCAAACATCAATTTTTATGATTTATGGTATTGGTTCTCGTGCATATTCATGACGTCTAGAGCCAGACAAGAGATGACAGATCGCTTAGAGCGTATTCTGATCGCTCTCACCGACCTCCAACAATAGCAGACTACCATGCGAGGTCAGCATGATCAGATATTAGCACAGCAGACGGAAATTGCAGACATGAAGACTGACATTGAGATGAGGTTCGAGGATCTGTCTGATTTCACTTACCATCCATCTCAGGATGGAACACGACGTGACCAAGCCCAGTCCGTTGAGCCTCAACATCCTTAGTTTAATGATCCACATGAGGAGATACCAGCACATGGAGCCGAGGATGGAGAATTTGGTAGGGAGAATGACACTTTACTTTTTGTAGATGATTACACACAAGAACCCTTCGCCATTCACAGGCATCGGTCAGTTTTCACTTCCTGTCAACGAGCCAATGTGCCCATGTTCAAGGGCACATGGACATCAAATGAGGTCGAGCAATAGCTAGAGAGGATGATGAAGTTACTTTGGATGATTCGCAAACCACGAGACTCGTGGTTGCCTTTTTATGGATTATTCACTGAAAACCTTCACTAAGAGATGGTGGGAGGCGACGGTTTCCAATTTGGGACGTGAGCCCACATGGGACGACTTCGAGACGAGATTCAGATCCCGCTTCTTTTTTGAGAATTCGAAGAAGTCCCAGTGCCGACTATTCGCAAAGCTCAGACAGCGTTGAATGATATCTAGAGAGTATTTTGTTTGTTACACCGAGCTGTCATGAAACACACCAGCAGCAGTTGCATTTCCAGATGAGAACCTCGAGATGTTCATCAGAGGGATGCGGAAAGAGGTGCGGGAGAAGCTGACCGGACTATGTATCTCTTCAATCTCCGAGGTTATTGATGAATCCTCATTCATCACTCTTTATTCTTTTATTTTAGCTATTTAGCTTGGCAAAACAACATGTAGATAGTGGTAAATATAATAAATTACCAAATAGGCATGCTTTTGTAAATATCAATAATTAGCATGTATTTGTGCAAAAATAAAAGAACAAAGAAATAAAGAAAAAAGAAAGAAATATTTAGAATAAATATTGAGTGACTTGAACCCAAGAGAGAGCCCAACACGGGCCTGATCGCCAAATAAAATAAGTAGAGAGAGATATGGCCACTCATCCTTGTACATGTCCCTTATGTATATAAATAATTTATTTTCTCAAAAATAAAAATAAAAATGTGTTTCTAATGTCTTGTATATATTTCTAAAAATAAAATAAAAATAAAAAATAACATTAAAATAAAAAAAAGAAAATTATTTTTTCTCCCTCTTCTTGTATAATAAATACCATGTATAAAGAAATAATTCATCTATTTATTTCAGCTTTGTAAATAATCAATAAAAATAAAATAAAAATTATTTTATATCCCAAATTTTATGTTGTAAATAAATAAAATATAAAATTGTGATTTTTATACAAAAATAAACAAAATCAAAATTAAAACAAAAATAAATAAGTATTTTATATATGTATATAATATTATATTATGTATATAACATAATTTATTTTTCAAAAAATAAATAAAAATCACTAAAAATAGTTTTAAAATAAATAAACATTTTCATGTTGAAAATATTTTTAAATAAAATCATTTGCTATTTTATTTTTAATTTACAAATAATTTTGACCCGATATTTTTGTGATTGGTCCACGGGGGATCGTTGACCCCCGGTCAACTA